>CM033473.1:22104508-22633604 GCA_019447015.1 Hymenochirus boettgeri | reverse complement strand
AGGCCGCACAGAGGAGTTCCATGACCATATAGAAGCACGAGGCCGCACAGAGGAGTTCCATGACCATATAGAAGCACGAGGCCGCACAGAGGAGTTCTATGACCATATAGAAGCATGAGGCCGCACAGAGGAGTTCTATGACCATATAGAAGCACGAGGCCGCGGTATTGAACTCCTCTGTGGCGGCCTCGTGCGTCTATGTGATCATAGAACTCACTCATGTGCGGCCTCGGCTTCTATATGATTCATGGACCCCTCTGTGCGGCCTCGTGCTTCTATAATCATGGAACTCCTTGTGCTGCCTCGTGCTTCTATATGGTCATGACTCCTCTGATGCTGACACTCTCTTGCTGCCTTCGTGCTTCTTATGGTCATGGAACTCCTCTGTGCGGCCTCGTGCTTCTATCTAGTTCATGGAACTCCTCTGTGCGGCCTCGTGCGTCTATATGATATGGAACTCCTCTGTGCTGCCTCGGCTTCTATATGGTCATGGGCACTCCTCTGTGCGGCCTCGTGCTCCTTCTGATCATGGAACTCCTCTGTGGCTGGCCGTCGTGCTCTATAGGTCATGAAACTCCGCTCGTGCATCCTCGTGCTCTATATGGTCATGGAACTCCTCTGTGCGGCCTCGTGCTTCTATATGGTCAGGAACTCCTCTGTGCGCCATCGTGCTTCTATATGATCATGAACTCCTCTGTGCGGCCTCGTGCTTCTATATAGATCATGGAACTCCTCTGTGCGGCCTCAGGCTTCATATGGTCTGGAACTCCTCTGTCGGCCTCGTGCTTTCTATATGAATCATGAACTCCTCTGTGCTGGCCGTGCTGTGTGCCTCGTGCTTCTATATGTTCATAAACTCCTCTTTCGGCCTCGTGCTTCTAATGGATCATGGAACTCCTCTGTGCGGCCTCGTGCTTCTATATACATGGAACGCCTCTGTGCGGCCCCTCGTGCTTCTATATGGTCATAGAACCCTCCTGTGCAAAGGAACACCAAATCGTCTCTCATATGTCAGACCGAACATCCTCTGTTGCGGCCTCGTGCGTCTTATGGTCTAGAACTCCTCTGTGCGGCATCGTTCGTCTATATGGTCATAGAACTCCTCTGTTTGCGGCCTCGTGCTCTTATGTCATAGACTCCTCGTGCGGGCCTCGTGCTTCTATATAGGCCATGGAATCCTCTGTGCGGCCTCTGTGCTTCTATATGATCATGGAACTCCTGTGCTGCCGCCCCATGCTTCTATATGGTCATAGAACTCCTCTGTGCGGGCCTCGTGCTTCTATATGGTCATAAACTCCTCTGTGCATCCTGGTGCTTCTATATGGTCATAGAACTCCTCTGTGCGGTCCGCGTGCTTCTATATGGTCCATAGAACGCCTCTGCGGCCCTCTCTCTATATGGTATGGAACTCCCTGCTGCGGCCTCGTGCTTCTATATGTCAAGAACTCCTCTGTGATGCCTCTGCTTCTATATGGTCTATGAACTCCAGTGCTTATGCCTCGTGCTTCATATGGTCATTAGATCCTCTGGCGGCCCTAGCTGCTCTATTTGGTCACTGGAACTCCTTGTGCGGCATTCTGCTCTATATGTCCATGGAACTCCCTGTGCGGCCCGTGCTTCATATGCATGGAACTCCTTTCTGTGCGCCTCGTGCTTTCATATGGGTCAGTGAAACCTCTGGCGGCCCCTCGTGCTTCTACTGGATCATTTGGACACTCCTCGCTGTGCGCCTTGCTTCTATATGGTCATGGAACCTCTCTGTGCGGCCTCGTGCGTAATCCTTATATACACTGTAGTAGCGTATATCCCGATATTACCTACCAACTGTCTTATTTTAACTGGCCTTCCTGTTTTTTTTCTGTTGGGGCCATTCCCAATATTTCCATCATTGGTAGGGCGCACTTTGGCCCTTGAATCGAGGTTGGGCCTAGAGATCCCAACGCAAATCACAGAACGCTGGGAGGAGAGAAACGTCTAGTTTTTCCTCAAGACTCTTGGGCGAATACCATATTAACATTTTTTTTAAGCTACCTTAACTAATCTTGTCGAAGAGAAAATCCACAAAGGTAAGCTCTCACCTGTGTAGAATGGTCACTTGGCTTGTTGGGTCGACACTTTCTACAAAGATGGTTATTAAGTTTTCTATCTAGCCCTACCGTTCCAGTGGTAATATGAAGGTTTCTATTTTATCCTACCGTTCCAGTGGGTATATCTCAAGTTTCTATTTTCCCTACCGTTCGCGTTGGGTAATATTAAGTTTCTATCTATCCCTACCGTCCAGTGGGTTGTGATTAAGTTTCTATTTAATCCTATCCTACCGTGTCCAGTGGGATACTTAAGTTTCTATCTATCCTACTACCGTTCCACCAGGGGGTAGATTAAGTTTCTATTTATCCTACCGTTCCAGTGTAATATGAAAGTGGGCATATAGAAGCACGAGGCAGCACAGAGGAGTTCCATGATCATATAGAAGCACGAGGCAGCACAGAGGAGTTCCATGATCATATAGAAGCACGAGGCAGCACAGAGGAGTTCCATAATCATATAGAAGCACGAGGCCGCACAGAGGAGTTCTATGACCATATAGAAGCACGAGGATGCAGGCCGAGTACTTTTATACAGGGCATAGAACTCCAAGGTGATGTAAATCCATATATTACACTGTAGGTAGCATATTATTTCTTATAATACATAAGGTCAGCCAAAAAAAATCAGTCCACTACCATTGTCTCTCCCCCTCCCTGTATTAGTAATTTATTTAGGAATCCCTGTTTAGTGTATAAATAGTTAATTACTGTTCCTATTGAAAGAAGGACCGAACATTGTCTGTCAACAATAAACAAGGATTCCTATATAAATGACTAATACATGGAGGGGGAGACAGTGGGAGGGGCAGTGGAATACAGGAAGTGACTTCACTGAGTGACTGTAATATAGAATCTCGCCACTGCACCTCCCCATTGAAAATGCATAGCCTTATGTATTATAACTTAATTAATCACTTCCTATAATAGTTGTGAGTTAGGATTGTGCACAATCACACCAGCAATACACACCAGCAGATATTTCCAGCCGACCGACTGAAATATCTGATGGTGTGGGGCGGCTGACCGAGCTCAATCGCCAGTTTGTCTGTATCGTCAGTAAATCACAGCTGATCGTGCGGTTCCCTATGGGGAACTTGCAGCAAATGCTCGGTGGGACAAAGGGCCCTATTTATAAAAAATCGCTATCCGCAAAATAGCGTTCGCTATTTTACGATAGTGTTTGCTATTTTATGATTTCGCCATCGTGGAATAGCGTTCGCTATCATAGAATAACGGCCGCTATCGGCGAATACTAACCGTTATTGTTGATAGCGACCGTTATTCTACGATAGCGAACGCTATTTTGCCAATAACGATATAGATTTTTTTTATAAATAGGGCCCAAAAAGTCCTACCGTGTGTACCCAGCCTTAGACAGTTATAAAAAGAAATATGGATTCAGAATTAATTTTTAACCGTTGCCCATGGAATGAGAATAAGTAAAAGAAAATGTTATCTCAAGCTTAAAATTCATCTTGGATTCTTAGTGTATTGAACCCTATCATTTCTCTGTAAAATGCTCACAAGGATGGTCCATGGTACATGTCATTTTCAATTTAGGAATTAGTATCCAGCCCAACTGAGCACGCCATGATACGTATTTTAAAGCAACTATTTTTCCCTTTACACAAAATGAAAATAAAGAGGACTCCCCCCTATATTTTCAATCAATTGTAGGAGATTATAGCTCTTATTTTCTTGTGTTCAGAAAACTCTTACACTAAACAGCTGAAATCTCTCATAATATTTAGGTAATTTTTTTGCAAAAGGCTGTTATATAGCAAAAGCCTGCGATTCCTTACACAAACTATCTGTCTATATATATATATATACATATATATATATATATATATATATATATATATATAACAATGTGGTAGGCAGTGGGCACTCCTAATCAACAACAGCCTGGGTGCACGATCCCAACATATACGTATTCTGCAAATAACGGCGGCACTCACAGGACTTTGCAAACAACCGAAAGGTCTTTATTCCAACGGGATGGAATATATATATATATATATATATATATATATAGCAATTGTTTAATAAGATACCATTAAATAGAAGTCATTAAAATATTTCATAAATAATCAACCATAACCACAAAACAACAGAACACAAACTGATTTATTTCTAGCTCCTCCCACATTCATTGTCACTGACAAAGCTCATAACCCTGACATTGGAGAACAAATGTTAACTAGAAAGGGAAAGTTTAAGTATAAACTTTGAATTTGGCTTGAAGGGCTGCATTTTGGAAGGGAATATGTGTGTTTGCTGCAGATTTTAAAACTCAATAATGGGAATGATGAGTTTGTAGTGAAGCTTGTTTGGGATTTGTATGTACCCAGACCCAAAGTGGTGATAATTTTGATCCATCATCAGAAAGCTAAACATTGATGGTTAGGCAAAAATAAGCAGACATTTTTAATGATAAGAACTTTTATTGAATTTCTCGTTTTGATGATTGGTCAAAAAAATGTTTTTACTTTAGTTACCTTTTAGGTATGGCTGCCACAGTAATGGATGAGTAGATCAGTAGGTGTGTGTACCTGTGTCCAGTTGGGGGTTAAAAAAACAAACTTTTTTGATGATTGGTCAAAAAAATGTTTTTACTTTAGTTACCTTTTAGGTATGGCTGCCACAGTAATGGATAAGTAGATCAGTAGGTGTGTGTACCTGTGTCAAGTTGGGGGTTAAAAAAACAAACTTTTTTGATGATTGGTCAAAATTTGTTTTTTTGACTTTAGTTACCCTTTAGGTATGGCTGCAACAGTAATGGAGATGTAGGTCAGTAGGTGTATGTAAACTGTGCCACATGGGGGTTAAAAAAACGAAACCTTTTGTATTATTAGTCAAAATTAATTTTTTTGACTTTAGTTACCCTTTAAGTATGGCTGCCACAGTAATGGATAAGTAAATCAGTAGGTGCCTGTACCTGGGTCTGGTTGAGGGGGTATGGTTTTTTTGTGTTTACAACCAATAAAACTATATTTTATTGAGTATAAATCTAAATTAGTTTTTTTGACTTTATTTACCCTTTAAATAAGGCTGCCACCGTAATGGATAAGTAGATCAGTAGGTGTGTGTACCTGTGTCTGGTTGGGGGTTAAAAAAAACAAACTTTTTTGATGAGTGGTCAAAATTTGTTTTTTTGACTTTAGTTACCCTTTAGGTATGGCTGCAACAGTAATGGAGGGGTAGGTCCGTAGGTGTATCTAACTGTGCCACATGTGGGTTAAAAAACAAACCTTTTTTATTATTAATCAAAATTAATTTTTTTGACTTTAGTTACCCTTTAAGTATGGCTGCCACAGTAATGGATAAGTAAATCAGTAGGTGTGTGTACCTGGGACTGGTTGAGGGGGTATGTCTTTTTTGTGTTTACAACCATAAAACTATCTTTTATTGAGGATAAATCTAAATTAGTTTTTTTGAGTTTAGTTACCCTTTAAATATGGCTGCCATTGTAATAGATAAGTAGATCAGTAGGTGTGTCTACCTGGGTCGGGTTGAGGGGGTATGTCTTTTTTGTGTTTACAACCATAAAACTATCTTTTATTGAGAATAAATCTAAATTGGTTTTTTTTTTACTTTAGTTACCCTTTAAGTATGGCTGCCACAGTAATGGATAAGTAGATTAGTAGGTGTGTGTACCTGGGTCTGGTTGAGGGGGTATGTCTTTTTTGTGTTTATAACCATAAAACTATCTTTTATTGAGGATAAATCTAAATTAGTTTTTTTTACTTTAGTTACCCTTTAAATATGGCTTCCATGGGAATGGAAAGGTAGGTCAGTAGGTGGGTGTACCTGGGTCTGTGTGGGGGGTTGGGGGTATCACCATTTGTATTTATGACCATGAAAAAAACTGTTTTGAAATATCCACATTTGAGGATTGTTACCATTATAGTCTATGGGAAAAAATGTCCATAAATTCGCTGATAACGCCGTAATGCTTCTGCGGATTCCTTAGCTAGAATATAGCACACTTCTCCTATATGCCCCGCATGTCTGTACCGAATTTCATGTCTCTAGCTCAAAAACTGTGGGAGGGGATACGGTCCAAAAAAGCGGAAGAAGAAAACGGAAGAAGAAGAAATAGAAAGAACAGTAATTTGGCTTTTTCAAGCCAAATTAATTACCCCCTTTCCAGTCATAGTCTGATCACCATATTACAATGGAAAATATCACAGTGAGAAGGAGAACAAAATGAAAATCCAGACTCGAATGTTTAAGAGAAAACGTTTATTGTATTTAAATTACATACACCCTAACAACACAACCCCCGAATTCTACCCCATCCCGAGATGATCCAGAGGAAGGCGAAAACCCCCATCTGATCCAAAGCCTATCGGCTCCCGAACCAGAATGGGGGGGGGGGGGGGATTCCTTCCTGACTCCATGTGGCAATCGGACTAATCCCTGGATCACATTGGAACATATTTATTCCGCTACCCATCCCCAGTGAATCATGGGCATGCACTGCCTATGGTAGGGCATTCTTCAGGAAGAGATTGTCCCGCCCAACTAGGGATGGTGGGGCCGGACCGGGTAAAGTAAGTATCCAAACTACCTAGTGGGGATGGGATCAGGAGCCTGATAAGTGGGGATGGGATCAGGATCCTGATAAGTGAGGATGGGATCAGGAGCCTGATAAGTGGGGATGGGATCAGGATCCTGATAAGTGAGGATGGGATCAGGAGCCTGATAAGTGGGGATGGGATCAGGATCTTGAGGGGGGGTGGGGCTAGCATAGGGGATAGGGAGGCATGTGTATTAAAGTGTATGGATAAATTACAGGATCATAATCTGAAATGTATGTTTGCAAATGCGAGTAGCCTGGTTGACAAAATGGGTGAATTGGAAATTATGGTTGAATGAAAAGTATGATGTAATAGGTATAGCAGAAACGTGGTTAAACAGTTCTCACGACTGGGCTGTAAATTTAGAAGGAGAAAAAAGGAAAGGGGGAGGAGTATGTGTTTATTGAAGCCAAATTTAAAAGAAGAGATACAGTAACTGGTAATATGGATGTTAAAGTGGAGGCAATATGAGTGGAATTAGGCAACAGGAAAGGGGGTAATGTCATTGTTGGTGTCTGCTATAACCCACCAAATGCTAGCAGGCAGGAAGTGAGTCAGCTTCATATGCAGTTGGCAAGGGCTGCAAGTTTGGGGAGTGTGCTCATTATGGGGGACTTTAATAAATTTGGTGGGAGTTTTTTGCCTTCCTCTGGATCAGTAGTTAGGAAATGAGGATATTGTTAGATGGGTTGGACTGGATGGACATATGTCTTTATTCAACCTCAAATACTACTATATTCACGTGCGACTTTGATTTTAAATGGATACATTAACTTGTTTTCAAGTTAAACAGTTTGTGGCGAGCTGACTTAACACTGGTTGATGAACCGGAGAGCTGACATAACACTGGTTGATGAACCGGAGAGCTGACATAACACTGGCTGGTGAACTGAAGAGCCGACTTAACACTGGCTGATGAACTGGAGAGCTGCCTTAACACTGGCTGGTGAACTGGAGAGCTGACTTAACACTGGTTGATGAACCGGAGAGATGACATAACACTGGTTGGTGAATTGGAGAGCCGACTTAACACTGGCTGGTGAACTGGAGAGCTGCCTTAACACTGGCTGGTGAACTGGAGAGCTGCCTTAACACTGGTTGATGAACCGGAGAGCTGACTGAACACTGGCTGATGAACTCGAGAGGTGACTTAACACTGGTTGATGAACTGAAGAGCTGACTTAACACTGGCTGGTGAACTGGAGAGCTGACTTAACACTGGCTGGTGAACTGGAGAGCTGCCTTAACACTGAATGATGAACCGGAGAGCTGCCTTAACACTGGTTGATGAACTCGAGAGGTGACTCAACACTGGTTGATGAACTGAAGAGCTGACATAACACTGGTTGATGAACTGGAGAGCTGACTCAACACTGGTTGATGAACTGAAGAGCTGACATAACACTGGTTGATGAACTGGAGAGCTGACTCAACACTGGTTGATGAACTGGAGAGCTGACTTAACACAGGTTGATGAACTGAAGAGCTGACTTAACACTGGCTGGTGAACTGGAGAGCTGACTTAACACTAACTGGTGAACTGGAGAGCTGACTTAACACTGGCTGGTGAACTGGAGAGCTGACTTAACACTGGCTGGTGAACTGGAGAGCTGACTTAACACTGGCTGGTGAACTGGAGAGCTGACTTAACAGTGGTTTGTTAACTGAAGGGCTGACTGAGCAGTAAGTGGTGAACTGAAAATCTGACTTGGTAATTTAAGTGCCCATATACAGACTGGTAATATATGTGGCAAACACAGAGAACAGTAATATAAGTACCCAAACACAGACCGGTAATATAACTGCCAAAGTACAGGTGCGCGCAGGTGTGTGCATTCTTTACTTGAAGACCGGGACAAACAACCTGTGTGGCACTGTCTGCATGCACCGCTGTTTCTTCACCCCACCCCCTTTGCTTAATGACATAATCCTGGGGGAGCAGGGTTAACGGTCCACGCACAGTATTTACAGCGTGGACTCTCGGCCATGATGGACTTTCTAGAACACTTTTTTAAAAAAATGTTAGGCTATTGCATGTCACCCTTCAAACTTCCCCAGGCTGCATGGCCCTGAGCAAAATCTTTAATTTGCCTCATTAGAGCAGAGTCCCTAATTATAATCAATGCTGTGTAAAGTTACTCCACATTGACTGCATTGACATGTTATCATAATTATATATATATTTAAAGTACAACATAGCATAAATGTTGTACAGGTGAAAATATTTCCACTACCACAAAGTTTAAGCACATGTCTGTCTTTTTGAAGGCCCCCCGTACACCTTGGCACACCCTCTTTAAGGAACCCTGAGCTAAGGATCTTTTCTACATGTGTTTTTGAATAGTGTAGTATTTGAGGTTGAATAAAGACATACGTCCATCTAATGCAACCTACTCAGCAATACCCACATTTCCTACATAACAGTTGATCCAGAGGAAGGCAAAAAAAAGGACAGTGTGAAGGGGAAATAATTACTTCCTGGCTTCAAATGACAATCGGAAATATCCGTAGATCAACTCCAACTTAATGTATCAATACCAGTAACATGCAACATTCTTTGTTATTAGAAACCTATGCGGCTTTTTTGTTAACTATCCAATGAACCTGCCATTCACCATGTCCGAAGGAAGACAGTTCCATAGTTTTATTGTACTCACAGTAAAATACCCTTTACTGAACCTGAAGACTAAACTTCTTTTCTTCCAGTCTTAAGGGATGTCCGTGTGTCCTCTGAAATGTTCCATTCTAAACAATGCCCCAGATAGTTTATTGTATGGACCATTAATGTATTTATACAGAGTAATCATATCCCCACGCAAGCACCTTTACGTCAGTGAGCATTATTTTATTTTTTTTCCAAACTTTTTTTATTGAGAAAGATCGAGCAGCAGAAGGTGCATACTTGTAACATTAACACTTATAACATTAAAATTATTTCTATGTATGTCACAAATTTTTAGTAGTAAACAGTAGTTGTAGTTGTGTGATCTTTTTAAGTTCAACGCTCGGTCTCTTTTTTTTTTTTGTCCATATTCATTTAATAAACACATTAAACAATTTCAGTATTAAACTAAATGGTTCCATTCATATAAAAACTGTAGAAACATTAGACATTCCTAACATGAGGCTCCGGATCCGATACGCCCGCCACCCAAGGCTCCTTACGTCCCCCGTCTCACACTTGTTCTTTGGCTGAGGTCCCTATAGGTAGGCCTCCTACAGCAGTCATGGCAGATAGCCAGGGGGACCACACTTCGTCATAGACCTGTAATGTTCCCCTTATAGTGTGGGATATTTTTTCATTCTCACATATCCACCAAATTTTTGCTATAAGTTGTGTCTCAGATGGGGCTGGTTGTTTCCAGAAGCTCGCTAGCAGGCTAAGTGCTGCTGCACATATACTGTGGATCAGTTTGTTGCTGTTGGAAGAAAGGGATAGTATGTGTTTGTCGAATAGGGCTGACCAGGGGTCCAATTGGACTGTCCTGTGTAGCACCTTGTGTATTAGTGTTTCACAATATCGCCACATCTTTTGTGTGGGCACCCCCACCAGCAGTGCTTCAGATCCACTATTGTGCCGCAATTCCTGTAGCACAGGGGAGAGGCTGTTGGGAATATGTGGCTCAGTCTGTGAGGGGACAGGTACCAGTGGTTGAGAATTTTAAAACTCTTCTCCTGGAGGATAATGTTGGCCGAGCATTGTCTGAGAGACTGAAAGATGTTTGTCCATTGTGTGTTGTCTAGTGTGCTGTTCAGCCACTGTTCCCATTTTGTCATAAAGGTTATCTTGAATGTGTGCCTAGTGTTGTTCAGCATTGAGTATATTTGTGAGACAAGGCGGCTGTTTTTGTCTAGATTGCTGGAGAGAGATTCGAAGGCTGTTTTGTCTAGTCTTTGTGTAGTGTTTATTATTTTTTGGGCATAGTGTATGGTTTGCTGGTGGTGGAACCACTCTGATTCCGGTAATTTAAGTTGCCCTCTCGCCACTTCCCACGGCAGCAGTTTGCCACCTGACATTAGATGGCCTATGTTGGTGATACCGCTGTTAATCCAATGTGTCCAGCCTGATGTATTCTTCCCTGGTGGGAACTCTGGGTTGTGAAATATTGTTGTTAGTAATGAGGGTTTGTTACACAAATGGTAATTTATTATGGTGTCGTACCAGAGTCTTACTGAGTATTGTATATATGGGTTGGGGCTGCAGTGTGTTATGGCCGACTTGCTGTTAGGAAGCCATAGAATATAATTTAAAGGAATGGCTGGGTTGAGAGCCTGTTCAATTTCTATCCATCTGGGTGTTTCTGAGGTTTTGTTCCATTGGAGTGTCTGAGATAGTCGGGCGGCAATAAAATAGTGTTGGAGGCTTGGGAGGGCCGCTCCTCCTAATTCCCTTGGGCGTTGCATTGTTTTTCTGCTTATTCTGGGGTTTTTGTTGGCCCATAGAAATTTCGTTATTTTGGATTGTAGCTGGCGGAGATCGGAGGGTTTAAAGGGTATTGGTAATGATCGGAACAGATAAAGAAGTTTGGGCAGTAGTGTCATTTTACTGCTGTTGACTCTGCCAAATAATGAAAGGTTGTATGTAGTCCATTTCTTAAGTTGTTGCGTTAGGGTTTGTAGCAGTGGTGTGTAATTAGCTTCATATAGTAAGGCGGTGTCTGAGCATATCTTAACTCCCAGATATGTAAAATGCGATGATACCCAACGGAAATCAAAATTTAGTTGAAGTAGCTTCATTGTTGGGGAGGGTACCGTATATACTCGAGTGTAAGTCGAGGTTTTCAGGCTGTAAAAACAGCCTGAAAACTGAACCTCGACTTATACTCGGGTCAGTCACTAACTTGTAAGAATAATCCATCTGCCGCATCTCCCGATAGTCGCATCCACTGACGTCACTACTCGGCGCCTGTCTTCTTCCCGGCGCGAGTAGTGACGTCCATGGATGCGACGATCGGGAGATGCGGCAGCCGGATTCTTCTTACAAATATCAGACTGGATGTGAGGATCAGGAGATGCGGCAGCAGGGCTGGACTGGCATACTAGGAAATCCCCGGTGGGCCCAGGACCTTGGGGGGCCTTCTACCTCACTGCAGAGACCAACAGCAGGCAGTCTGCTGCTGTCAGTGATTCCCAGTCATCTGTGTCCCATCCACGTGTGAAGGAGTCCATGAGAGTGAAGGAGTCCATGAGATCTCAGCTGGTATCCAGCCTTATCCTTCAGAGCAGAGGTACTTTATTAAATGACTGCTCCTCTGGGCCTGTTCTGGCCTGCTGCCTCTGGGCCTCTAGGGTTGGGGGTATGGGGGGGATAAATAATGGTGGTGGGTCTTAAAGGGCTTCTGTATTGGGAAGAAGGGTTAGGAGTATGTGGTCATGGAGGCTGCTGGGGGATATGATAATTGTCTAAATGGGCTTCTGTATAGGGAGGGGCGGTTAGAAGTATGTAGTTATGGGGGTACTGCTGCTGTAAATAATGTTGTTTATGTGTGTATATTTGTGTCTGTGTGGTGTTAGGGGGTATAGAATTAGGGATTACTGAAAACAATACAGAATCAGGAGGGTCATATTTCTACCCTCGACTTATACTCGGGTCAATCACTTTTATTCATTTTTTAGGTAAAAATAGGTACCTCGACTTATACTCGGATCGACTTATATTTGAGTATATACGGTAAATGTATAGGGAGTATGGTTGATTTGGAGTGATTGATTTTAAAACCTGAGACATTACTGAAGATCTGGAGTTGGGAGCAGAGGTGTGGTAATGAGGTTTGTGGTTTGGTGAGAGTAAATAGGGTGTCGTCTGCAAAGAGCGAGATTTTGTAGCGCTTTGATTACTTTGTGAATCTCAGTTGTGGTGATTGGTTTATTAAGGTTAGCTGCTTGCTCTTTAGAAAGTTTCGGGAGGGATGCCTGTTGCAGATATCGGTCCATATGTGTTTGCGTTATTTTCGTAGAGTCTTCTGTTGTGCCATTAAACAGGGTAATGTAGTATTCTGTGAACTGTTGGAGAATTTGTATAGGGGCGTGAATTAGAGAGCTGTCTGGAGCTTGCAGGGGTAATAGTCTGTTCTGGGTCATTTTGTTGTTCAGTTTCCGAGCTAACATGGTGTCTGGTTTGTCTCTTTTGTTATAGAATTTTTGTCGGGTGAGCCTTATTTCCTTTTCTGATTTAGTGGAAAGTAATAGGTTAATTCTTCCTCTGAGGTTGGTCAGTTCTGTCAGCAGCGAGTCAGAGTGGGAGCTAGTGTGTTTCTTTTCAAGAAACTTGAGTTTGTGAAGTAAAGTGTTTAGTTCAGTCCCTAGGGCTCTTCTTTTGTCTGATGCGATTTTAATTATATGACCTCTAATAACTGTTTTATGAGCTGCCCAGAGTGTATGTGCCATATTTTCGGTTTCGTTTAATTCAAAGTATTCTTTAATAACATTAGACAAGGTTGAAATGTTGTTCTCGTCTGAGAGAAGGGATTCATTTAAGCGCCAGTGGTAATTGGGTTTTGTTTTTAGGAATCCTGTTAGTTGTACTGTGACATGTGCGTGGTCTGACCACGTTATTGTGGATATGTCTGCATCTTTTAATAATGGTAAGAGTTGGGCTGATAGAAAGATGTAATCCAATCTCGTGTATACCTTGTTGGGGTATGAGAAGAAGGTGAACTTTTTTTCCAAGGGGTGTTTGATTCTCCGGGCATCCCAGAGATTAAATGTGTTCAATAGGGAGAATAGGGGTTTAGCTGACATGTTGGGTTGTTTGTTGGTGGAGGGTTTGGACCGGTCCATTTCCTGGGATATTGTGAGATTGAAATCCTCAGTGACAATTAGTCTTCCTAGGTCCATGGCGAGAAGGCGATTTTCTAGTTCATTATAGAATTTCCTTTGCCCTTTTGTGGGGGAGTATATATTAACTATTGTTACTCTAACCTGCATTAGTTGCCCTGTGAGTATCAGGTACGAGCCTTCTGGGTGTCGGTAGCAATGTTCTAATGTGAATGGGATTGATTTATGCAGTATAGCTACTCCTCCTTTTTTAGTTGTGTTAGAGGCGTAGTAGTGTGATGTGTAGTGCTTGCCCCAGTATCTTGGCTCCTGTCCTCTCACAAAGTAGGTCTCTTGAAGGCAGACCACCTGGTGTGGTTCCTTCTCATATTGTTTGGTCGCCAGTCGGCGTTTAACGGGGCTATTCAGGCCCTTGGTGTTATGCGTTAGTATTGACAAAGCTGGCGGGGGTGTCATAAGATCAAGCCATCGTGAAGTGCATGCTTACCCGTGTGCCGAAGAGAGTGCAGAGGGGCGCCGTTGCCGTCTTGACGGGAGGTTAGAGTTATGTTCTGGTTGACTCTAAGGATCGTGGGTAGAGCCGTGGGCAGACAAGCGGCGGTGGAATGGGAGACCTGGCACAGAAACACATAGAAAACAATTATATCACTAAATTTAAAAAAAACAATTAGAGAGTATAAGACTCTCAATAATACCAAAACACGGCTCAAAAGAGCCGTTATAGGGGGGAGGTCAGACATTGCTGTCTCACCTGTTATAAGGGGATCTTCGGAGCTAATTCTTTTGTGGTTCCCCTGGGGTTAAGAACATTGTTCTGTATTTCTCACATTAGTCCCTCTTGTGGGGCAAAGGAGGTGGGGGTAGGGGAGTGGAGTTTTTAGTATAAGGTGTTTATTTTGTATTAATTGCATATTTACCCTGAAGGTTTTGGGGGGCTTCCCAGGCTAAGACTAGTTGTAGTCTGTTGGTGCGAACTTCCGTTAGTGGGGGGTTATCCCCTCTAGTTAGATACCTCTCTGCCTGGTTGTCGGGTGCTGAATCTGTGAAGATCAGTTGGGACTCAACCACTATTTATACATAGTTCATCTAGTTGTGCCGTGTAAACCTTAAATATTACCTGGTGGTTATAGTTTTACCCTTTTTCTGGTGGTGGATTAGCATAGCTTTTATATATCATATATTTCACTTCTCTTGTCCTTAGGGGTTGTTCCAGAGGGCACCTAATTTTACCTTATTTAGTGACCATCTTGCCCTTAGGTAAGAAATATATAATAGCTGCTCTCGTCCAGTAATTATTCTGCGGGTGGAGAGGGGGAGGGAAAAGCACATGGTATAAGAAACTTATATTACACAGTGCAGTTAAATGTGCATACAGGGTTTTGATTATACAGTAGTTGTCTGGATGGTGTGGTTACGGGATCGTGTGTTGGTGGGATTGCATCGGAGCAACCTAAGAGTTCCACCTGCCTTCCAGTGTCTAGGGGCGAGCGGATTGTGGTTCCGACAGAAGATCTTATAGTAATTTAAAGTGCCAGTATATAGAGGTTTGGTCTCTTGTTTGTGGTCGTAGGGTCATCTGGGTTCTCAGCCAGGATAGGTGTATGAGGGGTCGTAAGGGGTTGCAAGCTCGTGTGTGCCATCAGGTTTGTACTCCAGGGTTCTCCTGCTGCTGCGGTCTTCGCCTGTCCCATGTTACTTGATGGTATCAGGTCTTATAAGCTTGTGCAGCAGAGGTGCAAAATAGCCGATCTTCACCTGTCCCGCATCTGGGGACTGCCAGAGCGGTAATCTGGTCTTATAAGCGTGGGCCTATGCCACCCTGAGACACTTGCTACACAGGTTCATCTGGAGTGACCCTATTTCAGGTCTAATAAAGGCCAGGTTGCGAGTTAAGTATTTTCGGGTGTGCGGATACAGGTGGCCCTTTTTTCTTGCTTGTTGGTGGTGCTCGTATTTTTGTTGTGGACTTTAGCAGTATCGGGGGAAGTGCATTTTTGGTGGTAATTGTTGGGGTTTCCCTCTGTGTTTTCTCCCGTCGGTCATTGTAATGGTCTCCTAGGTCAGTTGGTACTGTTGGGAATAGTAGATGTGGCTGGGCGGGAGGTCTTTGTCAGAATTGTGGGTCCCCATCCAGCGTTTTAGGGGTCGTGGGTCTAGGGCCATTGTGCTGCATTAGTCAGGATGGATGTTGAGTTAGGCCAGTTTATATTAAATTGTCTCCTTTCTCTAGGGTGTTAATGTCTCGGCACCTGTTGTGAGTGTCCCCGGGCCCCGTTCCCCCGTTCTTACCTTTTCCAGGTCGCGGCATCGGTGCTTTGGAAGCCCTACCTGGTTGAAGGTTAACTAGAAGGTATATCAAATTTGTTTAAGCCGTGTCATGGGCAGGTGACCCTCCCTGGGGGCCCCGACCCGGAGAGAGTAGGTGCAATTGACCTGGTCTGGCTGGTTGTATCTGCTCTCACTCGTCTGCCGGGGGGGGGGATCCTGCCCCCATCTGTTTGTGTGCTCTCCAGGCCTAGCTTGCGGAGGATTTCGGGGCCTGCCTCGGGGGTAGTGATCGAATACGTTCTACCATTGTGCTGAATTAGCAGGCAGAACGGAAACCCCCAGCGATATTTTAGGCCTTGGTCTGAGAGTGCTTTTAGGATAGGTTTCATGTCTCTCCTTTGGTCCAGAGTGCGTGGAGAGAGATCTTGGTAGATTTGGAGACGGGCTCCGTTGTGTTGGATTGAAGGTTTGCCCCTTGTTGACCTCAATATTTCTTCTTTAGTTGTGAAGTAGTGAAAACGGGTTATTACATCTCTGGGTGGTTTGTTGGGGCCCGGGGGTGCTCTCAGGGCTCGGTGTGCCCTGTCCAGCAGCATCTCTCTAGGTGGAAGGTCCGGCACCAGCTTGTGGAACAGGTGTTCGAGGTAAGGGTTTAAATCAGTTATCTCCTCTGGTACTCCACGAACACGCAGGTTCTGCCTGCGGCTCCTGTTCTCTGCATCTTCCTGTTGGTCAGAGAGCATTTGGAGATGGCTGCGCATTTCCATCACATCGCGTTCTAGCTGGGTGCAGTACCGGGCCACGTGGCTTTGTGAATTTTCAAGTTGGCCTGTGATTTCTTGACGGACCTCCTGTATAGTGTTGCGGTGGGCTGTTTTGATCACCGATTCTAAGTCCAGGTATAGTTTCTCAAGATCTCCTCTCGTAATTTGTTGGGAGGCTTTTTCTGTTTCGACGAGCTTCGCGGTATCTCCCACCTGGGAGCCTCGCGCGCTTTCTGTCTTGTTCCAAAATCCCTGGAGATTGGTTTTAGGTTCGAGTTGTGTGCGTTTGGGAAGCATTCTGTGAGGGTCCCCACACTTTTAGATTAGTTTCCCAAGAGAATTTGAGCTGATTATAGATCCCTGTACCCGGAGCTCTTTCACTCTGCATCCATCTTGCAGGATGGTCAGGCTACTCCCAGTGTGCATTATTTTAACTTATTCAATCTGTCTTGATATTCAAGCCCTTATTAATTTAGTTGCCTTGTATGTTTGTTTAGTCTGTGTATTGATTAAAGAACGGGAGGCAAGACATAGCTCCTTATCCTCCCGGTCTTTAATCAATGCATTAAAAGAATAGCTCACTTTGGTAGTGAACTATTCCTTTAAATACAGTATTTTAATATATTTTATGACACAATAGTTACACATTATACCTTAAAATATTTTACACAATTAAAATTCTTGTTTTTGTAGAAGTTAACCTTGTATTCTGTATTGTTACTGGGCCCCAGTAATAAATACCCACTGGGAATTATCTATTTACTAGGTACGTATTTGGACAATGTAGATTAGTTTAGATATTGATACTATGAATTGAAGCCCATAAAACTATAGTATGAAACTAGAAAGGGAAAGTTTAATTATAAACTTTGAATTTGGCTTGAAGGGCTGCATTTTGGAAGGGAAAAAATGTGTTTGCTGCAGATTTTAAAACTCAATAATGGGAATGATGAGTTTGTAGTGAAGCTTGTTTGGGACAAAAAAACCTTTTGTATGTACCCAGCCCAAAGTGGTGCTAATTTTGATCCAATCAATCAGAAAGCTAACATCTGATTGGTTAGGGCAAAATAAGCACCATTTTCAATGATAAGAACTTTTATTAAATCTCTCTGTATCTTTTTGATAATTGGTCAAAATTAGTTTTTTTGACTTTAGCTACCCTTTAAGTATGGCTGCCACAGTAATGGATAAGTAGATCAGTAGGTGTGTGTACCTGTGTCGGGTTGGGGGTTAAAAAACAAACTTTTTTGATGATTGGTCAAAAAATTTTTTTTACTTTAGTTACCTTTTAGGTATGGCTGCCAAAGTAATGGATAAGTAGATCGTAGTTGTGTACCTGTGTCCAGTTGGGGTTAAAAAACAAACTTTTTTGATGATTGGTCAAAATTAGTTTTTTTGACTTTAGTCACCCTTCAGGTATGGCTGCAACATTAATGGGGGTAGGTCAGTAGATGTATGTAACTGTGCCACATGGGGGTTAAAAAAACAAACCTTTGTATTATTAATCAAATTATTTTTTTTGACTTTAGTTACCCTTTAAGTATGGCTGCCACAGTAATGGATAAGTAAATCAGTAGGTGTGTGTACCTGGGTCTGGTTGAGGGGGTATGTCTTTTTTGTGTTTACAACCATAAAACTATATTTTATTGAGGATAAATCTAAATTAGTTTGTTTGACTTTAGTTACCCTTTAAGTATGGCTACCACCATAATGAATTAGTAGATTAGTAGGTGTGTGTACCTGGGTCGGGTTGAGGGGGTATGTCTTTTTTTATTATTATCAAATTAATTTTTTTTGACTTTAGTTACCCTTTAAGTTGGCTGCCACAGTAATGGATAAGTAAATCAGTAGGTGTGTGTACCTGGGTCTGGTTGAGGGGTATGTCTTTTTGTGTTTACAACCATAAAACTATATTTTATTGAGGATAAATCTAAATTAGTTTGTTTGACTTTAGTTACCCTTTAAGTATGGCTACCACCATAATGAATTAGTAGATTAGTAGGTGTGTGTACCTGGGTCGGGTTGAGGGGGTATGTCTTTTTTGTGTTTACAACCATAAAACTATCTTTTATTGAGGATAAATCTAAATTTGTTTTTTTGACTTAATTACCCTTTAAATATGGCTGCCACTGAAATGGATACGTAGATTAGTAGGTGTGTGTACCTGGGACTGGTTGAGGGGGTATGTCTTTTTTGTGTTTATAACCATAAAACTATGGTTTATAACCATAAAACTAGTATAAATCTAAATTAGTTTTTTTGACTTTAGTTACCCTTTAAATATGGCTTCCATGGGAATGGAAAGGTAGGTCAGTAGGTGGGTGTACCTGGGTCTGTGTGGGGGGTTGGGGGTATCACCATTTGTATTTATGACCATGAAAAAAACTGTTTTGAAATATCCACATTTGAGGATTGTATTGTTACCATTATAGTCTATGGGAAAAATGTCCGTAAATCACCGATAACGCCGTAACGCTTCCGCGGATTCCTTAGCTAGAAGATAGCACACTTCTTCTATATGTCGGTTTTGTAAACTTTTCACTACCATTATCACCAACAATGAACTTAAAGCAATTTAAAAAGTGGCAAAACCAGAGAGAAAAGCCATTACTAACGCCACCAATTATCGCTGCATATTGCCAAGGCTTTAAGAAGCCTTTCAATACCAGCCAATATACGTAGCCTGCCTGGAAGGTGCCAGTGCTTGTGGCGTTTCCCAATACAAATAATTTTCCAATTATTGTAATATAATTTATTGTGTAGAATAACATCAAAAATAACTGCTTACTGTGCTACAAAGATGTCCGTAATGCCTGTCATAATAATACCACGGTAAACATGTTCTTTACATAGATTATGGCAGTTGATGGGATGATGTCAATCAGTGCTAGAGACCTGGCAAAACAAATCTCTGTTCGAATGAATGGCACTTAAGGTTCTGACAGAGGAAACATTTGTGCCTCGGGCTTTCAGAACAAAAAAACTGAACAACAAGATTCATGGCAAGTCAACAAGCCTGGGAATTCTGTGGATGCACGACACTTTTCTAGGTTGCATTTTTATTACAAACTAAAAGAAAATTAAACAAGAGTTTCGTTCTAGGACAAAAAATAACAACCCATCCCCACTATACGGTGCCATGTGACTTAAAGAAAATATAGCGTGTATAGTAAAAAAGAGAAAATATTTAAAATGAAAAGTATTGGGAAAGGTAAATGTGATCGGTAATTCCTACCTCCTCCAATATGTTTCTGTTAGGAGAACCAGCCCAAAGAAAAATTATTCTGCCAGTCTTCCTCCTGGCTTCAGCACTATCTTTATATAGGAATAGTCCAGGACTAACTGGAAATGATAACTGTACGTGTTGTAGTCCTCAACGAAATGATATTGTGAGGAGGGAATAACCAATCCAACCTCCCTGCCCCACGTACTATCCATTTAAAAAAGTAATTTTTAGATTATAGTTATCCTTTAAGTTGGCTACCTAAGAGAAAAAGCATATGAGTGTATAAAAAACACATCTAAGGATATCACCCAGAATCCTCTTCTTTCTGGGGCTTATTTATTCATTAGTTATTAGTGGATATGCCAAACAACCACTGTATCAAGATGAGGAAAAGTTCTAGAAAGGTTATAGAAATAGGATTATCACTGACCTTAAATGCAGAGTTTACATAATTACTACCTTTTATTCTTATTTATATCTTGTAGACTAAAGTAAGGCTAAGAAACCAAACACAAAAAAATGAACATTTAAAACCCAAGTTTTCTATGAATAGCAATGTCTACTGAAAGTTCATTTTAAGGTAAACGTCTTCTTTTGTGTTAACAGACGGTCACATATTTATAGCTCTAATAAAGAAACCCAAAGCACGCGATTTGTAATAATAGCAGTGAATAATTCATGGCGGTAGATTTATCTGAGTCTCTTCATATCGGTGACCCACTAATACAAAGATTTTACCCCCCTCTTTTCTAATTCTCCCGACTTAGACAATTTCTATTGACAGCAGCTCACTAGACCGTTCAAATAACCATTACACATCTGAATTGAGGAGAAGTTCTCTAAGCTATTGTCTGAGTCATTTGACCAAAATCCATAATTTATGGTTGTAGGAAAGGCCTCTACATTTCAATTTGATCATTTCTATTCTAATTAGGTGGAGTGCATTTATTATATGGGCTAGGCCACACTGATGCGATCCGATCACACTTTCTAAAGCGCACTAGTGTGGCCAGTTGATGTGGCCACACTAGTGCGCTACTGAGCGCTGCGTGTGCCATCCGTAATCGGAGGGCATGTGATTGCATTTTTTCCGCAATCGCATGCGTGCCGATTGTGAACCATTGGGCGATTGCAATCGCGAGCGTACGGCAACGCGCTGTCATTTGCAATCGTGAGCATTAACAGTACAGTGTGTCCTCAGCCTAAGGGAATGTACATGTCTCATGGCACGGACGAGGCACGTACCACCGCGTGAACATGTCGGGCGATAGGCATACTCATGTTCAATTATCACCCTGAAAATCCGTTCGTCGTGGGTATGCACGTTGATTGGCATCATGCCTCGTCTGGCCATGTTTACATGGATTAAGTATGTATTTTGTAATGGTGGTTGTCTTCCATCTACCGCATGGGGGGGTCCTAAAGTCCTAAACTCTAGTTTAGACATAAAGCCAATTAGATGTTGGAAAGTAGGAACACCAGAGCAGTTCACACCTGCAATGTTATTTAGCCGAATAATGCCTTCCGAAGAGATTCCACCTGGAACGTCAGTCATACGGTTTGGGCCAGGCGTATTTAACTACTGTGTGTGCACTTGGTCCTGGGTCCCAAACTGCTTCATTCTATGCAAACAGAATTGTTGGGATTGTCTATAATGGCTACTACCTATATTGCTGTAAGACATGTGCAGTAACGATCCCTGGTAGTGCGGCAGAGTAACAGAGTATTGCCCGCTGCTGTTAGCCTAATGTGCAAGGATATCAGACTGACAGGAGGGCTTTGGGGAAAATTCCCAGAAATCAATATTAAGACAAAGCTAAACCGGAAATCAATCCTAAAATCAACAGTTAATATTTTAAAATAAAAACGATGACCTTTAAAAACGCTTTGTTTTGTTTTTTTGATACAAAACGTCGGCCATGATAAATAAAGTAAATGTTTCTATATGAAAGTAAAGATTTCGGGGGGAACTTTGGATTCCGCTTCGGACTATTTAATGCGAGGCGGAAGAATACGTATCTAATTACAGAGACTCCCTAATTTGGGAATCACTTCCAGCTGATTCAGCGTGCAGAGTGACCTGCGCAGAACAAACCATTAGAATTCTCACTTTATTTCATAACGAAAATTGCTAACAGATCTTGTAACCTTCTCCAGAGTTTGGTGTCATTCACGCGCCGCCATTACATTTGTGTAAAGTATACATAGCAATGTATGTGTGTAAACTGCCAGACACGTAGATAGGTGCAGTTCCCTAGCCCTCCACTCCCAAGGGCCAGAAGTTCTCTAGCACATGAAAGATACGGGGAGCACACGAATCAGGTGAATTCACAACTATTATTGTAACAACACATAAACGTTTCAGGACGCTCTGTCCCTTTCTCAAGTAGTGTTGTAAACTGCCAATAACTTTGTAGGATTGTGCTGTGATTTTGATTTGTGATAAGTGATACATTGCTTAAGGCGAAGGGCACACTATGATGAACGGCAATGAGCGGGAAAAACAGTTCACGCACGTTATCATTGTTTGAGCCATTGGAGAGCACGTGATTCGCACACACTCCAACACCGAATCACAGTGAGTGCAATGTGCCCACCCACACTGATATTACTGTGCTGCCTTTCTCATGTGCAAATGGATG
Source organism: Hymenochirus boettgeri (assembly GCA_019447015.1). Taxonomy (NCBI): domain Eukaryota; kingdom Metazoa; phylum Chordata; class Amphibia; order Anura; family Pipidae; genus Hymenochirus; species Hymenochirus boettgeri. The sequence goes on along the minus strand of CM033473.1, from coordinate 22,611,254 downwards.
GTAAATAAGCAGTTTCTGTAAGTAAAGGAAGAAGGTTTTTTAGGGTTAACTTCGCCCTATAAAACACAATTTGCAGCTAACTGCTGCCTTGCCTTCACCATCCCTGTACCTGCCCTTGACTTGTTGTGTGTGATCCTTATGCTAATCCTTTAGTCTTAGGAATCTACATAATACTTTTCTCTCAGATTTAAATGGCAACGTCTTGGGAGGTCTCCCTACAGAAAACCCAGGGGAGAGGACCTAGCGGTTTAGGTCGTAAGCCTGGGTACAATTAGGGGAGCCGGTTGATATCATACTACGTCTCTTTTAAAAGGCCGGCAGCTACCTGCCCGTATTTCTATAGTGCACTCTGCCTCTGCTTCTCCACAGCCATAATAGATCTCCTTCCAGGCCCCTGATGACATGAAGCATCTAGAATACAGATTCTGTGTCTACTAATGCAGCGTGGGAGATTTTGATTGAAAGTTCTTCACTGGGACATTCCACCAGTAAATCTTTCATCATGGTCGGCCCCTGTTACGTGTCTCTGTGAATAGGGGTGGAAGGAACATACATTTATATAACGTACATATGAGTCAGCAGCCTTGTTCGGAATGTTCGCCTTGCTCTCTATAAAGTCTTACATACTGGCAGGATAAATTACAACGTAAAGTGCTTGTTGGCTACCAGGTGGTTAAAACTCTACAGGTTTTATAGCAGAAAATGAATTATTTCCTTTCGGAGAATATTGGTATTGGAGGTTTCACTGTGTGAGTCTACAGCCGGGTGACAAGTCCATAAAACCACAGCATCTGTAATGTGGGCAATTGTAGAATGAAAATGATATGTCGAGCATTCTATTTATTTTATTAACAATTAAATATCAGAGACGGGATTGTCGGTTTTCATCGTTATATAGATGATTTGATTATCATCTGGAGGCGTCAACAAACAGATATCCCGCTTTCTTCCATTATCTAAATTCTAATGACTTGGGCTTTAGCTTTACTCATTGGTTGAGTGAGGTAGAAAAACCCTTTTAAGGGCACGGCCACACTGCAACGCAAACGCAATCACACACGGAATCGCATGCGATTTCATGTGTGATTTTGTTGTTGCGCATGCGTTTTCCTAACCTAATGAGGAAAACGCATGCGCAAACGCAACAAAATTGCACATGAAATCGAATGCGATTCCGTGTGCGATTGCGATTAAAATGCAGAAAGCAAATCACCAAACGCAACGCAACGCAAAACACGTTTTAATTATCTGAAAAAAAACGCAAGCCAAATGCACAAAAACGCAGCCAGTGCGGCCTAACCCTTAGACTTTTGTTCCAATCTAAATGCGGGTAAGGTTACCAGTGATGTGTATAGGAACCCATTGTCCAAGAATACTCTTCTGAGCTATGATAGTCATCCAAAGCCATTACTCTAACGTATTCACCAGCCAATTCATTCGTATTAGAAGAATTTGTCCTCTGGGATTCCTTTAATTCACAGGCCATGCATTTGTGGGACAAATTTTTAGATCGAGGCTATAATTCAAGAACATACGTACGCGATCCAAAACTCTATCTATTATGTAGCACCAAGTATGTACCGATCGGCTAACCAGCAAAGTTATCTTTAAATCTGGAAGGAATAAATATAGATTGGTACACTACTCATTCTACATCTGTTTTTACCTCCACCGTTACTAACAGAACATATAATGTGAAAACATATAAAATGTAGATACAGTATATAGTAAATCTCATTACCTGCGGCTACGGGTTACAAGATGTTGGTAAACGAAACGTCAATTGAAACATCGATTTTATCAGCATGCATATTCGGTTGCATGGAAAGATAATCGAACTGCCTTAGGTACCCACAGTTTAATTTGCCAATATACCAACAAATGTAATAATATGTGGGTATTGAACAAGTTGTGGTGGGATTTAGAGGAGGGGACCGAGATTCCATATTATGGGGAATTATGGTGGATCCTGAGTTGAAAGCTAGATGGGCCAGAGGATTAAATTAAGATGGGAAGTTCATTTTATATGATAATTTATGAATTTTGATTAGAAATTCCCGTATAAGTATTTGTTTGTATGGTGGTTCCCTGTTTATTGATATAGCAAACATTCTGCTTTTTATATATAGGAGTATATAGGTTATTGGTACTGGTTTATGTAGATAAATTAGATTACATTGCGTCTTTGTGTTGATCTGTTTGAGATGCTGCTGGAAACTATAGAGCTGTTTTCGCTATTGTATTGTAGTTTTAACTGGTCATGAGTGGTTTCCCCTTTATTTATTGTGATATGAAATGGTTCAATTAATTTGAAGGTGTTTGTTATTCTCACCTGTTCACTAATTGTTCTGTGTTAGAATTGATCCGATATTTAAATCACCAGCTGTGGGAAGTGACGGTGTGAGTGTCACGAAACGTGTCAGGGCCAAATGTGCTCTCCCTCTGTGAAGCATGCTATTTGCCGTAATAAAAGTTAAGTTTAAACTATGCTGGTTGCAGTCCGTCGATCCTTTCTTCGTTGGTGATAAATTAACATTGCCTGGCAATGATGAGATATTTAATTAATAACCAACCTCATTAATGGTCACAGTGCTCCTTGTCAATCTTGTCTACCAAGGGTATTGGTTTAACTCCCTACTGCTGGACTTACCCTTTAACAGAGCTTCATCCACATGAGTTTGACTTGGACAGGGACTGTTTAAAATGTGCCTGTAAAATGCTGCTAATATAGGATATTTAAAGGGAAACTTAACCAAAATGTTTAGACTCCATAAACTAAACCCCCCTCCCCCCCAGGACACTGACAAACTGTTTTTGGGATTTAATTTTATCCATTAAATTGCATTAATCTGTGTTATGTGCACTGTAAGGCCACGGTCACATGCTACCTTTCCTAATCTAGGCTCTACTAACAGTGGTAGATGCTTCTTGTGGGCGTGACCCGCTGTAATAAGTTCTTGCCGTGGTTTAGGACTAGGCTGTGCAAGAAACCAATGGTCAGTGACCAAACTGTGATCTGGAATGCTGGGAAATAAAGCTTGTAGACCCCATTATCTGTAAAAGGTACATTTCCAGCACACACATCGAAATAAGAGGTTGGACACATGTTACTGCTTTTTTATGTAAAGGTGCTTCTGCCTTCTGATCCGTTGTAGTCAGTAGTTTTTTCCTAGACCATCAACTGAATAATCAGACTAATTACCATACTGTGCATTAAAAATCATTTGTAAGCCATTTTAATGTAATCTATACAATGCGGTGTTCTCGTATTGCAAAGACATAACAAATCAATACATGCAATACTGTAAATATTTTGCCTGTTCCTGTAACTGATCCTGTAATGTTCATGCACTTACATTGTGGCTCATTTACCCCCGAGCCACTGGGCAATATATGGAGTCGCAACTAACCAGTTCGCTATTGGCTAGCGCGGCTTTAACTCCATATTAGCACAGGATGCGCAAGTCACACAAAAGGCACCCCCGTGCTTCTGGTACTCGCGATTTAATACCGCGTTTGCGATAACTTTGGCCCATGATTTTGAAATTTTAATATCACGCAGTAAATCCCATTTAGGGGATTTGTACAAAGATGCAATAAAAGTAAAGTGACATTCCAAAGAAATACAGGGGTCACAAATACAGCCACAGACCACACTACTGCAACCACATCCATGAATGCCATTCAGGTTTAGAAATTATTAATAGTTTGATAATACCATTTATTAAAGGGCATGTTCACCCTTGAAGCAAAACACTGGTCAATTGCCAGTTACCTGCCCCCATCCCAAATGATATATTTGCACTTATTACCGCATTACTTACCAGATATTTAAGGATAATATGTCCCCATTCTGGTAGAATAAGCTGGCCCCTCCTCCATGCTGTCAATCAAGGCTGTGACATCACAACCAATGATGACTGCTGTTTCACCTGCTGCCTCCTCTGCACATGCTCAGGCATATAAGAAACTCTTGGAGCAGGTGGAGGAGGCAGATACCTTTGGCAGAAGAAACAGAACTGTCATTAAAGGAATAGTTCACTTGAAAAAGCGCGGTGGATTGCGTGAAAAGTAAATATACTCACCTTCGTCCCTGGCTCTGCTCAATTGTTTGAAGGATGGGAGGTAAGACATAGCTCCTTTACCTCCCGGGTTTCAATCAATGCATTAAGGAATATTACATTTTCAAGTGAACTATTCTTTTAAATATTGGTTACTATACATGTAATAAACTGGTAAAAATAGCAGTTGGGTGGGGGCAGATAACGGCACACAGTTTTTTTGTTTAAGTGTGGACATGCCCTTAACCTCTGCATTACCCTATAAACCTAATACTAAAAATACAACTGTGAGCAATTACCATTTTAATTCAACTGTCTAAAAAAAAAACCAAAAGTCAATAGGAGGAAATCGAAAATCGAACATTACATTCGAGGGTTACCGAATTATACATTCCAAGGTTAATGAACGAAGGCTACATTCAAGGGTTACTGAACAATACATTTCAGGGTTACTGAATGATACATTCGAGGGTTACTGAACGATACTCCAAGGTTACTGAATGATACATTCCAAGGTTACTGAATTCGAAGGCTACATTTGAGGGTTACTGAACGATACATTGAGGGTTATGAACTATACATTTGAGGGTTACTGAACTATCATTTGAGGGTTACTGAATGATACATTCCAAGGTTACTAAATTCGAAGGCACATTCGAGGGTTATCGAAAATCGAACAATACATTCGAGCGTTACCGAATCGACAGCTACATTCGAGGGTTGCTGCACGATACATTCGAGGGTTACCGAAATCGACAGTACATTCAAGGGTTGCGCACGATACATTTGAGGGTTACAGAATTTGAATGCTACATTTTTGGGTTACTGAACGATACATTTGAGAGGTACTGAACAATACATTCGAGGGTTACCGAACGATACATTTGAGGGTTACCGAAATCGACAGCTTCATCGAGGGTTACTGAACAATACATTCGAGGGTTACTGAACAATACATTCAAGGGTTTACTGAACGATACATTCGGGGTTACTGAACAATACATTCAAGGGTTACTGAACGATACATTCGAGGGTTCAGAATTCAAATGCTACATTCAAGGGTTACCAAAATCGGCAGACATTCGAGGTGTATATGAACAATACATTCAAGGGTTACCGAATCGAGGGCTTCATTCAAGGGCTACTGAAATAGAGGGCTACATTCGAGGGTACTGAACGATACATTCGAGAGTTAGCAAAATCGAACAATACATTGAAGGGTTGTAGAATCTTCGAGAATTGTAAAAAAGTTTGGATAGAGTTCAGAAAGATCAACCAGGACTCGGGTGGGTCCATCACAAACCATGATAGAGGGATTGCTTTCATTCCCCAACACCCTTCTATTTGCAATTTAGAATTTTTTGCACCAACTGTTATTTTCATTTAAATCAAAAAACTGGATCAGACACGCTGGTAAACTTTTGCTAATTGTGCAGTCTTCAGTGGGCTGATGAAAAGAATAGTTTTTATTGATCGTAAAGAGTGTTTGGTCAGGAAAATAGGGTCAAAATGTACCCATGTGTACCAGGCCATAGAACTCAAGGTACAGATCCACTCAGCTTCATATAACAACTGTCTGACCTATAACTGTCCTTATAATAGTCCTAAAGTTTCAGAAATGATTAGTTAATAACTTTAGTGCTGGATATTGACGTTGGTCTCTGGAAGGGCATGGATTAGAATTGATGAGTAAGTTAAGATGGATGGCTATCACAAGGGTTATTTTTTAAATGGACGAGGACAATGCGGAGATGAGCGACGTATGTAGAAAAGCAATAACATAAAGAGAGTTGGATGGCAGGACTGAGGTTTTAACTGAATAAGCAGATGGTAGAAAGAACAATGTTACAGCAAATATAAATTGGCTGTTTGACACAAGGTATTATGTGGTTATGGACGGAATGGTGGTTGGATTACATTATACTGTTTATACTACTGAAAATCTTCTAAGCATAAAAAAATATATTGAATGTGACAGAATGCTGGTTAAAAGGAGTAAATTTCACATGGGATACATCTCCAGATCTGGACATCCGGTTTACACTGACCCGTTCCCCACCCAATAGAAACTTTATTGTTACAGTGCTGAAATCTGTGTGATGGTGGTCGGTAACTCTAAATGTAGAATATAAAGAATACTTATCTACAGGTTTTCTACAAAGGGTCCCACGTTTCCCAGCCACAATAACAGGGAACTGGTACACAGCAATCCAGTTCCCCCTGATGATTGGCCAGTGAAGGGCAGGACAGCTGGTGACAACAATTCCCAAGGAAACATCAAGGAAACTGCATGCTATCACTCACAAAAATATTGGGAGGTAGGAATAATCAATTCTACCTACAGTACCTGCCCCAACTTTTCATTTTCAAAAAGTAAATTTTTACAGTGTAATTGTCCTCTAATGGAAATACATTAATTCCGCTCTTGATTAAATAGATGTTCCCCTATGGTTGAAAAATAGAATGTTCTGTACAAAGAACAGAACTAATTTCACAGTTTTGAAACTCTATTTTGTTTTTCGATCCCTTCTCTCTGCATCTATTTAATTATCCTTGTTGTTTGGTGTTTGATGTATGTGTGGTTCTAATTTAGTGACTTATAAAGGTCGTACACACGTCAGATCATTTTCGTACGATGTGCCTGACGAACGTTAGCAATCGTCTCGTTATACACTAGGGAGAAAAACAGGAGACAGCACACTGCAGAACCAATTTAAACTTTTATTTCACTTCAACCATCTCACGTGCACGTTCGGGGAACACGCCCCTTCCTCGTGTCCCCTGAAACGTTGTGCACGTGAGATGGTTGAAGTGAAATAAAAGTTTAAATTGGTTCTGCAGTGTGCGTCTTCCCTTTTTCTCCCTGGATTTGTCCATTTGGGTGTGGGAAACCCTTGGGTGGAGACAGCACCTGCTACCTGGACTAATTTCCCTATGTGCACAGGTAACCTGATCTGCAATCGTATACACTAGTTCTGCCAACGACGTTGTACTACATCAAACGATAGTGGATAGATAATGTGCGTTGGTAAAGGTGTTACGTGACGTACGTATTAGGTGATGTTCAGATTATCACGTGATCTTGAAATGTTGCACATGTGCATTTCAGTGAATCTTCATACACTCTACCGATAATCTATCGACTACGTACAAACATACAACAATCGGCAGAACGAATCCGCCAGGCTGATCGTCAGAAAAAGCCAAGAATATCATGGATCGTTGGTCTTAGAAGATCGTTAAGCTCTCTTTTTGCACGTTCGTCGTTCGTTGGGCAAATCGTGCGAAAATTATCTGACTGTGTACGAAGCGTAACTCTGAGTATTGTACAACGCCTGATGAAGGGAACAAAGTTTCTTGAAAAACAGAAATACAGTATTGACGACAAGTAAGCTAGCATGCTGAATTACAGTGCTTTGTAAAGGCAAGTACACCCTAAGAACATGATCACTTTACATTTTCCAAAAAATGTGTTTGACTGCAATAAAACAAAGCACATTAGTTAATGGATTTCCAGCGAACGACTATAAAGCCTACGTTTAAACAACACCCACCATTCAATTATCTTGAGCACTTGATCTAAAATTTACTGCGCAGAAATTCACATTAAATATCCTTCAGACAATGTTCATAACAGATCCGTCAGCCAATCTAATGAGGGCAATTTATTTTTTTTTAATTATCCTTATCATCATTTTGCACGAGCGACACTTTCTGATTAAATCATAATAGCTCACAGATAACAGTAATTATGCAAACATGAGGTTTCCAAGGCTTCTAAACAGTAATGCACATTGTCTCCATCATTTCAAATGGAAACGTTTCTTACTGATTCCTTCCCGGTGTTACAAGATTTAAATCTTCATAACCAAGATTGGTGATTAGGGGTTGGGCTTCCGAGTAAACTGTTACCTTAATTATTTATCTCTTTGACCTCCTATTGAGTGGTGAGAACTAGGCGTCCTTTAATGAATATGTTTTAACCATAGCACTACTAGTGAAAAAGCGCTGTTTATTTTTGGCCCTGCGGGTGGAATATTTTGCTCACTTGTGTCAAAATATCAGCAAAAGAAATCGGCTGAAGTTTTTTCAGCCAGTTGGTAGTGATTACAGCAGAATTTAGAGAGAAGAACCCCCCCCCCTCCCTTGGAAACTACCCAGGGTGAGGACCTCAACTGCTAGATCCTCACCACTGAGTTCAGCTTCTACTTCAAAACTAACCTATTGTAGTTCAGATTGTGGGTGTGCTGTGCTCCGCCCTCCATCCCTTCACTCAGGCTTTACCAACAGGAAACATTCTTTAGCCTTCTATTGGTCAGCAAATGAGAAGATTCTCAGTCTTGTCCCCAAGATTCTAAACAGCCACGGATGCTCAGTAGTAAGTTAAAAATAAAATTTTATTAGCACATCAAAGTGGTAAGGACATGAAGGTTAGGTCCCACCCGGGCAGTTTCCAAAACACGAATAAGAGGATCGAGGCTGAGGTCTACTGTAGTTGCCCTTTCAGTTTCATTTTAGTTACAATTAGTTATTCACCCTCCCACACAATTACTGATGCTAAAAGGTGTTACTGTACCAGAAGTGAGTCGGTACAGTTATCCCTACCCCCTAGGGTATTAAAAGAAACTGTGATCATGGCTCCTTCTACTGGATGTTTTTCATTATTAGGACCTAGAGGAAATACAGTATAGTGATACATGATTGAATCACCAAACATGGGCAATACACAGAAAAAGAAATTCTAGCCTTACTTTTCCTTTAATACATATATAAATCTAGGATTCTACAGTCAAACTTCCTCAGTCTTCAACATAAAAATAAATCATTTTACTGCATCTGCCAATATCATAAGGAAAAGTTTGAGAAAAGGTTGTTAAATATGAAAAATGTTATACTGAAACTTCCCTCCTAGCAGGAGACTACGGTATATACAGATCCAATTCTGAAGGCTACGCTGAGATTTTGAGCATTTCTTGCAGTTCAGCCTTAAATTTGATGGCAAATCATTACCCAGCGGGGGGTCACATCAGTCAAATAATCATATATTTACCATCCAAAGTTAACCGCAGAATGTTCTCAGCTTGGAAAGGCAGAAAGACACAGAAAAGGAAGTTTTATAAACCATCATGGTGTTTCATGGGAACAAACCTACCCAGGTTAATTAACTGTCATAAAGACCTCATTGGTTTCATTGGATCTTCCAGATTTCTTTAAAACTAACAATATGGCAACGCTACTGAAAACTTCATTCATAGCAGGAGACTATAACACCTGATCCATAAAAACCATGACACTGAAAGTCCCTAACATCTGATGGCAAATCACTTAACCAGTAGAGGTCATATCAGGCCACATATAATATTAATTTATAGGTACAAAACATTCCTAAGATCATTGTCCCATCGATAAATGGAGGTTTAATAATGTATGAATCTTTAGGTCAAAATCAACATGGTACCATCTGATTAAGGACAATGATTAGGGTCTGAGAAACCTACTCACAACATTCTGTCTCTGTTAAAGGGATCTTACTATCTATAGAAACCTACTCACAACATTCTGTCTCTGTTAAAGGGATCATACTATCTATAGAAACCTACTCAACATTCTGTCTCTGTTAAAGGGATCTTACTATCTATAGAAACCTCAACATTCTGTCTCTGTTAAAGGGATCTTACTATCTATAGAAACCTACTCACAACATTCTGTCTCTGTTAAAGGGATCTTACTATCTATAGAAACCTACTCAAACATTCTGTCTCTGTTAAAGGGATCTTACTATCTATAGAAACCTACTCAAACATTCTGTGTCTGTTAAAGGGATCTTACTATCTATGAAACCTACTCACAACATTCTGTCTCTGTTAAGGGATCTTACTATCTATAGAAAACTACTCACAAAATTCTGTCTCTGTTAAAGGATCTTACTATCTATAGAAACCTCACAACATTCTGTTCTGTTAAGGGATCTTACTATCTATAGAAACCTACTACAACATTCTGTCTCTGTTAAAGGATCTTACTATCTATAGAAACCTACTCACAACATTCTGTCTCTGTTAAAGGGATCATACTATCTATAGAACTACTAACAACATTCGTCTCGTTAAGGGATCATACTAATAGAAACCTACTCACAACATTCTGTCTCTGTTAAAGGGATTGTACTTCTATAGAAACCTACTCACAACATTCTGTCTCTGTTAAAGGGATGTTACCTTCTATAGAAACCTACTCACAACATTCTGTTTCTGTTAAAGGACTTACTATCTATAGAAACCTACTCACAACATTCTGTCTCTGTTAAAGGGATCTTACTATCTATAGAAACCTACTCACAACATTGTCTCTGAAAGGATCATACTATATAGAAACCTACTCACAACATTCTGGCTTGTTAAAGGGATGTACCTTCTATAGAAACCTACTACAAACATTCTGTCCCTGTTAAAGGGATTGTACCTTCTATAGAAACCTACTCACAACATTCTGTCTCTGTTAAAGGAATCATACTATATAGAAACCTACTACAACATTCTGTCTCTGTTAAAGGGATCTTCTATCTATGAAACCTACTAACAACACATCTGTCTCTGTTAAAGGGATCTTTCTATCTAAAGAAACCTACTAACAACATTCTGTCTCTGTTGTTAAAGGGATCATTACTATATGAAACCTACTCACAACATTCTGTTTTGTTTAAAGGGATCTTACGATCTATAGAAACTACTCACAACATTCTGTCTCTGTTAAAGGGACTTCTATTCTATAGAACCTACTCACAACTTCTGTCTCTGTTAAAGGGATTGTACCTCTATAGAAAACCTACTCACAACATTCTGTCTTGTTAAAGGGATTGTACCTTCTATAGAAACCTACTCAAAAACATTCTGTTCTGTTAAAGGGATCTATATCTATAGAAACCTACTCACAACATTCTGTCTCTGTTAAAGGGATCTTACTATCTATAGAAACCTACTCACAACATTCTGTCTCTGTTAAAGGGATCATATATATAGAACACTACTCAAACATTCTGTCTCGTTAAAGGGATTGTACTTCTATAGAAACCTACTCACAACATTCTGTCTCTGTTAAAGGGATGTACCTTCTATAGAAACCTACTCACAACATTCTGTCTCTGTTAAAGGAATCATACTATATAGAAACCTACTCACAACATTCTGTCTCTGTTAAAGGGACTTTCTATCTATAGAAACCTAACTGATAACACATGATCCCTTTAACAGAGACAGAATGTTGTTAGTAGGTTTCTATAGATAGAAAGATCCCTTTAACAGAGACAGAATGTTGTGAGTAGGTTTCTATATAGTATGATCCCTTTAACAGAGACAGAATGTTGTTAGTAGGTTTCTATAGATAGAAAGATCCCTTTAACAGAGACAGAATGGTTGTTATTATAGTTTTCTATAGATAGTAAGATCCCTTTAACAGAAACAGAATGTTGTGAGTAGGTTTCTATAGAAGTACAATCCCTTTACAGAGACAGAATGTTGTGAGTAGGTTTCTATGAAGGTACAATCCCTTTAACAGAGACAGAATGTTGTGATAGTGTTTCTATAGATAGTAAGATCCCTTTACAGAGACAGAATGTTGTGAGTAGGTTTCTATAGATCGTAAGATCCCTTTAACAGAAACAGAATGTTGTGAGTAGGTTTCTATATAGTATGATCCCTTTAACAGAGACAGAATGTTGTTAGTAGGTTTCTATAGATAGAAAGATCCCTTTAACAGAGACAGAATGTTGTTAGTAGGTTTCTATAGATAGAAAGATCCCTTTAACAGAGACAGAATGTTGTGAGTAGGTTTCTATATAGTATGATTCCTTTAACAGAGACAGAATGTTGTGAGTAGGTTTCTATAGAAGGTACAATCCCTTTAACAGAGACAGAATGTTGTGAGTAGGTTTCTATAGAAGGTACATCCCCTTTAACAGAGACAGAATGTTGTGAGTAGGTTTCTATATAGTATGATTCCTTTAACAGAGACAGAATGTTGTGAGTAGGTTTCTATAGAAGGTACAATCCCTTTAACAGGGACAGAATGTTGTGAGTAGGTTTCTATAGAAGGTACAATCCCTTTAACAGAGACAGAATGTTGTGAGTAGGTTTCTATATAGTATGATCCCTTTAACAGAGACAGAATGTTGTTAGTAGGTTTCTATAGATAGTATGATCCCTTTAACAGAGACAGAATGTTGTGAGTAGGTTTCTATATGTATGCATTCCTTTAACAGAGACAGAATGTTGTGAGTAGGTTTCTATAGATAGTAAGATCCCTTTAACAGAAACAGAATGTTGTGAGTAGGTTTCTATAGATAGTAAGATCCCTTTAACAGAGACAGAATGTTGTGAGTAGTTTTCTATAGATAGTAAGATCCCTTTAACAGAGACAGAATGTTGTGAGTAGGTTTCTATAGATAGTAAGATCCCTTTAACAGACACAGAATGTTGTGAGTAGGTTTCTATAGATAGTAAGATCCCTTTAACAGAGACAGAATGTTGTGAGTAGGTTTCTATAGATACTATCGAAACCTACTCACAACTTCTGTCTCTGTTAAAGGGATCTACTATCTATAGAAACCTACTCACACATTCTTTCTCTGTTAAAGGATCTTACTATCTATAGAAACCTCAACATTCTGTCTCTGTTAAAGGGATCTTACTATCTACTATCTATAGAAACCTACTCACAACATTCTGTCTCTGTTAAAGGGATCTTACTACTATAGAAACCTACTCACAACACTGTCTCTGTTAAAGGGTCTTACTATCTATAGAAACCTACTCACACCATTCTGTGTCTGTTAAAGGGATCTTACTATCTATAGAAACTACTCACAACATTCTGTCCTGTTAAAGGGATCTTACTATCTATAAAACTACTCACAAACATTCTGTCTCTGTTAAAGGGATCTTACTATCTATAGAACCTACTCACAACATTCTGTTTCTGTTAAGGATCTTACTATCTATAAACCTACTCACAACATTCTGTCTGTGTTAAAGGGATCTACTACTATAGAAACCTACTCACACATTCTGTCTCTGTTAAAGGGATCATACTATCTATAGAAACCTACTAACACATTCTGTCTCTGTTAAAGGGATCATACTATATAGAAACCACTCACAACATTCTGTCTCTGTTAAAGGGATTGTACCTTCTATAGAAACCTACTCACAACATTCTGTCTCTGTTAAAGGGATTGTACCTTCTATAGAAACCTACTCACACATTCTGTCTTCTGTTAAAGGGATCTTACTATCTATAGAAACCTACTCACAACATTCTGTCTCTGTTAAAGGATCTTACTATCTATAGAACCTACTCACAAACATTCTGTCTCTGTAAAGGGATCATACTATATAGAAACCTACTCACAACATTCTGTCTCTGTTAAAGGGATTGTACCTCTATAGAAACCTACTCACAACATTCTGTCCCTGTTAAGGATTGTACCTTCTATAGAAACCTACTCACAACATTCTGTCTCTGTTAAAGGAATCATACTATATAGAAACCTACTCACACATTCTGTCTCTGTTAAAGGGATTTTCTATCTATAGAAACCTACTAAAACATTCTGTCTCTGTTAAAGGGATCTTTCTATCTATAGAAACCTACTAACACAACTCTGTCTCTGTAAGGGATCATACTATATAGAAACCTACTCACAACATTCTGTTTCTGTTAAAGGGATCTTACTATCTATAGAAACCTACTCACAACATTCTGTCTCTGTTAAAGGGATCTTACTATCTATAGAAACCTACTCACAACATTCTGTCTCTGTTAAAGGGATTGTACCTTCTATAGAAACCTACTCACAACATTCTGTCTCTGTTAAAGGGATTGTACCTTCTATAGAAACCTACTCACAACATTCTGTTTCTGTTAAAGGGATCTTACTATCTATAGAAACCCTACTCAACATTCTGTCTCTGTTAAAGGATCTTACTATCTATAGAAACCTACTCACAACATTCTGTCTCTGTTAAAGGGATCATACTATATAGAACCTACTCACAACATTCTGTCTCTGTTAAAGGGATTGTACCTCTATAGAAACCGCAGTTCCTGATTTATCATTTCCTGTATCTGTTCCTTTTCACAGTTGTTGTTGCTGTTCCTGTTAGCCGTATCAGTTCCTGTATCCGTTCCTTTCCTTTTGCCTTTCCTGTACCTTTTCCTGTTGCTTTCCAGTCGTTGGTGCTGTTCCTGTAGCTGTATCAGTTCCTGTTCTGTTGCTTTTCCTGTAGCTGTTGCTGTTGCTTTAATCTTCCATTACCTGTAGCTTCCCTGTTGCTTTTTAGTTTGCTGGTCTTCTAGCAGTGTGCTGTTCCTTTTGCTGTATCGTATCAGTTTCTGGATCGTTTCCTTGGAGCATTTCCCGTTGCTTTTCCAGTAGCTGTCCCTCTAGCTGCTGCCTTTCTGTATATCTTCGCGAGCTCTTTCTTAGAGACTTCCATTAACTCCAGGTGTTCCTGTAGCCTTTCTAGGACTTTTTTTAGGTGCTGTTGCATTTTCTCTCGCTGTAGCCGCTCCTGTAGCTGTTTCTTCCCGTAGCTCTGCTTTTTCTGTAGATCTTTCAGTTTACATTGATTTACGTGATCTTGCATCTGTTTCATTTTTTGATCCGTTCTATTTCCTTGAATTCCCTGTATCTTCTTCTGTAGCTCTTGCTGTTTCAATAGCATTTTTCTTTTCATTTTTGCCATTGTTCTTGCTGGTGGGGTTTGGTTTGGATTGGACATTTTTCTGCTGCAACACTAAAGTTTGCAAAATGCAGTAATTTTCTGAGGATCAGCAGCTCCTTATATACCCCAGGGGGTGAGTCATCATGACATCACAACTGCAGGATCACATGACAAGTCATGTGACATTGTTATACCATCTGGTGGTCAAGACATCACACTGTATGCAAAGTCACATGTCTTGACATGTGACATTGGTAACCAATAGTGTGAGCACCAGGGGGTGTAATATCATTAAATCATTAATGCTATGTAAGGGAGAGAGTGGTGCCCAGTCTTAAATAAAAAAAGAAATCATTGTTTCGTCCAGACACCACCTATCCCAGTGTCACATCCTATTGTAATGTATATGGAAAATGAACCAAGCACAATGTTGGGAATACGCAGGTAGTCCTTTTAAACACAAGAAGGTCCTTTAAAATGCCCATAGGAAAACTACAGCGTGAATAATGTTATTAGAAAACCGTTAAACTGAAAGTCCTTGGGACAGGGATACTGGAAATTCCTAACTCCCAATATTGTTTCTGTTAGGAGAACCAGCCCAAAGAAAACTGATTCTGCCAGTCTTCCTCCTGGCTTCAGCTCTATCTTTTTGTTTTAATAGAAGTTTTCCCATGTCCCAGTTCCATTGGTATAATGCAACAGTAATGCAGAAACCTAATATTAGCTGCTCCCTTTCCAAC
The DNA here is from genome assembly GCA_019447015.1 of Hymenochirus boettgeri. NCBI lineage: Eukaryota > Metazoa > Chordata > Amphibia > Anura > Pipidae > Hymenochirus > Hymenochirus boettgeri. The sequence goes on along the minus strand of CM033473.1, from coordinate 22,595,732 downwards.
ATCATTTTTCTTTTTAAGTTTTGATTATACTATTTCTTAGAAAAACAGTTTAAATAAAAAGAAATAGCACTGCGGCTCCCTACCCTCTACCTACGTACTCCAAAATCATATATTATGTGTTGCCCTTGGGCTGTATACCTTGTGGTCCTTGGTCTCCTCCCAACCCCGACATATATCCAAGGGGTCCAGATTTTATGGTAATGTTTCAGCCTGCCCCTACAACCTGTTCATTCTCACACAGCCACTGCACGTTTGTTATTATTTGATTCCTAGAGGGGGCAGGATGCTTCCAGGTGGTTCGTATAAGAGTTCTGTGCCTGCGCCAATGCTATGGGCTAGTTGTGTTTCTGTGGATGTCTTTGCTATATTTTTGCAAAAGAGCTATCCACGGATCCAAGACCACCGTAGTATGAAGTACTTCTTGTAATAAAGCTTCGCAGGTCTTCCATGTCTTTTGGACCTTGACACGGTCCCACCAACAGTGTTTGATATCAGCTAGCAAAGATTAGAGGATTGCGGGAAAATTCTATGTGTTAATTTGAGGGACATGTCCCAATGAATGGTTGTAGAATTTGAAAGGCTTTCTCTTGGACTAGTATATTAGAGGAGCATTTGCGGAGCGATTCAAATATAGATACCCATTGGGTAGTCTTAGTTGTGAGCCTAGCATTTTTTCAACTTTCCATTAGTCAATTTGGGGTCGTGGCGGAATTCATTAGTATTGTGTATATTTTAGAGATGGTGTGGGAGCTCTGTGGATTGAGCTGCCAAATCGACTTGAAGGAGGAGAGTTGGGTGGTATAGTTCGGTTAAAATATGGATTGTGTCAGCACTATCTTTAAACAGGAATAGTCCAGGACAACCTGGCAAATGAAAAAATGTACGTGCTTCCTTAATGAATGATATTGGGGGTAGGAATAACCAATCCAACCTCCCTTCCCCATACAATTCATGCAACATTCCCTTAACTTTGTTAAATTTTCCAATACAGGACAACAATGAAGCAAACAATTATTATTATGCAGATAGAAAACATTGTATCTGTTTATAAGTCACTAGCCACTGTTATCCTGTAAATGATATGAATGGTGCTTAGCGATGTCATAAGCTAAAATCAGTGCTTAGTGACACCATCAGTGTCACATGACTAAGCTTGTGTATTACAGGTAATAGGATGGTCTGGGAGGTGCAGATTCCCATATCTTATAAATAGCCCAGGAGGAAAGCAGGGTGTAGATAGGCCAGTGGAGTGTGGAAAGGGGGGTGGGGCTAGCATAGGGGATAGGGAGGCATGTGTATTAAAGTGTATGGATAAATTACAGGATCATAATCTGAAATGTATGTTTGCAAATGCGAGTAGCCTGGTTGACAAAATGGGTGAATTGGAAATTATGGTTGATGAAAAGTATGATGTAAAGGTATAGCAGAAACGTGGTTAAACAGTTCTCACGACTGGGTGTAAATTTAGAAGGAGAAAAGGAAAGGGGGAGGAGTATGTGTTTATTGAAGCCAAATTTAAAAGAAGAGATACAGTAATGGTAATATGGATGTTAAAGTGGAGGCAATATGAGTGGAATTAGGCAACAAAGAAAGGGGGTAATGTCATTGTTGGTGTCTGCTAACCCACCAAATGCTAGCAGGCAGGAAGTGAGTCAGCTTCATATGCAGTGGCAAGGGCTGCAAGTTTGGGGAGTGTGCTCATTATGGGGGACTTTAATAAATTTGGTGGGAGTTTTTTGCCTCCTCTGGATCAGTAGTTAGGAAATGAGGATATTGTTAGATGGGGTGGACTGGATGGACATATGTCTTTATTCACACTCAAATACTACTATATTCACGTGCGACTTTGATTTTAATGGATACATTAACTTGTTTTCAAGTTAAACAGTTTGTGGCGAGCTGACTTAACACTGGTTGATGAACCGGAGAGCTGACATAACATGGTTGAGAACCGGAGATGACTAACACTGGCTGGTGAACTGAAGAGCCGATTAACACGGCTGATGAACTGGAGAGCTGCCTTAACACTGGCTGGTGAACTGGAGAGCTGATTACACTGGTTGATGAACCGGAGAGATGACATAACACTGGTTGGTGAATTGGAGAGCCGATACTAAACATGGCTGGTGAACTGGAGAGCTGCCTTAACACTGGCTGGTAACTGGAGAGCTGCCTTAACACTGGTTGATGAACCGGAGAGCTGACTGAACACTGGCTGATGAACTCGAGAGGTGACTTAACACTGGTTGATGAATGAAGAGCTGACTTAACACCGGTGGTGAACTGGAGAGCTGACTTACACTGGCTGGTGAATGGGAACTGGAGAGCTGCTTAACACTGAATGATGAACCGGAGAGCTGCCTTAACATGGTTGATGAACTCGAGAGGTGAATCAACACTGTTGATGAACTGAAGAGCATGACAACATGGTGATGAACTGGAGAGCGACTCAACACTGGTGATGAACTGAAGAGCTGACATAACACTGGTTGAAACTGGAGAGCTGACTCACACTGGTTGATGAACTGGAGAGCTGACCTAACACAGGTTGATGAACTGAAGAGCTGAATCTAACACTGGCTGTGAAATGGAGAGCGACTTAACACTAACTGGTGAACTGGAGAGCTGACTTAACACTGGCTGGTGAACTGGAGAGCTGACTTAACACGGCTGGTGAATGGAGAGAGACTTAACACTGGCTGGTGAACTGGGAGCTGACTTAACAGTGGTTTGTTAACTGAAGGGCTGCATGAGCAGTAAGTGTGAACTGAAAATCTGACTGGTAATTTAAGTGCCCCTATACAGAATGGTAATATATGTGGCAAACACAGAGAACAGTAATATAAGTACCAAACACAGACCGGTAATATAACTGCCAAAGTACAGGTGCGCGCAGGTGTGTGTGCATTCTTACTTGAAGACCGGGACAAACAACCTGTGTGGCACTGTCTGCATGCACCGCTGTTTCTTCAACCCACCCCCTTTGCTTAATGACATAATCCTGGGGAGCAGGGTTAACGGTCCACGCACAGTATTTACAGCGTGGACTCTCGGCCATGATGGACTTTCTGAACACTTTTTAAAAAAATGTTAGGCTATTGCATGTCACCCTTCAAAATTCCCCGGCTGCATGGCCCTGAGCAAAATCTTTAATTTGCCTCATTAGAGCAGAGTCCCTAATTATCAATGCTGTGTAAAGTTACTCCACATGACTGCATTGACATGTTATCATAATTATATATATATTTAAAGTCAAACATAGCATAAATGTTACAGGTGAAAATATTTCCACTACCACAAAGTTTAAGCACATGTGTCTTTTTGAAGGCCCCCCAACACCTTGGCACACCCTCTTTAAGGAACCCGAGCTAAGGATCTTTTCTAGATGTGTTTTTGAATAGTATTTGAGGTTGAATAAAGACATACGTCCATCTATGCAACCTAGTCAGCAATACCACATTCCTACTAAACAGTTGATCCAGAGGAAGGCAAAAAAAGGACAGTGTGAAGGGGAAATAATTACTTCCTGGTTCAAATGACAATCGGAAATATCCGTAGATCAACTCCAACTTAATGTATCAATACCAGTAACATGCAACACTTTGTTATTAGAAACCTATGCAGCTTTTTTTTTAACTATCCATGAACCTGCCATTCACCATGTCCGAAGGAAGAACAGTTCCATAGTTTTTGTACCAGTAAAATACCCTTTACTGAACCTGAAGACTAAACTTCTTTTCTTCCAGCTTAAGGGATGTCCGTGTGTCCTCTGAAATGTTCCATTTAAACATGCCCCAGATAGTTTATTGTATGGACCATTAAATTTATACAGAGTAATCATATCCCCACGCAAGCACCTTTACGTCAGTGAGCATATTTATTTTTTTTTCCAAACTTTTTTATTGAGAAAGACGAGCAGCAGAAGGTGCATACTTGTAACATTACACTTATAACATTAAAATTATTTCTATGTATGTCACAAATTTTTAGTAGTAAACAAGTGTAGTTGTGTGATCTTTTTAAGTTCAACGCTCGGTCTCTTTTTTTTTTTTGTCCATATTCATTTAATAAACACATTAAACAATTCAGTATTAAACTAAATGGTTCCATTCTATAAAAACTGTAGAAACATTAGACATTCCTAACATGAGCTCCGGATCCGATACGCCCGCCACCCAGGCTCCTTACGTCCCCCGTCTCACACTTGTTCTTGGCTGGGTCCCTAAGGTAGGCCCCTACAGCAGTCATGGCAGATAGCCAGGGGGACCACACTTCGTCATAGACCTGTAATGTTCCCCTTATAGGTGGGGATATTTTTTCATTCTCACATATCCACCAAATTTTTGCTATAAGTTGTGTCTCAGATGGGGCTGGTTGTTTCCAGAAGCTCGCTAGCAGGCTAAGTGCTGCTGCACATATACTGTGGATCAGTGTTGCTGTTGGAAGAAAGGGATAGTATGTGTTTGTCGAATAGGGCTGACCAGGGGTCCAATTGGACTGTCCTGTGTAGCACCTTGTGTATTAGTGTTTCACAATATCGCCACATTTGTGTGGGCACCCCCACCAGCAGTGCTTCAGATCACTATTGGCCGCATTCCTGTAGCACAGGGGAGAGGCTGTTGGGAATATGTGGCTCAGTCTGTGAGGGGACAGGTACCAGTGGTGAGAATTTTAAACTCTTCTCCTGGAGGATAATGTTGGCCGAGCATTGTCTGAGAGACGAAAGAATGTTGTCCATTGTGTGTTGTCTAGGTGCTGTTCAGCACTGTTCCCATTTTGTCATAAAGGTTATCTTGAATGTGTGCCTAGTGTTGTTCAGCATTGAGTATATTTGTGAGACAAGGCGGCTGTTTTTGTCTAGATTGCTGGAGAGAGATTCGAAGGCTGTTTGTCTAGTCTTTGTGTAGTGTTTATTATTTTTTGGGCATGTGTATGGTTTGCGGTGGTGGAACCACTCTGATTCCGGTAATTTAAGTTGCCCCTCGCCATTCCCAGGCAGCAGTTTGACCTGACATAGATGGCCTATGTTGGTGATACCGCTGTTAATCCAATGTGTCCAGCCTGATGTATTCTTCCCTGGTGGGAACTCTGGGTTGTGAAATATTGTTGTTAGTAATGAGGGTTTGTTACACAAATGGTAATTTATTATGGTGTCGTACCAGAGTCTTACTGAGTATTGTATATATGGGTTGGGGCTGCAGTGTGTTATGGCCGACTTGCTGTTAGGAAGCCATAGAATATAATTTAAAGGATGGCTGGGTTGAGAGCCTGTTCAATTTCTATCCATCTGGGTGTTTCTGAGGTTTTGTTCCATTGGAGTGTCTGAGATAGTCGGGCGGCAATAAATAGTGTTGGAGGTGGGAGGGCCCCTCTCCTAATTCCCTTGGGCGTTGCATTGTTTTCTTGCTTATTCTGGGGTTTTTGTTGGCCCATAGAAATTTCGTTATTTTGGATTGTAGCTGGCGAGATCGGAGGGTTTAAAGGGTATTGGTAATGATCGGAACAGATAAAGAAGTTGGGCAGTAGTGTCATTTTACTGCTGTTGACTCTGCCAAATAATGAAAGGTTGTATGTAGTCCATTTCTTAAGTTGTTGCGTTAGGGTTTGTAGCAGTGGTGTGTAATTAGCTTCATATAGAAGGCGGTGTGTTGAGCATATCTTAACTCCCAGATATGTAAAATGCGATGATACCCAACGGAAATCAAAATTTAGTTAAGTAGCTTCATTGTTGGGAGGGTACCGTATATACTCGAGTGTAAGTCGAGGTTTTCAGGCTGTAAAAACAGCCTGAAAACTGAACCTCGACTTATACGGGTCAGTCACTAACTTGTAAGAATAATCCATCTGCCGCATCTCCCGATAGTCGCATCCACTGACGTCACTACTCGGCGCCTGTCTTCCCGGCGCGAGTAGTGACGTCCATGGATGCGACGATCGGGAGATGCGGCAGCCGGATTCTTCTTACAAATATCAGACTGGATGTGAGGATCAGGAGATGCGGCAGCAGGGCTGGACTGGCATACTAGGAAATCCCCGGTGGGCCCAGGACCTTGGGGGGCTTCTACTCACTGCAGAGACCAACAGCAGGCAGTCTGCTGCTGTCAGTGATCCCAGTCATCTGTGTCCCATCCACGTGTGAAGGAGTCCATGAGAGTGAAGGAGTCCATGAGATCTCAGCTGGTATCCAGCCTTATCCTTCAGAGCAGAGGTACTTTATTAAATGACTGCTCCTCTGGGCTGTTTGGCCTGCTGCCTCTGGGCCTCTAGGGTTGGGGGTATGGGGGGGATAAATAATGGTGGTGGGTTAAAGGGCTTTGTTTGGGAAGAAGGGTTAGGAGTGTGGTCATGGAGGCTGCTGGGGGATATGATAATTGTCTAAATGGGCTTCTGTATAGGGAGGGGCGGTGGTTGAAGTATGTAGTTATGGGGGTACTGCTGCTGTAAATAATGTTGTTTAGTGTGTATATTTTGTCGTGTGGTGTTAGGGGGTATAGAATTAGGGTTACTGAAAACAATACAGAATCAGGAGGGTCATATTTCTACCCTCGACTATAACTCGGGTCAATCAATTTTATTCATTTTTAGGTAAAAATAGGTACCTCGACTTATACTCGGATGACTATATTTGAGTATATACGGTAAATGTTTAGGGAGTATGGTTGATTTGGAGTGATTGATTTTTTAAAACCTGAGACATTACTGAAGATCTGGAGTTGGGAGCAGAGGTGTGGTAATGAGGTTTGTGGTTTGGTGAGAGTAAATAGGGTGTCGTCTGCAAAGAGCGAGATTTTGTAGCGCTTTGATTACTTTGTAATCTCAGTTTGTGGTGATTGGTTTATTAAGGTTAGCTGCTTGCTCTTTAGAAAGTTTCGGGAGGGATGCTGTTGCAGATTCGGTCCATATGTGTTTGCGTTATTTTCGTGAGGTTTCTGTTGTGCCATTAAACAGGGTAATGTAGTATTCTGTGAACTGTTGGAGAATTTGTATAGGGGGGTGAATTAGAGAGCTGTCTGGAGCTTGCGGGGTAATAGTGCTTCTGGGTCATTTTGTTGTTCAGTTTCGAGCTAACATGGTGTCTGGTTTGTCTCTTTTGTTAAGAATTTTTGTCGGGTGAGCCTATTTCCTTTCTGATTTAGTGGAAAGTAATAGGTTAATTCTTCCTCTGAGGTTGGTCAGTTCTGTCAGCAGCGAGTCAGAGTGGGAGCTAGTGTGTTTCTTTTCAAGAAACTTGAGTTGTGAAGTAAAGTGTTTAGTTCAGTCCCTAGGGCTCTTCTTTTGTCTGATGCGATTTAATTATGACCTCTAATAACTGTTTTATGAGCTGCCCAGAGTGTATGTGCCATATTTTCGGTTTCGTTTAATTCAAAAGTATTCTTTATAACATTAGACAAGGTTGAAATGTTGTTCTCGTCTGAGAGAAGGGATTCATTTAACGCGCCAGTGGTAATTGGGTTTGTTTTTAGGAATCCTGTTAGTTGTACTGTGATGTGCGTGGTCTGACCACGTTATTGTGGATTGTCTGCATCTTTTAATAATGGTAAGAGTTGGGCTGATAGAAAGATGTAATCCAATCTCGTGTAACCTTGTTGGGGTATGAGAAGAAGGTGAACTTTTTCCAAGGGGTGTTTGATTCTCCGGGCACCCAGAGATTAAATGTGTTCAATAGGGAGAATAGGGTTTAGCTGACATGTTGGGTTGTTTGTTGGTGGAGGGTTTGGACCGGTCCATTTCCTGGGATATTGTGAGATTGAATCTCAGTGACAATTAGTCTTCCTAGGTCCATGGCGAGAAGGCGATTTTCTAGTCATTATAGAATTTCCTTTGCCCTTTTGTGGGGGAGTATATATTAACTATTGTTACTCTAACCTGCATTAGTTGCCTGTGAGTATCAGGTACAGCTTCTGGGTGTCTGGTAGCATGTTCTAATGTGAATGGATTGATTTATGCAGTATAGCTAATCCTCCTTTTTAGTTGTGTTAGAGGCGTAGTAGTGTGATGTGTAGTGCTTGCCCCAGTATCTTGGCTCCTGTCCTCTCACAAAGTAGGTCTCTTGAAGGCAGACCACCTGGTGTGGTTCCTCTCATATTGTTTGGTCGCCAGTCGGCGTTTAACGGGGCTATCAGGCCCTTGGTGTTATGCGTTAGTATTGACAAAGCTGGCGGGGGTGTCATAAGATCAAGCCATCGTGAAGTGCATGCTACCCGTGTGCCGAAGAGAGTGCAGAGGGGCGCCGTTGCCGTCTTGACGGGAGGTTAGAGTTATGTTCTGGTTGACTCTAAGGATCGTGGGTAGAGCCGTGGGCAGACAAGCGGCGGTGGAGATGGGAGACCTGGCACAGAAACACATAGAAAACAATTATATCACTAAATTTAAAAAAACAATTAGAGAGTATAAGACTCTCAAAATCCAAAACACGGCTCAAAAGAGCCGTTATGGGGGGAGGTCAGACATTGCTGTCTCACCTGTTATAGGGGATCTTCGGAGCTAATTCTTTTGTGGTTCCCCTGGGTTAAGAACATTGTTCTGTATTTCTCACATTAGTCCCTCTTGTGGGGCAAAGGAGGTGGGGGTAGGGGAGTGGAGTTTTTAGTATAAGGTGTTTATTTTGTATTAATTGCATATTTACCCTGAAGGTTTTGGGGGGCTTCCAGGCTAAGACTAGTTGTAGTCTGTTGGTGCGAACTTCCGTTAGTGGGGGGTTATCCCCTCTAGTTAGAGATACCTCTCGCCTGGTTGTCGGGGGGCTGAATCTGGAAGATCAGTTGGGACTCAACCACTATTTATACATAGTTCATCTTAGTTGTGCCGTGTAAACCTTAAATATTACCTGGTGGTTATAGTTTACCCTTTTCTGGTGGTGGTTAGCATAGCTTTATATATATCATATATTTCACTTCTCTTGTCCTTAGGGTTGTTCCAGAGGGCACCTAATTTACCTTATTTAGTGACCATCTTGCCCTTAGGTAAGAAATATATAATAGTGCTCTCGTCCAGTAATTATTCTGCGGGTGGAGAGGGGGAGGGAAAAGACATGGTATAAGAAACTTATATTACACAGTGCAGTTAAATGTGCATACAGGGTTTTGATTATACAGTAGTTGTCTGGATGGTGTGGTACGGGATCGTGGTTGGTGGGATTGCATCGGAGCAACTAAGAGTTCCACCTGCCTTCCAGTTGTCTAGGGGCGAGCGGATTGTGGTTCCGACAGAAGATCTTATAGTAATTTAAAGTGCCAGTATATAGAGGTTTGGTCTCTTGTTTGTGGTCGTAGGGTCATCTGGGTTCTCAGCCAGGATAGGTGTATGAGGGGTCGTAAGGGGTTGCAAGCTCGTGTGTGCCATCAGGTTTGTACTCCAGGGTTCTCCTGCTGCTGCGGTCTTCGCCTGTCCCATGTTACTTGATGGTATCAGGTCTTATAAGCTTGTGCAGCAGAGGTGCAAAATAGCGATCTTCACCGTCCCGCCTGGGGCTGCCAGAGCGGTAATCTGGTCTATAAGCGTGGGCCTATGCCACCCTGAGACACTTGCTACACAGGTTATCTGGAGTGACCCTATTTCGGTCTAATAAAGGCCAGGTTGCGAGTTAAGTATTTTCGGGTGTGGGATACAGGTGGCCCTTTTTTCTTGCTTGTTGGTGGTGCTCGTATTTTTGTGTGGACTTAGCAGTATCGGGGAAGTGCATTTTGGTGGTAATTGTTGGGGTTTCTCTGTGTTTTCTCCCGTCGGTCATTGTAATGGTCTCCTAGGTCAGTTGGTACTGTTGGGAATAGTAGATGTGGCTGGCGGGAGGTCTTTGTCAGAATTGTGGGTCCCCATCCAGCGTTTTAGGGGTCGTGGGTCTAGGGCCATTGTGCTGCATTAGTCAGGATGGATTGTGATTAGGCCAGTTTATATTAAATTGTCTCCTTCTCTCGGGTGTAATGTCTCGGCACCTGTTGTGATGTCCCCGGGCCCCGTTCCCCCGTTCTTACCTTTTCCAGGTGCGGCATCGGTGCTTTGGAAGCCCTACCTGGTTGAAGGTTAACAGAAGGTATACAAATTTGTTTAAGCGTGTCATGGGCAGGTGACCCTCCTGGGGGCCCCGACCCGGAGAGAGTAGGTGCAATTGACCTGGTCTGGCTGGTGTATCTGCTCTCACTCGTCTGCCGGGGGGGGGGATCCTGCCCCCATCTGTTTGTGTGCTCTCCAGGCCTAGCTTGCGGAGGATTTCGGGGCCTGCCTGGGGGTAGTGATCGAATCGTTTACCATTGTGCTGAATTAGCAGGCAGAACGGAAAACCCCAGCGATATTTTAGGCCTTGGTCTGAGAGTGCTTAGGAAGGTTCATGTCTCTCCTTTGGTCCAGAGTGCGTGGAGAGAGATCTTGGTAGATTTGGAGACGGGCTCCGTTGTGTTGGATTGAAGGTTTGCCCCTTGTTGACCTCAATATTTCTTCTTTAGTTGTGAAGTAGTGAAAACGGGTATTACATCTCTGGGTGGTTTGTTGGGCCCGGGGTGCTCTAGGGCTCGGTGTGCCCGTCCAGCAGCATCTCTCTAGGTGGAAGGTCCGGCACCAGCTTGTGGAACAGGTGTTCGAGGTAAGGGTTTTAATCAGTTATCTCCTTGGTACTCCACGAACACGCAGGTTCTGCCTGCGTCCTGTTTCTGCATCTTCCTGTTGGTCAGAGACATTTGGAGATGGCTGCGCATTTCCATCACATCGCGTTCTAGCTGGGTGCAGTACCGGGCCACGTGGCTTTGTGAATTTTCAAGTTGGCCTGTGATTTCTTGAGGACCCCTGTATAGTGTTGCGGTGGGCTGTTTTGATCACCGATTCTAAGTCCAGGTATAGTTTCTCAAGATCTCCTCTCGTAATGTTGTGGAGGTTTTCTGTTTCGACGAGCTTCGCGGTATCTCCCACCTGGGAGCCTCGCGCGCTTTCTGTCTTGTTCCAAAATCCCTGGAGATTGGTTTTAGGTTCGAGTTGTGTGCGTTTGGGAAGCATTCTGGAGGGTCCCCACACTTTTAGATTAGTTTCCCAAGAGAATTTGAGCTGATTATAGACCCTGTACCCGGAGCTCTTTCACTCTGCATCCATCTTGCAGGATGGTCAGGCTACTCCCAGTGTGCATTATTTTAACTTATTCATCTGTCTTGATATTCAAGCCTTATTAATTAGTTGCCTTGTTAGTTGTTTAGTCTGTGTATTGATTAAAGAACGGGAGGCAAGACATAGCTCCTTATCCTCCCGGTCTTTAATCAATGCATTAAAAGAATAGCTCACTTTGGTAGTGAACTTCCTTTAATACAGTATTTTAATATATTTTATGACACAATAGTTACACATTATACCTAAAATATTTTACACAATTAAAATTCTTGTTTTTGTAGAAGTTAACCTGTATTCTGTATTGTTACTGGGCCCCCAGTAATAAATACCCACTGGGAATTATCTATTTACTAGGTACGTATTTGGACAATGTAGATTAGTTTAGATATTGATACTATGAATGAAGCCCATAAAACTATAGTATGAAACTAGAAAGGGAAAGTTTAATTATAAACTTTGAATTTGGCTTGAAGGGCTGCATTTTGGAAGGGAAAAAATGTGTTTGCTGCAGATTTTAAAACTCAATAATGGGAATGATGAGTTTGTAGTGAAGCTTGTGGGACAAAAAAACCTTTGTATTTACCCAGCCCAAAGTGGTGCTAATTTGATCAATCAATCAGAAAGCTAACATCTGATTGGTTAGGGCAAAAATAAGCACCATTTTCAATGATAAGAACTTTATTTAATCTCTCTGTATCTTTTTGATAATTGGTCAAAATAGTTTTTTTGACTTTAGCTACCCTTTAAGTATGGCTGCCACAGTAATGGATAAGTAGATCAGTAGCAGTAGTGTGTGTACCTGTGTCGGGTGGGGGTTAAAAAACAAACTTTTTTGATGATTGGTCAAAAAATTTTTTTTACTTTAGTTACCTTTTAGGTATGGCTGCCAAAGTAATGGATAAGTAGATAGTAGGGGTGTGTACCTGTGTCCAGTTGGGGGTTAAAAACAAACTTTTTTGATGATTGGTCAAAATTAGTTTTTTTGACTTTAGTACCCTTCAGTATGGCTGCAACAGTAATGGAGGGGTAGGTCAGTAGATGTATGTAACTGTGCCACATGGGGGTTAAAAAAACAAACCTTTGTATTATTAAATCAAAATTATTTTTTTGACTTTAGTTACCCTTTAAGTATGTCGCCACCGTAATGGATAAGTAGATCAGTAGTGGTGGTGACCTGGGTCTGGTTGAGGGGGTATGTCTTTTTTGTGTTTACAACCATAAAATATCTTTTATTGAGAATATCTAAATTACTTTTTTTTTTTACTTTAGTCACCCTTTAGGTATGGCTGCCACAGTAATGGATAAATAGATCAGTAGGTGTGTGTACCTGTGTCCGGTTGGGGGTTAAAAAAACAAACTTTTTTTATTATTAATCAAAATTAATTTTTTTGACTTTAGTTACCCTTTAAGTATGGCTGCCACAGTAATGGATAAGTAAATCAGTAGGTGTGTGTACCTGGTGTCTGGTTGAGGGGGTATGTCTTTTTTGTGTTTACAACCATAAAACTATATTTTATTGAGGATAAATCTAAATTAGTTTGTTTGACTTTAGTTACCCTTTAAGTATGGGCTACCACCATAATGAATTAGTAGATTAGTAGGTGTGTGTACCTGGGTCGGGTTGAGGGGGTATGTCTTTTTTGTGTTTACAACCATAAAACTATCTTTTATTGAGATAAATCTAAATTTGTTTTTTTGACTTAATTACCCTTTAAATATGGCTGCCACTGAAATGGTACGTAGATTAGTAGGTGTGTGTACCTGGGACTGGTTGAGGGGGTATGTCTTTTTTGGTGTTTATAACCATAAAACTATGGTTTATAACCATAAAACTAGTATAAATCTAAATTAGTTTTTTTGACTTTAGTTACCCTTTAAATATGGCTTCCATGGGAATGGAAAGGTAGGTCAGTAGGTGGGTGTACCTGGGTCTGTGTGGGGGGTTGGGGGTATCACCATTTGTATTTATGACCATGAAAAAAACTGTTTTGAAATATCCACATTTGAGGATTGTTACCATTATAGTCTATGGGAAAAATGTCCGTAAATTCACCGATAACGCCGTAACGCTTCCGCGGATTCCTTAGCTAGAAGATAGCACACTTCTTCTATATGTCCCGCACGTTTGTACCGAATTTCATGTCTCTAGCTCAAAAACTGTGGGAGGAGATACGGTCCAAAAAAAGCAGAAGAATAAAACGGAAGAAGAAAAAGAAGAAGAAATAGAAAGAACAGGAATTTGGCTTTTTCAAGCCAAATTAATTAAGGAGGGGGAGGAGCTGTTCATTACCGCTAGAAAGCCGTCAGTTACTGTGTTATTTACATCTGTAAATTTAATGTCTTACCAAGTAACTAATGGAAAAAATACAACCTTACCACTAGTAATGATTTAAAAGTTAATTTTTAAAGGGCATGTCCACCCCTTTTTTAACTTTTGATATGCTATACATATTGGTCCCCCAGCCCCAACCGCCGTAATAAAATTCTTAGAAAGTGCCCCGATATGTACTTACCTTCCCTCTATCCTCCGCGGCAGTCTCCAGTGCCTCTGCTTGCACGGAAATGCAAGCAGGGGGCGGGACCGGCAGCCGCGTCCCTGATTGGCTGAGAGGCAGCCAATCAGGGACGTGGCTGCCGGCTGCTCAGAATGCCGGAGGATAGAGGGAAGGTAAGTAACTATCGGGGCACTTTCTTTAAAATCTGTTATGGTGGTTGGGGCTGGGGGATCAATATATATAATATATACTGGGGAATTTACACTAGGGGGAGGGAGAAGAAAACGGGAGGGAGAGGGAGGGGGGGAGGACTCTCCTGCGCATGCCTCAACCTTGTCGATGTTGATGCAGAGACAAGCGCAGGATGAGTCACCCAGACCCTCTACACTACACTATCCTGGCTTTGGAGGGGCACAGCATGGCAACCATAAGGAGCTGGGATGTAAGGTAAGGATTTTTGTACACTACAGAGTGGGGCCAGTATGGGGCTAAATTTGAGTTTTGGGGGTGCACATGCCCTTTAAATCAAAATAAATATAAATAAAACGTAAATAAAAGACAATATTCATAATTTTTTGTGGAAGCAGGGTAGAGCTGGCAGACATCCCACCCTGCCTCTTCGTCCTTCCGGGTGACGGGGGTGTGTGGCTATGCTGTGTGACGTCATTGACATCACAGAGTCGGCGGAGCATACTCATTAGTGGTGGGGGAGGCTGGGTTAGGGGCATGGCGTGGGTGGTCCGGGGGTGTGACACACACAAAGGGGGCATAACAGGGAGGAGATTCAGGACTCCTCTCCATTTCGGGAGCTCGAGGTGGTCTTGCGGGAGACCACCCCAATTTGCGGGAGACTCACGGAAGATCCGGGAGTAGTGGGATACCTGAGCTGGTACTTTGAACCCCTTAAGTGCCCAAGTCGTTTGGTCCAGTTCGCTCCAGACCAGGCCCCTTTGACAAGCTATACCAATGGGATGACATGCTCTGCAAGAAACATGTCTTCCCACTGGAAGCACATTGATCAAATTGTTGGCTGCATGTAGGGGCAGGTCCAGTGAGGGCACCTAGAAAGTAATTACCAGCTGTACCTCGAGGAGTGAGTGTATTCACGAAGAGCTTTCCCCTTTAAGCCTACACACATGGTTTCAATATTAGATATTTAACAACAACCTGGATTACAAAGCATATTTAAAGGGCATGTCCACCCTTTAAAACAACTTTTAGTATGTTATAGGTATTGCTTCCCCAGCCCCAAACGCTGTAATCTTATTGCCAGAAACTCCTCTGATCTTTACTTACCTTCCCTCTTTCCTACACTGCACTGCTCGGGCTTCTGCTTGCATGGAACTGCAAGCAGGGGGCCGGACCGGCAGCCACGTCTGTGATTGGCTGAGAGACAGAAGGCAGAGTCCTATATGGACTGTGCTAGGCTCCTTGTGGCCACTTTGTGGGGGGGTGGGGGGGGGGGGGGGGATTACAGCAGAACCACTTGGACCTGGGATGTGATGTAAGGATTAAACTGCACTACACAGTTGGGCCAGATTTCAGGTTAGACTTATATATTTCAGATTTCAAACTATTACTATTATTACTACTATTACCATTTAGGGTTGGGAGGTGATTTACCTGTATATGAGTTTTCATTTCAGGGTTGGACTTGCCCTTTAAGGTGTTAAACAAATCTCATACCTCCTAATATAATTATAACTATTAAAAAAAAGTTAAAAGTTGTTGACAAGCTTTAATTTGACCCTGAATCAGAAGTTGCTAATTAATGCTTAATTTTGGTATTTAGCAATGTGAAGTGTTAGTTATAAACCTTCTTGGTCACTTATGGTCCATATGAGCCATCTTGGGTTCCTCTTTTCTTCTTACTCTCTTTTTCTTCTTCTCATACCTTCTACTTCTTCTCTGTGGCCATTATGCAACAGTTGGCTTTTTGCATGCTTTCCTAATAACAAACACAAAATCCAAACGGTCTAGAATTTGGACAGTAACCCTCTTTTTACCCAATATTATACCCATTGATATGAAACTGACCAATTGTTAAAAAGCAGTTACATTGCTGTGCTGTTTCTTGCCTTTTTTTTCTTTCTTTTTGATTATTTTGTAAAACTGAGCCATAGCCACTTCAGAGGGATATCATTTTATTTTGCTGTCCCCACTAGTGTTTTAGAGAACATTACATTCCGAACCACACAGAGATAGTGGAGGACGCACGTCAGGCTTTTCAAATTGTGTGAGGATATGAGCTGGTTCTTGGTCAAGGAAACATTCCTGCTGCTTTAATCTCGTCAGTAGCTAGTTTTTTCCTTTCATTTAAAAAGCATTTTTGTTCTTTTGCCTTAGCTTCACTTTTATTTGTTTTTCTTTTGGGGGGATAAATATACAGAAGAAAAACAAAGTAAAAAAACAAAATAGATCAGGCATAAAACAAAAGATGTGCTAGGAATGTGAGAAAGTAAAGAGAGACAGAATATCTGTTTGATGATAGACCAAATGGTCTTCTAGACACTTTTCAGAAAATGTTCTAAATGTTCTAAAAGTTCTTATCGTTAAAAATGGTGCTAATTTTGCCACAACCAATCAGATGTTATTTACCATTTGACATCTAACATCTGATTGGTTGGGGCAGAATTAGCACTATTTTTAACGATAAGAACTTTTATTACATTTGACTGTTTGTTGAGAAGGAGAATAGCCTACGAAGCTCCCATACATGGCACGATTGTCGGTGAACATTTAAACTCATGCACATTGTCGGCCTCCCGCGTTCACACTTGTGCATGAGTTCAACAGCTAACGGAAAGATTTGTTAGCGTATTTAACAGAAAGTGTTAGACTTTTTATCCAAACAACAGAAATGTCTCCGGGGCGTTTTACAGTTTTAATAACTTTGAAAGATCTTCCTGCTGTGTCACCTACACACCATACGGCTGCCCTGATCTGGTATTAGGAAATATTCTCTGTTCGCTGGAATATTTTGTTGCATTTTGCCTGTTTTTTCTGACAGGAAATTCTGCTGCTTTCTAAATATGCCCCCCAAAAAGTTATTATACAGCCAAGTTGGACTTTGACAAATGTTGCTAATAAAGCTGATTACACACACTAAAGATAAAGATCAGGCTACTCATGGTCCAGAGAGCTCTCCCTATATAAAGTATATATAAGGTATATAAAGAATAGGAAGAACATTCGGTACTGTGCATTTCCATCATCGGCGGGTGACTCCCTATACTTTATTACAGGAGGCTGAGCGTTCCGGAGGCCGATGGGGATTGTTCTTTGGCCACTGGAACACTCGGAACTGCAGTACACACTTTAAAAGGGGCGATTCCATTGGAATACAGATATTTTTACGAACACAATAACGGATAGTCCAATAGGTGGGGGATAGGCCTGGATGTACTTTGACACACCTAATGGATAAGTAATAGATCTGAGTTCTTTTGACCATTGCTTGTTATCCTGGTATCTTTCCTTTCATTCTGGGATGTGTCAGTAAAGATACAACAATCCGTTAATTACACTGAATATGTACATATTGTTCAACATTAGGAGAGATTTATTTTACTTTACCGTAAGTCAATGACTTTCTTCTCCCTGTATTTACTATTAAAGATGTTAAAGGGTATATACAGTGGGAAATGTGTTTTTTTTTAATTTTCCATTACTGGAAACTTTAAGGCTGGGTGCCTACCAACCGACCAATAGTGGCGTGTATCGGAACTTCACTAGCAACTTCATCTAGTGTTATTGTCAACTAATGCCAACAGTGTTGAAATCTGTCACCTGAAGTTTTATATCTCTATTATCGTCCATGTACACAACGGTCTTACTCCTACTGACTCCTTTTGCTTATCCAATTGCATTTCTAACTGTCCCTTTTACTAACAAAAATGCAGTCATTTTAGGAATTATATAACACAGACCTTAGGACCCAGGACAAGGCAGCTGTGCCAACCAATGAGCCACAGTGCTGCCCTATTGGGCATTATATACATTTCACTTCACTGCAAATATAGATGAAGTAGAATTGTTAGTTTAACGTTGAACAAGAATAAAGTTATTGATAGAAGGAGCAAGGTTAATGCTCCAGTTGACAGCAGGGGTTAGAATATCATTTACATGATTCGGTGAACTCTTTATGTGTTGAATAGAAGATATTAATTATATGTCTGGATGTCATTGACACAGGTCAGTTCTAATGAAGGACACCAGCAATGTATACAGTACTGTACTGTGGAAGTGAATTACAGGTGCCAAGCCTATAAAAATATCATTTCATTCACTCTGCAACCTAGGGATTAGGGCAAGATTTACTAGAAATAATGCTGCAAGGTTAGAATAAACCATAGCAGGGACTCCCACTAGAATGACTAGTTTCTGTGCAGGATGTTAATTGTTTAAATGCACTGGGACAAGGGGGTCCAACCTGGCTTAGTTTGGACTACCTGACCCAGACCTGCCTAGACCACACATATAGCCACACCTACCCGGCGATCTCACGGGGATCTAACATATATATAGTATACTTAGAATTTTATTCAACACAAAGGCTGCTGGTATCATTGTCTAGAGTATGGAAAGTGTTCTTACAGCTTGCATATTCAATTGTAATTGTGACTATGCCAATAAACGTTATCACTTTAATTCCAAAAACCCAGATTCTTTTAAAAAAAGAATTCACCTGATTCTAAAACCTTATGTTGTATCACGCTTTGTTGTGTGCGTTTTTGCAAATTTTTCTATACATTATGTTACATTTTTCTTTGCCAAAAGCTAGTGACTGCAGAATTATTGCACACAAACGGTGTAATAAGTATATCTGTTGTATTCCGTTAGATCAGCTGGACTTGAAGTTTAGTTCTTGAAGACGTTTCGCTAGTCATCCAATGGATCTCAATTCAGAATGACTTGTACAGGAACCTGTTGGCCGTTATGTACCCTGGAATTTGTACCATTCAGCATATCACAGCCAAGCGTCATGTCTTTAACAAATGTCCTGACCCCAGGAATTTTCTCTTCTCTGCTGGGCAATAATACATTATGGCAGCTGCTGTTTTGTCTCCCCCATATAAAAATCGTAGCACTCTCACTGCATTGCACTATGTATATGACACAACAAAGTGGAGGCGTGCTCCCTAATTAGTGCAATTGAGCATGGGACCCCGATTATCGGGTGGTGCTGGAGGGACAAATCTAACAATAAAAACTAAAGTGTAGGGACCAACCCTAAAGATCCTCCTATAAGCACTCACTTCCCTTGTAACTCTATTTTCTATATATAATCAGTCTTGCATCCCCTCACAATCTATAAATGCAATACAAGTGCTGTGTACAAAACCACAAGATATACTTTATTTAAACCACAAGACAGAAACATATATAAAAACTCGGGCTATTATTATATCCAAATTGAGTCCAGGCGTCTCTCAGAGGTAAGTATCATATAGCTTAATCGCACAAAGATCCCATACGGGGTAACTCCCATATATCACCAATGGCGTTACTGGAGGATAAATGTCCAGACAGAGAGTGTACACAGCTGACCAATACGCGTTTGCCAAATCACTTGGCTTTGTCAGGGTCTCGTGTTATTTGCTGCTTCCTCCCTTTTATCTCTACTCTGATTAAAGGGATTGTACTCACCTCATCTAAAGCTTATAAATGACACTGTAATACACATCAACTTCAATGCACTTGCATGGCAACAATTGACCTTATCTCATGTACATTGTTCCCAGCATGGATCTCTCATATCTAAAGCTAGGTACACACAGTACAGATTTCTGAAAGATGACAGACAGGATCTGCAAGATTCTGTCTGCCATCTTTCAAAGGGTACACACAGTAACGATAAAGCCCCGATACCGTCAGATCCGCGGCCGATGGAAATTTTCGGCCTTTCCCGAACGAGCGTACGGCCAACCCGTTCGTTCGGCGGCCGCGCGCTCGTTCGGGAAACGAACGTACACACAGTAACGATAAAGCCCCGATACCGTCGGATCCGACGGTATCGGGGCTTTATCGTTACTGTGTGTACCCAGCTTAAATGGGTTTTCTTACTCAGAGATATATAGTAATAAACCTAAATCAGAAAGGTTCAGTTCTTAGACACTTATTACAATCCACCCCAAACAATATATTAATGCAAATTTATAAAAAAACACACAAAATGTATTTTCCCCCTCTTTTACTTTATCAATGCCCATAAATGTGAACATTAATCTTATAACAGGGGTGTACCCTTATAATATGTTTGGCCATAGCACTTCGTTCAGTATCACAATTTTCTATTGCACGGGCATGTTCCTGTGTCCTTTGTGTTAATGGTCTTTTTGTCTGGCCTACATATTTCTAACCGCATCTGCATTCCAACATATAGACTTGGCTACTCTGGCAAGTAATTAATGATTTCACTTTATATTCTTGCCCCAATTGGCTATGAAATGTATCACTTTCGTTCATGTGTTGGCACACTATACATTTATTACACCATCTGTTGCCACGGGCAATTTTTATTCCTAGCCATGATTCCAAACTGTTACTTTTAGGTTTTAAATAACTGGGAGAAACTATCAGGGTTATTCAATAAAAGTTCTTATTGTTTAAAATGGTGCTAATTTTGCCCCAACCAATCAAATGTTAGCTTTTAAATGTTAAATAAGATCTGATTGGTTGGGGCAAAATTAGCACCATTTTAAATGAACTTTTATTAAATCTCCCTGCAAGTCTTTAAAATTTTTAGGTCTTTTCGGGGTCATATAGGGCCTTTCACCTATTACTTTATTGAGGTCCTTATCTGCTCTTAATAGGTACCAATATTTTTTAAATATATTGTTTACTTTCCACTATTCTTTATTATACTGGGAAATGAATCGAATTTTAGTCTGATATCTGTATTCTGCTTTTTTTGACCATACAAAATATCGTCTCCATTAGCATGTTTTGCTCTATTATATCCCCTTAAATATCGAATGTTCGACCATTCGAATGTGCGAGTAAAATGCCTATTATACCTACACGCGAGCATCGAATCCGCAAGTAAAGGGACCATAATCAGTCTTGCATCCCCTCACAATCTATTAATGCCATACAAGTGCTGTGTACAAAACCACAGGATATACTTTATTTAAACCAAAATAGTTACAAGGGAAGTGAGTGCTTTTAGGAGGATCTTTATGGTTGGTCCCTACAATTTAGTTTTTTACTATTTATATGATTTTGCTCTTTTTGAATTTAGAAGGTCCCTAACACCTGGCTGTTATATGCTGATTGGGACACAATCTAGGGTATTTATTGCAAACAGATACTTGTAAGAGTCATTCTGAATTGAGATTCAGTTGGATGACTAGCAAAACGTCTTCAAGAACTGAACTTCAAGTCCAGTTGATCTAAATGAATACAACAGATATACCATGACCTGGATGAATGAATATTACAGATATACCATGACCTGGGTGAATGAATATTACAGATATACCATGACCTGGATGAATGAATATTAAAGATATACCATGACCCGGATGAATGAATATTACAGATATACCGGGACCTGGATGAATGATTACAACAGATATACCATGACCTGGATGAATGAATATTACATATATACCATGACCTGGATGAATGAATATTACAGATATACCATGACCTGGATGAATGAATATTACTGATATACCGTGACCTAAATGGATGAATATTACAGATATACCATGACCTGGATGAATGAATATTACAGATATACCATGACCTGGATAAATGAATATTACAGATATACCATGACCTGGATGAATGAATATTACAGATATACCGTGACCTGGATGAATGAATATTACAGATATACCATGACCTGGATAAATGAATATTACAGATATACCATGACCTGGATGAATGAATATTACAGATATACCGTGACCTAAATGGATGAATATTACAGATATACCGTGACCTAAATGGATGAATATTAGGGGATATACCATGACCTGGATGGATGAGAACCTTCACAATCGGTGTAATAGGCGTTATTATGCTATTTTCTCTACTGTTCCATTGGCTTCAATTGGTGTCTGTTACTCACAAAAAAGAGTGTGTTATTGCATCACTATTCAACAAAACGAACTGGTGGTAACAGCACACATTAAATAATACAGAAAAATGAATGACTGTATAATCGCATATACGATATATGTTATATATTTATAACATATGTGTGTTGTGTTACAGTGCTCAACAATAAGCATAGTGTGAACGAACCGCATGTGAGGTCTATCGATTGGAGTGTGGATCCTAGGATTTTAGTTGACTCATTGTCTACAAGGTGAAGGTATATTCTTTTGTTAAAGGGTAAAAAAGCTGGTCACATGGATGAAAACAGGAAGTGTTCAAGCAGGAAGTAATATTACTGAACCTTTCCAGCAATAACTTCTCACAAATTTTATCTAGAGATGTGATTTAGGTTTTATTTTGAAGGTGTGATGGAAGGCTTTTTATATAATTCCTACTAGTTTGGAAGAATTGGAGATCCAAGTTACCCTTTAAGTAGTTACATTGTCAATATTTTATTAATAATAAGCAGATCCATATTTTGATTTGGTCTTTAAATAAGATACTGATTTTCAGATAGGAGGGGAGGAATCTTGTCTAGTAGAAGTGACATAATTCTCATGTTAAACAGCTGGGAGTCTTCGTCATCACATCTCGTAAAAATGTACATAAATACGGGATTTAAGCGGAAGGCTCTATACAGCATGGCGCGGTAAGGAGAAGATAATTAAAATTAGCATCCTCTTGTATTATGGAGGAAATTATTCATACAATTAATACTGCTGGATGCCACCGGCAGTAAATTGCAATGTGATCCAGACCAAGAGACACTGTAGTAGAAAGTCTCAGATCCTACAAACGTTAAATATGTTCACAGAAAAAATCATTTCTCACAAGTTGCACAAAATTGTATAATCCGAGTTTCTTTGATTACCACAATTCCCTACATGACATTCCGTACACGATACAATACCGTGATTTTGTATTTTTGTACCACTAAACAATATAGTACTGTATGTTGCTCTTGTGTGTGAATTGGACCAGTCAGCTTGCCCCCTGCCCCCAGTCTACAGTCAGCTTGCCACGCCAGTCCAATAGCCAACATTGCCTCTATATGTGTTTGTATTGATACACAAAGGTGAGAGGCTTGTAAATATTTAATTTTGCCATAATACATGTTTCCCGTGCTATTTCCAGCTTTATATGCAATTTGTTATAATACACCATTAGCCCGTAATGTGCAAAATGAATTCCTCCCAAATACCGCTGAATCTTTTTACTCCTGAAATCAGCAATCGGTGAGTTATGAATTACAGAATCCTTTCAGGCTTCGTTATGTTTTATCTTTAATTCTCCTTAAATAGAAAATGGGGCAGAGTGATAAATAGATCTGAACCGAGACCGACTCAGCACATTGTATAAGCAAAACTTTACCAACAAAAAAATAAACTCAGAAGTGCTACAAAACTACGAAACCTTTCCCTGTGCATTCTGGGTACCACGTCTGCCTTATAAAATGGGATTTCTGATAATGGACGTTAAATAAAGAATATATTTGCCCAATCATATGGTTATCAGGGTTACACAATCAGACTGTCAAAAACATACAAATAATGGGAAATCATGGTGCAGTTCAGCGTCTTCAATTTAAAGGGCATGTCCAGTGTAAAAATAATTTTAGGTAGAAATGAAGATCAACCCCCCAAACCTAGGTTTCGCATTAATAACATTTTCCTAAGACGCCCCTGTAGTTCCTTACCTGACCCGGTTCTCGTCTACTCTGCGGCTAATAGCCACTCTATTTCCCTTTTTGCGGCTGTCATTAAAGGACACTATGTGACGTCACGCCCAATCAGCTGACAGCCGCGACCAGAAAGTGGAGCTGCTCTTCAGGGGCGACTTAGGAAAATGTTATTAATGCGAAACCTAGGTTTGGGGGGGTTGATCTTCATTCCTGGATTTGTCCTTTAATTAACATGTCAGTGCTAATCCCCAGTACTTCCTGTTCATTTAATAAATGTTAGCTTTTTACTTGCTATTCATTTTATAATTGATAGATTATGACTGTGGCTATTTTGTTTTAGGTGGCACTTTATCACCCAAAAAGTGCCCATACACGGGCCAATTATGGAACGAAAAGGCAGTTCTAACACATTGTGCGTCGCGGCGTCATTTCGGTCAATAATCGGCCCATGTATGAGCACTTTATCGCCCAAAACGCCGCTCGTTCGGGGATCATTGCCCGATACGCCAGGTGGATCTTCAAATGACAGCTGTTTTGCCCAATAAAGTGCCCATACCCGGGCCAATAATTGGACGAAACGGCTGTTCATACACATTATGTGGCGTACACATTATGTACACATTAGTTTTTCTTTCAGTTTTAATCAGAAGGCAATAGAAAAGTTTAACAATAAAAAGAGAAATTGCCAAATTAATAAGGGAATACAAAAATACTCATAAGAACCCTAGGACCCATGTAGACCATAATCTTAGGGATGTTTTAATGTCATTAACACAGCTATAATACTGTAATGTAAAATAAACCTGTAATCATTGATAAAGGAGAATGGCAGTGGATTGTATAGACCCTTTATTGTAAAATATAAAAACATTAGAACTTGTGGCCTTGTGTTTTTAGTCAAGGAACTTCCAAGTCACTTCTTATAATTTTAGGTTTTAAGTGAAAGCTTAGTTTTCTGTATTAACAAGTTTCAATTCATAAAAAAAATGTGAATTGCACCTATAATTACTAATGATATAACTAAGCACCAATTCTAACTTACCGTATATACTCGAATTTAAGTCGATCCGAGTATAAGTCGAGGTACCCATTTTAACCTAAAAAAGGAGTAAAAACTGATTGACTCGAGTATAAGTCGAGGGTAGAAATATGACCACTACTGCCTTCTGATTCCTTGGCACTCCAGACGTTTGTAAACTACAACTCCCAGCATGCTTTAGTTGCTGGGAGTTGTAGTTTACAAACATCTGCAGTGGAACTGCACACACTGAACCAACTATCCTGTCCCTGACCCAAATGCCCCCTTACTCTCCCTCCCTGCACCCATCTTCTCATGCAGCCTTCTCCCATGCAGCCTTACCTTCTCATGTAGCCTTCTCCCATTCAGACTTTTTCCAGTTTCTGTTTTCAGGTGAGAGACCAGCCATCATCTAGGAATCCGACTGCTGCATTGCACTCACCGGCTAACTTGAAAAAGAGGAATCCGACTGCTGCATTGCACTGACCGGCTAACTTGAAAAGAGGAATCCGACTGCTGCATTGCACTGACCGGCTAACTTGAAAAAAGGAATCCGACTGCTGCATTGCACTGACCGGCGGATCCACTGACGTCACTACTCGGCGTCGGTCTCATTTCCCGGTGCCGAGTAGTGACGTCAGTGGATGCGACCATCAGTGCATGCGGAAGATGGATTCCTCATTTCAGGTTAGTGACCTGACCCGAGTATAAGTCGAGGTTCAGATTTCAGGCTGTTTTTACAGCCTGAAAACCTCAACTTATACTCGAGTATATACGGTATGTTATAACCAAGCACCTATCGAAAGTTATGGCACAGCTAAGCTCCTATAATAACTCATGACCTAGCTAGCTAAGATGACATAGCTACGTACCATTTATGACAGATGACATAGCTAAGCACTGATTATAACTGATGACATAGCTAAGCACCATTTATAACAAATTACATAGCTAAGCACCGATTATAACTAATGACATAACTAAGAATTATTTATAATTGATGGGAAAGCTAAACACCGATTATAACTGATGACATAGCTAAGCATTATTTACAACAGATGACATTGCTAAACACCAATTATAAATGATGACATAGCTAAACACCGATTATAACTGAAGAAATAGCTAAACTTACAGGGAGATTCAATAAAAGTTCTTATCGTTTAAAATGGTGCTAATTTTGCCCCAACCAATTAGAACTTATGTAACATTTGAATGCAAACATCTGATAAGAACTTTTATTGAATAGCCCTCATTATTTACTACAGATGGCATAGCTAAACACTAATTATAACTGATGACATAGCTAAGCATTATTTTCAACAGATGACATAGCTAAACACCAATTATAGCTAATGAAATAGCTAAGCATTATTTAGAACAGATGACATAGCTAAACACTGATTATAACTGATGACATAGCTAAATATTTTTTACAACAGATGACATAGCTAAACACCGATTATAACTGAAGCCATAGCTAAACACCGATTATAACTGAAGCCATAGCTAAACACCGATTATAACAGATGACATAGTTAAACACCAATTACAGCTAATGAAATAGCTAAGCATTATTTAGAACAGATGACATAGCTAAACACTGATTATAACTGATGACATAGCTAAACACTGATTATAACTGATGACATAGCTAAACACTGATTATAACTGATGACATAGCTAAACACTGATTATAACTGATGACATAGCTAAATATTTTTTACAACAGATGACATAGCTAAACACCGATTATAACAGATGACATAGCTAAACACCGATTATAACTGATGACATAGCTAAACACCGATTACAACTGATGACATAGCTAAACACCGATTATAACTGATGACATAGCTAAGTATTATTTACAAATCTATAATTTTTGTGGTTCATGTATTTTATATCATTGTAATATTCATTTTATTATCTCGCTATATACATTGAACTCCTGCTAATCATAGCCACAGTAAATATTCCAAACCCAAAATACAGATTCGTTTTATTTTTTTGGATAGGAACCAACAATCATTTTGGCAGTATCACTTAAATGTGTCCAAAATTCCAAATGGTGTAATAGGCTAAAGTAAGTGGTATCTGTTTTCTTCTCTCCACTGCGCATTGCCCACCTAGTAAGCCATCCGCCTAAAACACATTTCACTTGCCAAGCTGGTCTCACTTCAAGTGTTGCATAGAAATATCTGTGCAGGAGAGGGTAGAATTGTGGAGTTTGATGGGGGTCCATTGTTTTGCATGTGAAACTCAGTCACATTTAGACTTTTCTCCTGGAACATTGTGGTAATTACCACGTTGAACTGTAACAAACTGAGAAAATTAGAGGTTTGAGGTTAAGGCCCTGGTACGTTGTGATTTACAATCAATACATCTGTCTGGTCTTCACCTTAAAGGACCTTCTCTGTTAGTGAGCTAATAATGTCAATTCAGGACTTTCATAAATATTTTCATATTCCCAGTCCCCTACTGCTCCCATTATTTTGCCATGTGCAATAAATTGATTTGGTGCATTTTTAAGTTCTGTTTGTTGCAACTGAATAACCTGCAAAATCAGAACCTGCTGCTTCAAACCATATTGGTATTATGATAACTATGCTGCATTTTCCTGACTTACAGGTGCAGGGGCCTCCTGTGGGAGGAAGGCGGGCCCCTGACCCCCAACCCTTTCGGAAAGATCTGTGCTTAGCTGTTTTTAAACAGCTGATCTTGTGTATGAAGTAAAAATACTTTTTTAAGTTTAGTTCCAGTCTTCTAAGACTGTCCGTGTCAGCAATAGTGGCTGCGGCCGTCAGTTTGCATGTCCAAAAACGACCAGACATGTCCAATAACCATGGCCGATCGTGCGGTCCTCTATGTTAAACTGTATGTGTTCAAATATGTACTTGTCTATGTGTGCATGGAAATGCCCCTTTCATAATTCAATATCGCATTTGCGGATCCCCGGTAAGGGATTTACCCACTGGGGGATTTTAACGCCAGCGCTAAAACTAGCATAAATGCCATTTTCAATCGCAAGCGTCAGATGCACGGGTGATTTTTGCGTAACCCGCACATCTGACGCTAATATGGAGTTAGTCGCACTAACTGGTAGCGAATATATTTGCCCAGCAAGTCTGGGTAATTCAGCCCCTATGTATTTGCACTGAACTTCTCCTTTAAGAACGCTAAAGGAGGAGGGAGGAGAAGGAGGAGGGGGGAGCATAGAGGATAAGGAGGCATGTACGACCATGTATGGAAGTAAATCAATTGATAATCTAAAATGTATGTTTACAAATGCAAGGAGTCTGGCTGGAAAAACCGGCGAACTTGAAATAATAGCGTTAAAGGAAAGGTATGATGTAATTGGTATAGCAGAATCATGGCTTAATGATTCACACGACTGGACAGTAAATATTGAAGGATACTCCTTATTTAGACATGACCGAGTTAATAAGAAAGGAGGAGGAGTATGTATGTATGTTAAACAGGAATTGAAGCCAAATTTAAAAGATGGAATAGATGGGGGAGCAAACGATGCGGCAGAAACATTATGGGTGGAACTGTGTACAGGAAGCAAGAAGGTAGGTAAATTAATTGTTGGAGTGTGTTATAAGCCGCCAAATGCCGGGGAAGAGGTGGAAATGAATCTCCATATGCAGTTGGCGAAGGCTGCTGGTATGGGGCATGTTCTGGTTATGGGGGATTTTAACTACCCTGAAATAGATTGGAGTAATGGAACTGCCAGCACCTCAAAAGGTATAAAGTTCTTAAATTTCCTATATGAGCATTTTCTTTCACAGATGGTAGAAGTTCCTACTAGAAAGAATGCGTTGTTGGATCTGGTGATATCTAATAACCCAGAGCTCATTTTGGAGATGAAGGTAATGGGAAGCTTAGGGAATAGTGACCATGATATAGTGTCATTTAATATAGGTTGCAGAAAACTAAAGTGCACTGGCTTAACAAAAACTTTTAACTTTAGGAAAGCTAATTTTATGCTTTTAAAGGAATCGCTCCTGCTCATAGACTGGGGGGAACTGTTTCTAGGTAAAGATACTGAGCAGATGTGGACCACTTTTAAAGGGATATTAAACTATAACATTTCCAAATCGGTACCTTTAGGAAACAAGTGTAAAAAAATTAGGTCCACTCCTGCATGGCTTAATGCTCAGGTAAAAAGGGAAATGGAAAAAAAGAAAAGGGCTTTTAAAATTTTGAAAGCAGAAGGCACAGAACAGGCTTACAGGGACTTCAAAAGTTGTAATAAAGAGTGCAAGAAAGCAATTAAACTAGCTAAAATAGAAAATGAAACACGGATTGCCGAACAAAGCAAGTCCAACCCCAAGATGTTTTTTAAGTATATAAATGGTAAAA
This sequence comes from Hymenochirus boettgeri, assembly GCA_019447015.1. Classification (NCBI taxonomy): domain Eukaryota; kingdom Metazoa; phylum Chordata; class Amphibia; order Anura; family Pipidae; genus Hymenochirus; species Hymenochirus boettgeri. The sequence continues at coordinate 22,566,973 of CM033473.1, read as the reverse complement.
AAATGAGGACTGAGAATGTGGGACCATTAAATAATGGAGCTGAGGTGGTTGTAGAGGATGCCGAAAAGGCTAATCTGCTAAACCGTTTTTTTACATCGGTTTTTACTGTTGAGAATCCTTACAGTAGGGATTGTAACAATGTGCAGGGAGGAAATGAAGAGTTTTCACATTGGATAACAGAGGATATGGTACGGAATCAATTAGACAAAGTTAATATCAATAAAGCGCCAGGACCAGATGGATTGCATCCTAGGATTTTAAAAGAGCTTAGTTCAGTTCTAGCAAGACCACTGTGTCTCATCTTTTCAGATTCGCTTTTGTCTGGGGATGTGCCGCTGGATTGGAAAAAAGCCAATGTAATACCAATATTCAAAAAAGGTAGTCGTTCACAGCCTGGTAACTATAGACCTGTAAGCCTAACATCAGTGGTAGGGAAGTTGATGGAAACTTTGTTAAGGGATCATATCCTTGACTTTGTCTCCAGAGATTATCTTATTAGTAGTAGTCAGCATGGATTTATGAGAAATAGATCATGCCAGACAAATTTAATTGGTTTTTATGAAGAAGTGAGTAAGAAGTTAGATTCAGGCACAGCTGTGGATGTGGTATATTTGGATTTTGCAAAAGCCTTTGATACTGTGCCACATAGGCGACTAATGTATAAACTGAGGACTGTTGGCCTTGAAGAAAACATTTGTTCATGGATAGAGAACTGGTTATTGGACCGCAAACAGAGAGTGGTGGTTAATGGAGCTACATCTATGTGGGCTAAAGTTCTAAGCGGAGTTCCTCAGGGTTCTGTACTGGGGCCGCTTCTGTTTAATCTGTTTATAAATGACTTAGAAGGGGGCATTGAGAGCAAGGTCTCTGTGTTTGCTGATGACACTAAATTATGCAGAGCTTTGGAAACTTCCAATGATGTGCAAGTGCTGCAAGCAGACCTAGATAGATTATCAAAATGGGCAGCAGAATGGCAGATGAGATTCAATGTTGATAAATGTAAGGTGATGCATTTGGGATTTAATAATCCCTGTGCCACCTACACCATAAATAACTCTGTGTTAAGTGCATCTGAAATGGAAAAAGATTTGGGGGTTCTGGTAGATAACAGACTTAGCTGTAGCAAACAATGCCAGGTAGCAACAGCTAGAGCTAGCAAGATATTGTCTTGTATAAAGAGGGGAATGGAATCAAGAGAGAAAAATATTATTCTCCCTCTTTACAAGGCACTGGTAAGGCCACATTTGGAATATGCGGTGCAGTTTTGGAATCCCATATACAAAAGGGACATCTTGGAAATTGAGGCAGTTCAGAGAAGGGCAACTAAATTAATAAGGGGAATGGAGGGGCTTGAATATGCAGGCAGATTAGACAAGTTAGGGCTGTTTACATTGGAGAAGCGGCGGTTGCGTGGGGACATGATAACCTTATACAAATATATTAATGGCCCATACAGTGAACTCTCTGGTGCATTGTTCACTAATAGGTCATATCAGAGGACTCGTGGACATCCTTTAAGGTTGGAAGAAAAGAAGTTTCATCTTCAAGTTAGGAGAGGTTTCTTTACAGTGAGAACGGTGAAACTGTGGAACTGTCTTCCAGCAGAGGTGGTAATGGCAAGTTCATTGAATAACTTTAAAAAAGGCCTGGATAAGTTTCTAAAACTAAAAAATATTGAGAATTACTGGTATTAATGCATATAGATCTGGTTGATCCAGGGATACTTTCCGATTGCCGTTTGGAGTCAGGAAGGAATTTTTTCCCCCTTTTTTTAACTGGGGTTTTTTGCCTTCCTCTGGATCAACTGTTAGGTAGGGTTAAAAAAAAAAAATAAATAAATAAAAAAAAAAAAAAAAAAAGTGAATAGGTTGGACTTGATGGACGAATGTCTTTATTCAACCTTAATTACTATGTTACTATGTTACTATGTTACTATGTTACTATGCTACATCATAGTAACAGTAATTCAAGCAGCCTTTCTTTGTGCTTTACTGTTATATGTATATAAGATATTGAATAAAATATAAGTGAAAAGAATTAACTTACATGGCTACGTGTTAAACTCCCGCTAACCGATGTAATACCAGTTATTGGGGGTTTAACCCCTCTGTGCTGACTGCACAGGAAAGCACAGAGCAAAAAGGTGGCAACCCTAGTCAACAGTATTCTTATTATGGATTTATTTTACATGTATTCATTCACATCAGGCACTTCCCCGAAGAGCTTACAATCTAAGCCCATTTATTTGACACATCAGTATGTGCAAACACGGGGAGAACATACAAACTCCTTGCAGATGTGTCCAAGGGTGGAATTGAACTAATGACTTTAGCGCTGCAAGACATCAGAGCTAACCACTGAGCCACCGTACTGCAATTCATTCTTTTGTTGCCAGCTTCTGGTTAGTGCTATGATACACTATAACAACACCATAATATTAGTACAGGACATTCCATATACACTGCTGCTGGAAAATAGTAGAGAGTCTGGAGGTACTAATCTATGTCAGTCTGTAATTACTCACCTGATGGGCCGTATTTATAAAGCCACAGTATCGATTTTTAGTGATACCACGGGGTAGTTAATTTCCGATTGTAGTCGTAAATTTACAATCGCGATCGTATATTTACAACCAAACGTTCGGTCTTAGAATCCCATGCGGTAGTAAATTCTATGGGGATCGTAAATCTACGATTTCATTATCATTGATTAAATAAATTTAAATAGATATTATACACCTTTTATAAACTGTAACTAATAATAAAAAAATCCAATGAACCAGATATGAATTTATCTTTTTATAAAATCCAGTTTTGCAATATCTATAATGAGAATTGAGTATTGGTCTGGCCCTTTGCCACAATGCAAGTTTCTCATGGGGCCCCCTTGGAAATTGAACTAGTCTGTATAAATAGGTTGAATTTAGTAATTTATCCTCTTCTGTGTCTTCTATGATCCCCTCATTTCAGCCCTTGTTGACCACTAGTATGTACACTGGAAAATTTGTGTTTTTAAATTGCCCATTAGTGGAAACTATAATTCATCCCAACTCTCACTGTATCATATTGTTGTTGATCTGTCCCCTATTTCATTAGATATCCAATCTGAAACATCTCATGTTTAGCATTTCTGTAAGCAGTTTTGCTGTAGCTGGAATGGTTTGACAGTTGGTGTGCTGTATGCTGTATTGACAGTTGGTATGTGAAAAAATAGTTAGGTCAGTGGTCAGAGCCTGAGCAAAACAAGTATTGCATTGAAGTCATGCAGCAACACACACCTCAGAGTAAGTGCTACTTACATGTATTTACTTACAGAGTAAGATGATGCAAAAGTCATTTTTTCAGTATACATACCCTTTAAGGACTTTTAAAGGTATTTAAAGGGTATGTCCACCCAAAAATAAACTTTTTATATGTTCTTTATATAATAGCACCAACCTCAAACGCCATGTTCATTTTTCTAAAAATCATTTGCTTTGCCCGATATTTAATGAGATATATATCAGGCTGCACTTCCGCTCCACTTCCTCTTTAGGTGACCCTTGCCGGACGGAAGCCAATCAGAACCCAGCATTTACGGAGAGGTGTGTGTGTCTGTCTGTGTGTGTGTGTGTCCCTCTCTCGAAGCCGGCTGGCTGCAGCATGTTCATCCTGGATTTCTTCAGTACACATAACTTTACAGCTGCGATTGGTTGAGAGGGAAAAGAGGGCGGGATCCAGGGGTCAGACCATTACTGATGCAACTTCCTCTGTTCTCACTGCTGGATGTTAACAGACATGCTCAAGAACATGAAAAGAACAGAGACAAGGTAATGTAACCTGTCTCTGTTCATCTCTGTATTGGTCCATGCTGCAGGATTAAGCCAGCTACAAAGGTCTGTAACTTTTGAACCACTGGACCGATTTACATGCTGTAAAGTTTGTTTTGGAGCACTTATTTGGGCCAAATAAATATAGAAAGTTAGTTTTGTGGGGTGGACATGCCCTTTAAGTATTTTCACAATGTGCCCAGTGAAATGAAATGTTTCCCGGTACAGAATCTATGACGACAACATCACTTATGAATGGGATTATCATGTGAGATCAATGGGAGACAGTTCTGTCATGTAAATGAGCCAACAGCTGCCCCTTTCATCCCTCCTGCATTAACAGAACGTTAACTGTGTGTTCTGTTGCCAAGGAAATCCAAATGTCATACAGTCAAGTGCAGAGAACAGCTGGAATAACACATCGGCTTAAAAAAAAGGAACACGTGTAACTGTTCCGTGGGGATCTTCTTTATTGTCTTCCAGTAGAATAAAAGTACAAAAGAAACAAATATTGTATTACTGGTGCACTCTGGAAGTGAACGTCATTCCTGTTCACCTATTGCAACGCCCTGTTATCATTTTTGCATTACAATGAAGACATATGGATATGTCAAGCAAGCCAGCAAGCAGTGGGGTTGTGACAATCTAGATTGCTAGAACTCCAGCACTTTATGGAAGTGGGTACTTTAGATCATTCATTCCACGTTGCTGTTCTGTAGAGCTAAGTGAATTGATGGAGATATGGAACATGCAGGGCGATGCACCGAGCGCCGCTAGCGGCAATGTTATATATGCCGATAGCGGCACTCGGAACATCGCTACCTGGCGATTTTCTATTCCGGCATTTTTAACGCCAGCTCGTTTAAAGTGCCTCAATCAAATGGCGATTTCGGCATATAACATCGCATGCGATGGCTGCACTGTTAAGTTTCGCGTTAGCCACGAAGGAGTTGAAGTTACGCTTAACCGTTGGTGCATCGCCCTGTAAGATCTTTATCCCGGATAACATTACATAGAGAGGGACTGTTAAAGACTTGAAAAGACCTTTGATGTATTTAATTTTCAAACAAGGTCACACAGTCCAATAAAGCCAACAGGACTCATATTCATCCATCTCATGTTAATTTCCAGAGAGTAACACAATTGAACCCAGGCCCAAGATAAATGTATTGAAACGTCTTACAATGTGGATTTCAAAAGGGAGATACAGGCAATTTGTCCTTGAAATAATGAGGCTATGACATTTCCAGGCAACTAGAAAATAACAGTTCAGTGTATGATATTGGTCTCTGTCCCCTTCTGCAATGTCCCGCCACTGTTAACTAATCGATCAAAACCATCTAACACTAGTAGCTCTTCCCGACGTCCTAGTCACACAACCTGTACCATTTTATTATATGCTTCATGCTGCTAATAAATATTAATATGGTGCTCAGTTCACATTTTGTGTTACTTTTATGCATTTTATAGTAAAATATATGGGGATTATTTATACTGCAAATAAAAATGTATTTATGTGCATAATTTATTTTTATTGATCTGTTGGGGAGCTACCGTACTGCTAGACCTGACAATGTCAAATGGAACACACAAGCAGATGCTAACCTGTGATAATTTAAAGGGAAATAAACGACGCACTAATCCCCCCCCACCCCATCTTTATTCGTTTGCTGCTAAATATTGAACCCTTGTGTGTATTGATTGAATGGAAATTGGTTCACTATTTTTTGTGCTCTTAACCATCAGATTACCGGTTGTTATATTGGTCTCGGTTTTAGGCGCAATCCGATAGCACTTTTAAAAGTGGACACTAGTGTGGCCCAATTGACATGAAAAAGGTGTAGGCTGGGGTGCATTTGCTCCAATTGCATTGCAATTCCGTTGCATGCCAGTTTCCACCACGCTTGGGCAAGTTACAGTGTGGCCTCAGATTAATGGGAAACTTCAACAGCGAAACTTCGAAAGTGACAAAAAGAAATTTGGTTTTAACCTTTTGTTGCCAAAACCAGTAATTTACCAGACATCTTCAGTAGCCACATTATGTACAATTGCCCCAAAGGTCATCTCAAGGTCTTTAGATACTTCGTCTGCAATGGTAGATATATCCAGGGGAATCTACCAATAGTCGTAAGCAGATCATGAATTAATGCCAGACTTGGGGCTCTGATTGATGAAATTAAGTTGCTTGCGCCAGCCAAACAGTTTTAAGACGACCAGCAGGTTTTTAATATTTTTGAATTTGAATTAGATACATTTTAATAAATAAAGTTAAAGGGCAAGTCCAGCCCTAAAATAAAAAATTGGATATAGATATGTCACCCCCAAACTGCACTATTTAGAAAGCTATACGATTAACCTAAAACGCTGCAGGACGTCCTGTTTCGCAACTTTCTGGTTCCTGGATTTTCCAGTTAGAGTCAGTCATGGATATGAGTTATCATCACAGCCAATTACTCAATGCTATTTTCTTAGCTGTTCCTTCTGAGTATGCTCAGGGTCATAACCAGCTTAAGGGGGCGTAAACAACTGTAGCCACTGAACCGGAGCTCCACTCACGGCTACTTTTCAGCTGACAAGCGCTGTCCCAATTGCACGCCTATTGGCGCACATGTGCGGAAACTAGGCTACGTACCTCCGTACCTGACTGCTGAGAAGGAGCCAATTGGAGTGCCAGTAAGGTAAGTCTTGTAGTTTTCCCCGGAAATATAAAGAGAAACAAAATTTGAGATAGGGCACTAGTGAATGTACAAAATCTTATTATTGATTATTTACCCTTTCCCAATACTGGAATATTTAGGGGAGGTGCTAGATAGGGATTATATATTACAATATATATAAAAAGAACCCACAGGGTTAAAGGGTATCTCCACTCGTTTTTATAAGTTTTGGTAATCCAGTTCTATTGAAGAACGGGAGGTAAAGGAGCTGTGCCTTACCTTCCATTCTTCAATAGAACACACAGGAGCCAGGAGAGAAGGTAAGAAACTTACCCGCTCGCTCGCTTGCTCCCCCGGCGCTTGGTCTGACAGGTCCCGCTGTCTTCTATGCGCATAGATCGCGCATGCGCATAGAAGACAAGGTCCGTCGGGACCTGTCAGACTACGCCCCATTCTGTGGGTTCCCCGGGCGTTCTGTTGTTCACAGGTTGGTGGGAATAAGCTTTCTCACCTCCCTGTAAATAATAGATACAGATTTTGTGTACTTACTTAACAAAGTACATGAAATCTGTTTAGTGTCTTTAACACACGCACGACTCCTAAGTTTCCAGAACTCCCCCAGAAGCATTGCAGGGATAAGATAATGATTCCAGAGGCCAAGTTATTTTAAAGGAGCAATTCTTTCTACAATATGTCATGTGGATTTTATGGGGGGTCCTGGATTTTAAGCAGCAGTCCGAATTACTTTGGCAAGGTCAGCTCTACGTAAATACCAGTAGAAAATATTTTGTGGACAGTCTTGGTAGATTATGTGTGGTCAGACATATCTAAGTAGTTTGTAAGTTGTTGGCTTAATAGAAAATACCTATCTCTATGTTAAAAAGTGGTTGAGCTCTGTGTGAATAGTCACATGTAAGAAACTTGCATAGAAATTCTAGCAGAAAGTTTACAATGTTTTGAAAAACGAGACAACAGGTCTGTTACGGTAACTCTGGGGATTGTGTTTGTTCTTTTTATCTGTCTTCCGAAATTCTAGGTAGAAAAATAAAGTAAACCAAACAATACGGGCGAATTGCAACTTGGCAGCCTGTCAGATCTCTACAAATCCTATGGCTACTACAGGGAGTTATGGAAAATTCAACTTTCTTTTTGAGATCTTATATGACATCTCTAATAGTTGGGCGTAAATTACAATACTTACTGTATGTTGCAATATATTAATATGTCAGATTAAATATCTACATTAAATATATTACCAATCCCCTTTATTATTATTTGCGTTACAAGGGTCCCTCTTGCATAGTCAAATGAGAAATCAGTTTATTAATCGCAGTCTTGTGTGGGTCAGTCATAAATCAGTTTCTTACCGTAATCCTTGTGGGGTCCAATCAAAAAAACTCAATTTCCTAATTGAAATTCATTTCTGTCTTGTTTAAATTCCTTTGTCTTTTTAATTAAAATATCAAAGAAAATCTTATTGTCCTCCTATTGTAACACTTGTGGGTCAGAATATTAGGGATTTTGCTATTGTTATTATTAATACAACTGTTCTTATATTTATATATATTTAATATGTAATACAATGCCTGAAAAATAGCTTAGCTGTAGTTAATCTATTTTAGGCAATAATTTAAAGACTCTAGCTACGGTTCGAAAGGTTTTACAGGCAGAACATCCCTTTCTCACTTTTTAAATAGTTTGGCCAAGTCCATCACTCACGAAGAATTGTAAATAACCTCCCCAAACACCAAAACTGTAAGATAAATGTAAGACTAACCTGAAATATTACCTGATGTTCTGTTACACCCCTTTCTGCTTTCTGGTCCTAGCTGCCTCTTGTTAGCATGTGCAAGCTTGTAAAAGAACCTGAAAAGCTTGGAGAGTAGGCAGAGGGAAAAATAAAAGCTAACAAGTGGGAAAATGTGAAACCTAAAAATATTCCAAAGGAGCCCCAGTCTCACATCTCTTGCAGTGTCCATATTTCCTTCCTTCCCCACAAATCATTGCTGACTTTTTTATGTTAATGACAGCATTTTAGGAGCCTAGAAGGTAATATGTGTGAATCGTGGATCTTTAATTAAACACAGTTAATTAGCCAGATTTAGTTATCTGTATGGATAATGAGGCCCTTTTATTAAATAATGAATAACTAATACAGCTATCAGGAGAGTTCTACAAGATATTATGAACAATGATTTTGTGTATTTATTTCTGTTCTGTTTTGTAATAGAGAAACAAACTTAAATCAGTCTTAAATCTTCAAGGCTTTTCTTCCGGGAAGCATAATTAAAGTAATAATTTGCTTGTCAGATAGAAAGCCATTAGAAAACTTTTTAGCGCTCAGCTGGGAGCTATTGTGAGGCCCATAGCAGGGACTTAATTTGGTATTTTATGTGACATGTTCTTGACTCTTCTATACATTCTATGAATAATGGGGGGTAAAAATCAAGAATAAGACATATCCCACCATCTTCATCTTTATCCTAAACAAAGCTGGACAAAACCTTTTCTATTTTCCATTTGATATTCATAATTGTAAACATATATGTTGCCAAATAATGTTCAGGGATGTACAATCTACAATGTACTTTTTACCAAAGTTGAACAGTACTGATTTAAAGGGCATATTCAACCCCTACAAAAACTTTTACACATAGAGTAAGCCCCTCCCCCAAATTTTACCTTCCTGGTCTGGGTAACATGTCACTATCACCAAAAAACCACTTCTTACTTTCACGATTCGGCAATTGCCGGGTTTGTGCAAGCCACATTTGAGGGTTACAGGGCAATTGGAGGGTTACCAAATGATACTTTCAAGGGTTACCGAAAATCAAAGGCTACATTCAAGGGTTAGCGAATAATACATTCTAGGGTTAGCGACCGGCCTGTAAATTCGCTAATTACCGATATTTCGAAAGGAAAGTTCGAGAAATCCGGGTCCGGGATAATTCGAAAAGACCGAGTCCGGTCCGGTCTGCTCTCAGCTTCATGGCCATGTTTTGACTATTGGTCCCAGGATTAGTGTAATATTCTGATTTTCTACAGGATACCATATCCTTGTGAACATTATCCCTCTAGTTGGGTGTTTTCTAGACTTATCCAGAAAATCTAAATTAGTAAAGCTAAGAAAACCTATCCAACTTATTACTTATTTCCCTTGGCTGTTTACAGAGTCTATTCTAATGTTTCTTTCTTGTGTTCCTCCCATGGCAGGTAAAGGTGATGTGTTTGGGGATGTTTTTTGGAAAGAAACCACTCTTGCTCCTTCTTGTGCAAATGTCAGGGCTTTGACGTATTGTGATCTCCACGTCATCAAAAGAGACGCCTTGCAGAAAGTTCTAGACTTCTATACTGCTTTCTCTCACTCCTTTTCCAGGAATCTGATTCTGACTTACAACTTGCGGAAGCGGGTAGGTGTGATTGGCTATTCTTACTTTCGACTAATGGCACCTATATATTTGTTTTACATTTCTATGCTGGAATAACCTAATATATTATTTAGCCATAGACGGATATTGGTGACCCAAGACTATGTATATATTGGTCTTCAAAAGTCCCCACCAAGTGGCAAATTCTAACCATCCTAATTTAACAATCCTGTATACACTGAGACAGAATGACTGGATGGTAATATTTGGTATTGGTCCATGGGAGTGGTGGAATTTCATCATTATAAATCTGGGATTAATTAGTAAATGAATGAATTAAATTAATTAACTAAGTTCAAATTCACATTAACCTCGCATACGTGGAATGACTAAAGATGGCCATACATGTGGTCGATAATCATCAAATCCTGTTGGATCCATGTTTGTCCCAAAAACAACCAATGCTGATAAAACACCGCCGTCAGCATCAGGAACTAGATGGAAATCCTTTGTTTTGTCAATATCATTTTTTTGGACAATCCCCCACTTTCTCCCAATGTTCGCACAACATCAGAAGAACTCCCAATCGTAAAATGAAAGGGCCAGGATGGCAATGTCACGGGAATCTACCCCCAGGTTAGCTCAGTCTTTAGGCATTCAAATATCAAATCTATTAAATGTCTAAACAGTGTAAAGTAGGAGCTGACCAGGAGGTTTATGGCCACACTATAGTCACTTAATGTAGGGAGGTTGATCTGCTGGGCATGTGTATTGACACCTTAAATGAATTGTACACTGAAATATATGACTTTGCCTCATTTCAATCTATAAATGAATACATGTAAGTAGCACTTACTCTGATGTGTTTGCGTTGATGCATGTCTTCAATCTTGATTTGCTCAAACTCAGTCTCCCAGCCTCCTGCCAGACTATCGGACTCTCTGTGAGGGCAAACATGCTCAGTAATCAATATGAAGCAGCATTGGGAGAGGGAATTTCCCAACATGCAGTTCACATACCAACTGTCACCATTCCAGCTACAACAAAACTATATATCACAGAAGAGCTTATAATACTAAGGCACTTGATTGACAGCTGAAATGTAAGATGTTTCAGACAGGATATCTAAAGAAATAGTGATATGTGGGAAGAAGTAATGGGTAATTTAACAAAAACAAATTTCACAGTATATACATCCTTTAAGGCCTGTTAGGCTCAGACAGATATTCCCCAACCAACAGATTTACGATTAATATGGTAATTGGTAATCTGTACTCTGATAGTTCTTCGTATTTAAATACACAGGGTCACTCGTAACTGACCAGCTGTTGCAGTGGTTTAAAATAACCATTTTCTTGCAGGAAAATTGATAGCCTGCTGGGTTTACCAATTATCTCTAGCTGATCTAATCAAAATATAGGACCAGGGATTAAAATACCATCCCTAGTGTACCAGGAATTTCCACCGGGACATCTCTCACTGCACACTAAAACCAGTTCAGACAGCCAATATATCTAACTGCATTATCATTCGTCTATAGTAACCCTACTAGACAGATGACTGAATTAAAAGCACTTTTTCCAGTGCTATTGTTATCCATTAATGGTTGTTTTAACGGCTAACTGGATGGCTTTTACAGTGTAATGTTCTCATTCCTACTTCCAGGATACTCTAAGTCAATGGATATACATTTGTTTTCTTTCCATGTTTATTATTAACCAGCAAGCCCCCGATTCTTAAAAGAATTCCCCCCTTTCCTTCTCTTTTCCCCCATTCTCTTTCTTCCCCCCTCCCTTCTCTTTCTCTCCCCCATTCTCTTTCTTCCCCCCTTCCTTCTTTCTCTCCCCCATTCTTTCTTCCCCCCCTTCCTTCTTTTTCTCCCCATTCTCTTTCTTCCCCCCCTTCCTTCTCTTTCTCTCCCCATTCCTTTCTTCCCCCCCCTTCCTCTCTTTTCTTCCCCCCCCCATTCTCTTTCTTCCACCCCCTTCCTTCTCTTTCTCTACCCCCATTCTCTTTCTTCCCCCTTCCCTTCCTTCTCTTTCTCTCCCCCATTCTCTTTCTTCCCCCTCCCTTCCTTCTCTTTCTTCCCCCCTTCCTTTTCTTTCTCCCCCCATTCTCTTTCCTCTTCCCCCATTCTTCTTTCTTCCCCTCTTCCTTCTCTTTCTTTCTCTCCCCATTCTCTTTCTTCCCCCCCTTCCTTCTCTTTCTCTTCCCCCATTCTCTTCTCTCCCCCCATTCTCTTTTCTCCTCTTTTCCTTCTCTTTCTCTCCCCCCATTCTCTTTCTTCCCCCCCTCCCTTCTTTCTCTCCCCATTCTCTTTTCTTCCCCCCTTCCTTCTCTTTCTCCCTCTCCCCCATTCTCTTCTTCCCCCCTACCTTCTCTTTCTCTCCCCCATTCTCTTTCTTCCCCCTTCCCTTCCTTCTCTTTCTCCCCCCCATTCTATTTCTTCCCCCCTTCTTCCCCCTTCCTTCTCTTTCTCCCCCCATTCTCTTTCTTCCCCTCTTCCTTCTCTTTCTCTCTCCCCATTCTCTTTCTTCCCTCCTTCCTTCTCTTCTTCCCCCATCTCTTTCTTCTTCTTCCCCCCTTCCTTCTCTTTCTCCTCCCCCATTCTCTTTCTTCCCCCCCTTCCTTATCTTTCTCCCCCCATTCTTTCTTCCCCCTTTCCTTCTCTTTCTCTCCCCCAATTCTCTTTCTTCCCCCCTTCCTTCTCTTTCTCTCTCCATTCTGTTTCTCTCCCCCTTCTCTGTCTTTCCCCCCTTCCTTCTTTCTCCCCCATTCTCTTTTCTTCCCCCCTTCCTTCTCTTTCTCTCCCCCCATTCTTTCTTCCCCCTTTCCTCTCTTTCTCCCCCCCCTTCCTTCTCTTTCTCTCCCCATTCTCTTTCTTCCCTCCTCCTCTTCTCTTTCTTTCTCCCCCAATTCTCTTTCTTTCCCCCCCTTCCTCTCTTTCTCTCCCCTTCTTTCTTCCCTCCTTCCTTCTCTTTCTCCCCCCCATTCTCTTTCTTCCCCCCTTCCTTCTCTTTCTCCTCTCCCCATTCTCTTTCTTCCCTCCTTCCTTCTCTTTCCCCCCCATTCTCTTTCTTCTTTCTCCTTCCCCCCTCCTTCTCTTTCTCTCTCTCTCCCCATTTTTTCTTTCCCCCTTCCTTCTTTCTCCTCCCATCTCTCTTTCTTCCCCCTTCCTTCTCTTTCTCCCCCATTCTCTTTCTCTCCTCCTTCCCATTCTCTTTCTTTCCCCCTTCCTTCTCTTTCTCCCCCCATTCTCCTCATTCTCTTCTTCTTTTCTCTTTCTCCCCCCCCCCATTCTCTTTCTCCCCCCTTCCTTCTCTCTCTCTCTCCCCATTCTTTCTTTCCCCTTCCTTCTCTTTCTCCCCCCATTCTCTTTCTCCCCCCCTTCCTTCTCTTTCTCTCCCTTCTTCCCCCCATTCTCTTTCTTTCCCCCCTTCCTTCTCTTTCTCTCCCCCTTCCTTCTCTTTCTCTCCCCATTCTCTTTCTCCCCCCTTCTTTCTCTTCTCTCCCCATTCTCTTCTCTTTCTTCCCCCCTTCCTTCTCTTTCCCCCCCATTCTCTTTTTTTTCCCCTTCCTCTTCTTCCTTCTCCCCCCCATTCTCTTTCTTCCCCCTTCCCTTCCTCCTCTTTCTCCCCCCATTCTCTTTCTTCCCCCCTTCCTCTCTTTTTCTCCCCCCTTCTCTTTCTTCCCCACCTTCTCTTTCTTCCCCCCTTCCTTCTCTTTTCTCCCCCATTCTCTTTCTCCCCCCTTCCTCTCTTCTTTCTCCCCCCATTCAATTTCTTCCCCCCTTCCTTCTCTTTCTCCCCCCATTCAATTTCTTCACCCCTTCCTTCTCTTTCTCTCCCCATTCTCTTTCTTTCCCCCTTCCTTCTCTTTCTCTCCCCCATTCTCTTTTTCTCCCCCCTTCCTTCTCTTTCTCTCCCCCATTCTATTCTTCCCCCCTTCCTTCTTTCTCCTCCCATTCTTTCTTCCTCTTTCTTCTCCTCTCCCCCTTCCTTCTCTTTCTCTTCTCCATTCTCTTTTCTCTTCCCCCTTCCCTTCCTTCTCTTTTTCTCTCCCCCATTCTCTTTCTTCCCCCTCCCTCCCTTCCGTCTCTTCCTCCCCCCATTCTATTCTCCCTCAATTCTCTTTCTCCCTCTCCTCTCCCCCTCTTCCTTCCTTCCTCCCCCCTCCCTTCCTTCTTTCTCTCTCCCCTCTCCCTTCCTTATATTTCTCCCCCCCTCCTTCTTTCTCTCTTCTCCCCCTCTTCTCTTTCTTCCCACCTCCCATCGTTCTCTTCCTCTCCTCCCCCTTCTTCCTTCTCTTTCTCCCCCACCTACCTTTTTCCTCCCCCCTCCCTTCATTCTTTCTCCCCTTCCTTTTCTTTCTCCCCATCTTCCTCCCTTCGTTCTTTCTCCCCCCCTTCTTCTTCCTCCCCCCTTCTTCCTTCATTTCTTCCCCCCCCTCCCTTCTTTCTTTGCTCCCCCCTCCCTTTTTCTCTTCTCTTCTTCCCCCAACTCCTTCATGCTCTTTCTCACCCTCCCTTCCTTCTCTTTCTCTCTTCCCCCCCCACCTTTCTTCTCTCTTCTTTCACACTCTCCTCCTTGGCAATGTGGTGTCTCGCACCGCAGGTCTCGGGTGCGTGCGCAAGAGAGCCACATCATATCCCTCCTCCCATTGTAGAGTGCGCTTGTGCCAGTAGGGGTCGGCTTCTCCCAACCTATATATTATATATAATATATATTATATTATTATATATATATGAATGGGATACAGGTCAGTATTATATATAATATTATATTATATTATTATATATATATGAATGGGATACAGGTCAGTATTATATATAATATTATATTATATATATATGAATGGGATACAGGTCAGTATTATATATAATATTATATTATATTATTATATATATATGAATGGGATACAGGTCAGTATTATATTAATATATTTATATATAATGAATGGGATACAGGTCAGTATTATATAAATATTATTTTATATTATTTAGGTTATGAATGGGATACAGGTCAGTATTATATATAATATTATATTATATTATATATATATATGAATGGGATACAGGTCAGTATTATATATAATATATATTATATTATTATATATATATGAATGGGATACAGGTCAGTATTTTACTTTCTTGAAATGACAGCAGAGCTTCAGATCCTACGTACAGCGACACACAGAGCTTTGATCTATTGAGCGCTCTTCCCTGACCACTGTGATTGTTTACGCCTCTATCTGACCTTCATAAGTCGAAGATTTACTCTGTGCTCGCACGGCTATCACAAAGGGAAACCTGTAGCCTGGAAAGTAGCTGGATTTATATCTCTCTTTGGACTGTGTCCAATCCACGCTGCGATTTATCTTCAGATACTTCAAAAAGATTTTTTAATACTATTGTTAGGATGAACTGCGGCAACTTGATATTTAAGCCCCTTTGTCCTCGCCTCGCGCTGAACTGAAGTATTCTTACAAAACAAAGACAAGTTTTAAGCCCCCCCCAAAATTTTTCCCCTTAAATTTAAATATAATACGGTATTTCTATCTTGGTTTATAGAGAGATGGTAAAAAGGAAAGGATATAGATACCAATAGAAAGTGTCAATAAATAATATAAATATATAAATGCACCAGTGTGAAATCGGTAAAACCTACCGCCATTTAGTGGTGATGTTATTCAAAATATCTATATTTTAACCTTGTCCTTTAACCTAATTTTTAAACAAAAGCAGATGTATAGGTTATGTAGAGATAGTGAATAGAGATGGGATCGACACAGAACCGCTCGGCTCCAAAATCCAAGCGTTTCATCCGAAACCGGGACTTTGGACCGTATTTTTAAGGGGTTACCGAACATTCAAGGTTATTTTCTGTAACCCTCGAAAATAACCTCAAACATTCGGTAACCCTCAAAAATACGGTTCAGAGTTCCGTTTTTCGGATTTTCGTGTTTTTCCTGAGTTCCTTAAATCCAATAACAGAATGAAACTTCCGAGTTTCAGCCATCTCTAAGGGTGAAGGGAAGGGGAAGTAGACAATAGAGTAATTAAGTGTTAAAGGAGGAAAACCTCCATTTTATGATGTTATTCACAATGTGGGTCAGCTGTTCACGTTGACAAATGTGTCCTGTTTCCATGACGCCGCTATCTGGCATCTAGATGCAGAGCATATACTAGCAATCAATCTAGATTGATGCAGGGACTTGACTTCCATGGTTTATCAATGGGGTCTGGAGGAGTAGTCTGGTTTAGATGCTTGCTAATGAGTTGAAATCATTCTGTCCAGAGTGCCTACACCACCTACCTTATATACTCGAGTATAAGTCGAATTTTTAAGGCTTTAAAGTAAACCAGTAGGTGGCGCTGTGTTAACCTGCATAGAAAGTTACAGGAGCTGATCTGCCTTTACAATCATTCCTGCTTCCTGTAGTCTGGCTGCTGGACTCATTCAGCACTGTCACTGCTCATCTGGATGCTGTAAATCTGATGGGTCTCCTCAGTTTGGGGCAAAAAACAGCTGCTAGTACAGTGCAAATTACAGCTTGAAACTACAACTCTCAGGTGACATTTTTAACTATTGGGATCAGAGAGTCCTTTACTATATGGGGGCCAGAGGGCCCTTTACAACATGGGGTTCAGGAAAATTGTAAATGATGGTAAGCTTATTTAAAAGTTTACTGAACCTTGCCACTCCACATGTTTAGAAACTGAAACCCCCAGCAACAAAGTGCCAAGGAATTGGGGGTTACTGGTACTGGATTTGGCTATTACTGTATGGATTCCTGTATGGGAATACTGCTGTCCATTTAAAGGGCAACTAATTTCTACCCTCGGCTTATACTCGAGTCGATCAGTTTTTACAAATTTTTCAGGTAAAAATAGGTACCTCGACTTATACTCGGATCGACTTGAGTTTATATGGTACTTGTTTTTAATGGGAATCTTCACTCACATAAGTGCTTTATATTTTTTGGGTTTAATTGAAGAACGGGTGTTAAAGTACAAGTTACCTCCCGTTCTTCAATTAAACAGTCAGGAATAGGCAAGGAACAGAGAGAACTTACCCGCGATCACACTCCAGCGCTGGCTTCTCTGTCAGGTCCCGGGAGCGCTTGCATTGTACGCACGTGCGCATAACATATTGTATTGTCAATTAGTGACAAAGACAATCTTTCAGGCAACCAAATCTTGAAATTATTCTAAGAAAGATTTTCGGATGACTTTAAAGGGTATGTCCACCTTTTTCTGTAGTGTAGGTGCGGCTGCCGGCTATGCAGAGAGCCAAAGGAACGCGGTCTGGTAAGTACTTTTCCTGGCATTTTTTTTTTCAATATAAACCATGCAGTTAGGGTTGGAAGGGGGAGTGCCTACACTACAGAAAAGGGTTTCTTTTTCGAAAATTAGGTGCAGAGACGAGGGATCTGGAGGTTGGGAGGGAGGGTGGGGGAGAGCCAGAGTCCTCCAGGAAGACAGGGAAGAGGTAGATACTTTTTCACACACAGGAAGGCTCCTACTCTTTAGTTTCCTGGACTTTGAATAGGCACTACACTACACAGTGGGGCCAGTGGTGGGTTAAATTTTAGTTTTGGGGGTGGACATGCCGTTTTAGAACTAAACTTCAAGTCCGGTTGATCTAACAGAA
Source organism: Hymenochirus boettgeri (assembly GCA_019447015.1). Taxonomy (NCBI): domain Eukaryota; kingdom Metazoa; phylum Chordata; class Amphibia; order Anura; family Pipidae; genus Hymenochirus; species Hymenochirus boettgeri. The sequence continues at coordinate 22,549,488 of CM033473.1, read as the reverse complement.
TACCACAAATATACCATGACCTGAGTGAACAAGAACCTTCACAAACATATTGAATGCTATCTGACTTGTGTGTACCAGGCCAAGGAATGAAGGCCAACGAATGAAGCATACGTGTTTTTTGTTTGTCTTTTTATGAGAGGGTTACATTCCCATTGATTTACTTAATGTGATCAATCAAGGTTACCTCTCCAGATGCTGGTTCTGTGACCTTACTTAGCCTTTCCTTTTATCTCTGCGACCATATGCACACAGGCCATTGTGTTTGTTGGTAGAATAAGTTGTTATTAAAAATTCATGTTATTGATCTGTATCAGAATGTGTTCCTATCAGAGGAAGTGATAATATACGTGGCTTTCACCAATACACAGGAATGTTTTCTTGAAACTAACCAAGAAAAAATGAAGCTCTGGTTCACACAGCCTTAAGGTTCGTACACACGTGCTATGTATGGGCACTTTATCTCCCGAAACAGAACACATTACAATATGGGACTGACCTTGACTTGTTATGCACTGTTTGAAATTAAATTATTTCTAAAATGCCGTTGGGATAAAAAGACATAAAGAGCAACTTTAAGTGATCAAGTCCTCATCTTAATCTTTAAATTACTACATGTACGTAGCCCTTACTCTGAGGTGTGTGTGTACATGTCTTCAATTCAGTTCTTGATTTGCTTAGGCTCAGTATACCCCCTTCGTCTCCTAACCAACACCTTCTTCCATATGACCAGACTTTCTATGAGGGCAAGCATGCTCAGTTATAACTATGAGGCAGCATTGGAAGAGGGAATTTCCCATCATGAAATTGAGGCATACCAACTTTAACCATTCTAGTTCAGCAAAATGGCGCACAGCGGAAAGTTTCTGATAATGTTTATGATAATGTGTTACAGATTAGATATCTAAAGAAATAATGGGACAGAACAACAAATAAATGGTACAGTGATAGTTGGGGGAAATAATAGTTTCCAGTAATGGGCAATTTGAAAAAACAACTATTTTTTCAGTATAGATGCCCTTTTACAGGACTATTATACTCAACTTTTCCTCATTCCATAGTGGCATAGTACCCAGGGTGAGGACCTAATTTGCTAAGACCTCACTCCTGGGTAGTTTACCTAACAGCGGATTTACTTTACTACTTTAAAGTTTCCCTCTGCGTTCCATTCCGGTCCGTTCCTCCCTTTTGCCACTGACAGTCCACAATGTAGCCGATGGGAAGATAGAAAGATCCCTTTAACAGAGACAGAATGTTGTGAGTAGGTTTCTATATAGTATGATCCCTTTAACAGAGACAGAATGTTGTTAGTAGGTTTCTATAGATAGAAAGATCCCTTTAACAGAGACAGATGTTGTGAGTAGGTTTCTATATAGTATGATCCCTTTACAGAACAGAATGTTGTTAGTAGGTTTCTATAGATAAAGATCCCTTTAACAGAGACAGAATGTTGTTAGTAGGTTTTCATAGATAAGTCCCTTTAACAGAGACAGAATGTTGTGAGTAGGTTTCTATATAGTATGATTCCTTTAACAGAGACAGAATGTTGTGAGTAGGTTTCTATAGAAGGTACATCCCTTTAACAGAGACAGAATGTTGTGAGTAGGTTTCTATAGAAGTACAATCCCTTTAACAGAGACAGAATGTTTGTGATAGTGTTCTATATAGTATGATCCCTTTAACAGAGACAGAATGTTGTGAGTAGGTTTCTATAGATAGTAAGATCCCTTTAACAGAGACAGAATGTTGTGAGTAGGTTTCTATAGATAGTAGATCCCTTTAACAGAACAGAATGTTTGAGTAGGTTTCTATAGAAGGTAAATCCCTTTAACAAGACAGAATGTTGTGAGTAGGTTTCTATAGAGGTACAATCCCTTTAACAGAGACAGAAGTTGTGAGTAGGTTTCTATAGAATAGAAGTCCCTTTAACAGAGACAGAATGTTGTGAGTAGTTTCTATAGATCGTAAGATCCCTTTAACAAAACAGAATGTTGTGAGTAGGTTTCATAAGTAATGATCCCTTTAACACGAGACAGAATGTTGTTAGTAGGTTTCTTTAGATAGAAAGATCCCTTTAACAGAGACAGATGTGTTGTTAGTAGGTTTCATAGATAGAAGATCCCTTTAACAGAGACAGAATGTTGTAGTAGGTTTCTATATAGTATGATTCCTTTAACAGAGACAGAATGTTGTGAGTAGGTTTCTATAGAAGGTACAATCCCTTTAACAGGGACAGAATGTTTGTGAGTAGGTTTCTATAGAAGGTACATCCCTTTAACAGAGCAGAATGTTGTGAGTAGGTTTCTATATAGTATGATCCCTTTAGAGACAATGTTGTGATAGGTTTCTATAGATAGTAAGATCCCTTTAACAGAGACAGAATGTTGTGAGTAGGTTTCTATAGATAGTAAGTCCTTTAACAGAAACAGAATGTTGTGAGTAGGTTTCTATAGAAGGTAACATCCCTTTAACAGAGACAGAATGTTGTGAGTAGGTTTCTATAGAAGTTACAATCCCTTTAACAGAGACAGAATGTTGTGAGTAGGTTCTATTAGTATGATCCCTTTAACGAGACGAATGTTGTTAGTAGTTCTATAGATAGTATGATCCCTTTAACAGAGACAGAATGTTGTGAGTAGGTTTCTATAGATAGTAAGATCCTTTAACAGAGACAGAATGTTGTAGTAGGTTTCTATAGATAGTAAGATCCCTTAACAGAACAAATGTTGTGGAGGTTTCTATAGATAGTAAGATCCTTTAACAGAGACAGAATTTTGTGAGTAGTTTTCTATAGATAGTAAGATCCCTTAACAGAGACAGAATGTTGTGAGTAGGTTTCATAGATAGTAAGATCCCTTTAACAGACACAGAATGTTTGAGTAGGTTTCTATAGATAGTAAGATCCCTTTAACAGAGACAGAATGTTGTGAGTAGGTTTCTATAGATAGTAAGATCCCTTTAACAGAGACAGAATGTTGTGAGTAGGTTTCTATAGATATAATCCCTTTAACAGAGACAGAATGTTGATGTTCTATAGATATAAGATCCCTTTAACAGAGACAGAATGTTGAGTAGGTTCTATAGATAGTATGATCCCTTTAACAGAGACAGAATGTTGTGAGTAGGTTTCTATAGATAGTAGATCCCTTTAACAGAGACAGAATGTTGTGAGTAGGTTCTCAGACCCTAATCATTGTCCTTAATCAGATGGTACCATGTTGATTTTGACCTAAAGATTCATACATTATTAAACACTCCATTTATCGATGGGACAATGATCTTAGGAATGTTTTGTACCTATAAATTAATATTATATGTGGCCTGATATGACCTCTACTGGTTAAGTGATTTGCCATCAGATGTTAGGGACTTTCAGTGTCATGGTTTGTTATGGATCAGGTGTTATAGTCTCCTGCTATGAATGAAGTTTTCAGTAGCGTTGCCATATTGTTAGTTTTAAAGAAATGCTGGAAGATCCAATGAAACCAATGAGGTCTTTATGACAGTTAATTAACCTGGGTAGGTTTGTTCCCATGAAACACCATGATGGTTTATAAAACTTCCTTTTCTGTGTCTTTTGCCTTTCAAGCTGAGAACATTCTGCGGTTAACTTTGGATGGTAAATATATGATTATTTTGACTGATGTGACCCCCCGCTGGGTAATGATTTGCCATCAAATTTAAGGCTGAACTGCAAGAAATGCTCAAAATCTCAGCGTAGCCTTCAGAATTGGATCTGTATATACCGTAGTCTCCTGCTAGGAGGGAAGTTTCAGTATAACATTTTTCATATTTAACAACCTTTTCTCAAACTTTTCCTTATGATATTGGCAGATGCAGTAAAATGATTTATTTTTATGTTGAAGACTGAGGAAGTTTGACTGTAGAATCCTAGATTTATAATGTATTAAAGGAAAAGTAAGGCTAGAATTTCTTTTTCTGTGTATTGCCCATGTTTGGTGATTCAATCATGTATCACTTACTGTATTTCCTCTAGGTCCTAATAATGAAAAACATCCAGTAGAAGGAGCCATGAATCACAGTTTCTTTTAATCCCTAGGGGGTAGGGATAACTGTACCGACTCACTTCTGGTACAGTAACACCTTTTAGCATCAGTAATTTGTGGGAGGGTGAATAACTAATTGTAACTAAAATGAAACTGAAAGGGCAACTACAGTAGACCTCAGCCTCGATCCTCTTATTCGTGTTTTGGAAACTGCCCGGGTGGGACCTAACCTTCATGTCCTTACCACTTTGATGTGCTAATAAAATTTTATTTTTAACTTACTACTGAGCATCCGTGGCTGTTTAGAATCTTGGGGACAAGACTGAGAATCTTCTCATTTGCTGACCATAGAAGGCTAAAGAATGTTTCCTGTTGGTAAAGCCTGAGTGAAGGGATGGAGGCGGAGCACAGCACACCCACAATCTGAACTACCAATAGGTTAGTTTTGAAGTAGAAGCTGAACTCAGTGGTGAGGATCTAGCAGTTGAGGTCCTCACCCTGGGTAGTTTCCAAGGGAGGGGGGGGGGTTCTTCTCTCTAAATTCGCTGTAATCATACCAACTGGCTGAAAAAACTTCAGCCGATTTCTTTTGCTGATATTTTGACACAAGTGAGCAAAATATTCCACCCGCAGGGCCAAAAATAAACAGCGCTTTTTCACTAGTAGTGCTATGTTAAAACATATTTCATTAAAGGAACGCCTAGTTCTCACCACTCAATAGGAGGTCAAAGGAGATAAATAATTAAGGTAACAGTTTACTCGGAAGCCCAACCCCTAATCACCAATCTTGGTTATGAAGATTTAAATCTTGTAACACCGGGAAGGAATCAGTAAGAAACGTTTCCATTTGAAATGATGGAGAACAATGTGCATTACTGTTTAGAAGCCTTGGAAACCTCATGTTTGCATAATTACTGTTATCTGTGAGCTATTATGATTTAATCAGAAAGTGTCGCTCGTGCAAAATGATGATAAGGATATTAAAAAAAAATAAATTGCCCTCATTAGATTGGCTGACGGGATCTGTTATGAACATTGTCTGAAGGATATTTAATGTGAATTTCTGCGCAGTAAATTTAGATCAAGTGCTCAAGATAATTGAATGGTGGGTGTTGTTTAAACGTAGGCTTTATAGTCGTTCGCTGGAAATCCATTAACTAATGTGCTTTGTTTTAATTGCAGTCAAACACATTTTTTGGAAAATGTAAAGTGATCATGTTCTTAGGGTGTACTTGCCTTTACAAAGCACTGTAATTCAGCATGCTAGCTTACTTGTCGTCAATACTGTATTTCTGTTTTTCAAGAAACTTTGTTCCCTTCATCAGGCGTTGTACAATACTCAGAGTTACGCTTCGTACACAGTCAGATAATTTTCGCACGATTTGCCCAACGAACGACGAACGTGCAAAAAGAGAGCTTAAACGATCTTCTAAGACCAACGATCCATGATATTCTTGGCTTTTTCTGACGATCAGCCTGGCGGATTCGTTCTGCCGATTGTTGTATGTTTGTACGTAGTCGATAGATTATCGGTAGAGTGTATGAAGATTCACTGAAATGCACATGTGCAACATTTCAAGATCACGTGATAATCTGAACATCACCTAATACGTACGTCACGTAACACCTTTACCAACGCACATTATCTATCCACTATCTTTGATGTAGTACAACGTCGTTGGCAGAACTAGTGTATACGATTGCAGATCAGGTTACCTGTGCACATAGGGAAATTTAGTCCAGGTAGCAGGTGCTGTCTCCACCCAAGGGTTTCCCACACCCAAATGGACAAATCCAGGGAAAAAAGGGAAGACGCACACTGCAGAACCAATTTAAACTTTTATTTCACTTCAACCATCTCACGTGCACAACGTTTCAGGGGACACGAGGAAGGGGCGTGTTCCCCGAACGTGCACGTGAGATGGTTGAAGTGAAATAAAAGTTTAAATTGGTTCTGCAGTGTGCTTCTCCTGTTTTTCTCCCTAGTGTATAACGAGACGATTGCTAACGTTCGTCAGGCACATCGTACGAAAATGATCTGACGTGTGTGAACCTTTATAAGTCACTAAATTAGAACCACACATACATCAAACACCAAACAACAAGGAATAATTAAATAGATGCAGAGAGAAGGGATCGAAAAAACAAAATAGAGTTTCAAAACTGTGAAATTAGTTCTGTTCTTGTACAGAACATTCTATTTTTCAACCATAGGGGAACATCTATTTAATCAAGAGCGGAATTAATGTATTTCCATTAGAGGACAATTACACTGTAAAAATTTACTTTTTAGAAAATGAAAAGTTGGGGCAGGTACTGTAGGTAGAATTGATTATTCCTACCTCCCAATATTTTTGTGAGTGATAGCATGCAGTTTCCTTGATGTTTCCTTGGGAATTGTTGTCACCAGCTGTCCTGCCCTTCACTGGCCAATCATCAGGGGGAACTGGATTGCTGTGTACCAGTTCCCTGTTATTGTGGCTGGGAAACGTGGGACCCTTTGTAGAAAACCTGTAGATAAGTATTCTTTATATTCTACATTTAGAGTTACCGACCACCATCACACAGATTTCAGCACTGTAACAATAAAGTTTCTATTGGTGGGGAACGGGTCAGTGTAAACGGATGTCCAGATCTGGAGATGTATCCCATGTGAAATTTACTCCTTTTAACCAGCATTCTGTCACATTCAATATATTTTTTTTATGCTTAGAAGATTTTCAGTAGTATAAACAGTATAATGTAATCCAACCACCATTCCGTCCATAACCACATAATACCTTGTGTCAAACAGCCAATTTATATTTGCTGTAACATTGTTCTTTCTACCATCTGCTTATTCAGTTAAAACCTCAGTCCTGCCATCCAACTCTCTTTATGTTATTGCTTTTCTACATACGTCGCTCATCTCCGCATTGTCCTCGTCCATTTAAAAATAACCCTTGTGATAGCCATCCATCTTAACTTACTCATCAATTCTAATCCATGCCCTTCCAGAGACCAACGTCAATATCCAGCACTAAAGTTATTAACTAATCATTTCTGAAACTTTAGGACTATTATGAAGGACAGTTATAGGTCAGACAGTTGTTATATGAAGCTGAGTGGATCTGTACCTTGAGTTCTATGGCTGGTACACATGGGTACATTTTGACCTATTTTCCTGACCAAACACTCTTTACGATCAATAAAAACTATTCTTTTCATCAGCCCCTGAAGACTGCACAATTAGCAAAAGTTTACCAGCGTGTCTGATCCAGTTTTTTGATTTAAATGAAAATAACAGTTGTGTGCAAAAAATTCTAAATTGCAAATAGAAGGGTGTGGGGAATGAAAGCAATCCCTCTATCATGGTTTGTGATGGACCCACCCGAGTCCTGGTTGATCTTTCTGAACTCTATCCAAACTTTTTTACAATTCTCGAAGATTCTACAACCCTTCAATGTATTGTTCGATTTGCTAACTCTCGAATGTATCGTTCAGTACCCTCGAATGTAGCCCTCTATTTCAGTAGCCCTTGAATGAAGCCCTCGATTCGGTAACCCTTGAATGTATTGTTCATAACACCTCGAATGTCTGCCGATTTTGGTAACCCTTGAATGTAGCATTTGAATTCTGAACCCTCGAATGTATCGTTCAGTAACCCTTGAATGTATTGTTCAGTAACCCCGAATGTATCGTTCAGTAACCCTTGAATGTATTGTTCAGTAACCCTCGAATGTATTGTTCAGTAACCCTCGAATGAAGCTGTCGATTTCGGTAACCCTCAAATGTATCGTTCGGTAACCCTCGAATGTATTGTTCAGTACACTCTCAAATGTATCGTTCAGTAACCCAAAAAATGTAGCATTCAAATTCTGTAACCCTCAAATGTATCGTGCGCAACCCTTGAATGTACTGTCGATTTCGGTAACCCTCGAATGTATCGTGCAGCAACCCTCGAATGTAGCTGTCATTCGGTAACGCTCGAATGTATTGTTCGATTTTCGATAACCCTCGAATGTGCCTTCGAATTTAGTAACCTTGGAATGTATCATTCAGTAACCCTCAAATGATAGTTCAGTAACCCTCAAATGTATAGTCATAACCCTCAATGTATCGTTCAGTAACCCTCAAATGTAGCCTTCGAATTCAGTAACCTTGGAATGTATCATTCAGTAACCTTGGAGTATCGTTCAGTAACCCTCGAATGTATCATTCAGTAACCCTGAAATGTATTGTTCAGTAACCCTTGAATGTAGCCTTCGATTCATTAACCTTGGAATGTATAATTCGGTAACCCTCGAATGTAATGTTCGATTTTCGATTTCCTCCTATTGACTTTTGGTTTTTTTTTTAGACAGTTGAATTAAAATGGTAATTGCTCACAGTTGTATTTTTAGTATTAGGTTTATAGGGTAATGCAAGGTTAAGGGCATGTCCACACTTAAACAAAAAAACTGTGTGCCGTTATCTGCCCCCACCCAACTGCTATTTTTACCAGTTTATTACATGTATAGTAACCATATATTTAAAAGAATAGTTCACTTGAAAATGTAATATTCCTTAATGCATTGATTGAAACCCGGGAGGTAAAGGAGCTATGTCTTACCTCCCATCCTTCAAACAATTGAGCAGAGCCAGGGACGAAGGTGAGTATATTTACTTTTCACGCAATCCACCGCGCTTTTTCAAGTGAACTATTCCTTTAATGACAGTTCTGTTTCTTCTGCCAAAGGTATCTGCCTCCTCCACCTGCTCCAAGAGTTTCTTATATGCCTGAGCATGTGCAGAGGAGGCAGCAGGTGAAACAGCAGTCATCATTGGTTGTGATGTCACAGCCTTGATTGACAGCATGGAGGAGGGGCCAGCTTATTCTACCAGAATGGGGACATAATTATCCTTAAATATCTGGTAAGTAATGCGGTAATAAGTGCAAATATATCATTGTGGGATGGGGGCAGGTAACTGGCAATTGACCAGTGTTTTGCTTCAAGGGTGAACATGCCCTTTAATAATGGTATTATCAAACTATTAATAATTTCTAAACCTGAATGGCATTCATGGATGTGGTTGCAGTAGTGTGGTCTGTGGCTGTATTTGTGACCCCTGTATTTCTTTGGAATGTCACTTTACTTTTATTGCATCTTTGTACAAATCCCCTAAATGGGATTTACTGCGTGATATAAAATTTCAAAATCATGGGCCAAAGTTATCGCAAACGCGGTATTAAATCGCGAGTACCAGAAGCACGGGGGTGCCTTTTGTGTGACTTGCGCATCCTGTGCTAATATGGAGTTAAAGCCGCGCTAGCCAATAGCGAACTGGTTAGTGCGACTCCATATATTGCCCAGTGGCTTCGGGGTAAATGAGCCACAATGTAAGTGCATGAAATTACAGGATCAGTTACAGGAACAGGCAAAATATTTACAGTATTGCATGTATTGATTTGTTATGTCTTTGCAATACGAGAACACCGCATTGTATAGATTACATTAAAATGGCTTACAAATGATTTTTAATGCACAGTATGGTAATTAGTCTGATTATTCAGTTGATGGTCTAGGAAAAAACTACTGACTACAACGGATCAGAAGGCAGAAGCACCTTTACATAAAAAAGCAGTAACATGTGTCCAACCTCTTATTTCGATGTGTGTGCTGGAAATGTACCTTTTACAGATAATGGGGTCTACAAGCTTTATTTCCCAGCATTCCAGATCACAGTTTGGTCACTGACCATTGTGTTTCTTGCACAGCCTAGTCCTAAACCACTGGCAAGAACTTATTACAGCGGGTCACGCCCACAAGAAGCATCTAGCCAACTGTTAGATAGAGCCTAGATTAGGAAAGGTAGCATGTGACCGTGGCCTTACAGTGCACATAACACAGATTAATGCAATTTAATGGATAAAATTAAATCCCAAAAACAGTTTGTCAGTGTCCTGGGGGGGAGGGGGGTTTAGTTTATGGAGTCTAAACATTTTGGTTAAGTTTCCCTTTAAATATCCTATATTAGCAGCATTTTACAGGCACATTTTAAACAGTCCCTGTCCAAGTCAAACTCATGTGGATGAAGCTCTGTTAAAGGGTAAGTCCAGCAGTAGGGAGTTAAACCAATACCCTGGTAGACAAGATTGACAAGGAGCACTGTGACCATTAATGAGGTTGGTTATTAATTAAATATCTCATCATTGCCAGGCAATGTTAATTTATCACCAACGAAGAAAGGATCGACGGACTGCAACCAGCATAGTTTAAACTTAACTTTTATTACGGCAAATAGCATGCTTCACAGAGGGAGAGCACATTGGCCCTGACAACGTTTCGTGACACTCACACCGTCACTTCCCACAGCTGGTGATTTAAATATCGGATCAATTCTAACACAGAACAATTAGTGAACAGGTGAGAATAACAAACACCTTCAAATTAATTGAACCATTTCATATCACAATAAATAAAGGGGAAACCACTCATGACCAGTTAAAACTACAATACAATAGCGAAAACAGCTCTATAGTTTCCACGCAGCATCTCAAACAGATCAACACAAAGACGCAATGTAATCTAATTTATCTACATAAACCAGTACAATAACCTATATACTCCTATATATAAAAAAGCAGAATGTTTGCTATATCAATAAACAGGGAACCACCATACAAACAAATACTTATACGGGAATTTCTAATCAAAATTCATAAATTATCATATAAAATGGAACTTCCCATCTTATTTAATCCTCTGGCCATCTAGCTTTCACACTCAGGATCCACCATAATTCCCCATAATATGGAATCTCGGTCCCCTCCTCTAAATCCCACCACAACTTGTTCAATACCCACATATTATTACATTTGTTGGTATTTGCAAATTAAACTGTGGTACCTAAGGCAGTTCGATTATCTTTCCATGCAACCGAATATGCATGCTGATAAAATCGATGTTTCAATTGACGTTTCGTTTACCAACATCTTGTAACCCGTAGCCGCAGGTAATGAGATTTACTATATACTGTATCTACATTTTATATGTTTTCACATTATATGTTCTGTTAGTAACGGTGGAGGTAAAAACAGATGTAGAATGAGTAGTGTACCAATCTATATTATTCCTTCCAGATTTAAAGATAACTTTGCTGGTTAGCCGATCGGTACATACTTGGTGCTACATAATAGATAGAGTTTTGGATCGCGATACGTATGTTCTTGAATTATAGCCTCGATCTAAAAATTTGTCCCACAAATGCATGGCCTGTGAATTAAAGGAATCCCAGAGGACAAATTCTTCTAATACGAATGAATTGGCTGGTGAATACGTTAGAGTAATGGCTTTGGATGACTATCATAGCTCAGAAGAGTATTCTTGGACAATGGGTTCCTATACACATCACTGGTAACCTTACCCCGCATTTAGATTGGAACAGAAAGTCTAAGGGTGTAGGCCGCACTGGCTGCGTTTTTGTGCATTTGGCTTGCGTTTTTTTTCAGATAATTAAAACGTGTTTTGCGTGCGTTGCGTTTGGTGATTTGCGTTTCTGCATTTTAATCGCAATCGCACACGGAATCGCATTCGATTTCATGTGCAATTTTGTTGCGTTTGCGCATGCGTTTTCCTCATTAGGTTAGGAAAACGCATGCGCAAACAACAAAATCACACATGAAATCGCATGCGATTCCGTGTGTGATTGCGTTTGCGTTGCAGTGTGGCCGTGCCCTTAAAAGGGTTTTTCTACCTCACTCAACCAATGAGTAAAGCTAAAGCCCAAGTCATTAGAATTTAGATAATGGAAGAAAGCGGGATATCTGTTTGTTGACGCCTCCAGATGATAATCAAATCATCTATATAACGATGAAAACCGACAATCCCGTCTCTGAATGATTAATTGTTAATAAAATAAATAGAATGCTCGACATATCATTTTCATTCTACATTGCCCACATTACAGATGCTGTGGTTTTATGGACTTGTCACCCGGCTGTAGACTCACACAGTGAAACCTCCAATACCAATAATTCTCCGAAAGGAAATAATTCATTTTCTGCTATAAAACCTGTAGAGTTTAACCACCTGGTAGCCAACAAGCACTTTACGTTGTAATTTATCCTGCCAGTATGTAAGACTTTATAGAGAGCAAGGCGAACATTCCGAACAAGGCTGCTGACTCATATGTACGTTATATAAATGTATGTTCCTTCCACCCCTATTCACAGGAGACACGTAACAGGGGCCGACCATGATGAAAGATTTACTGGTGGAATGTCCAGTGAAGAACTTTCAATCAAAATCTCCCACGCTGCATTAGTAGACACAGAATCTGTATTCTAGATGCTTCATGTCATCAGGGGCCTGGAAGGAGATCTATTATGGCTGTGGAGAAGCAGAGGCAGAGTGCACTATAGAAATACGGGCAGGTAGCTGCCGGCCTTTTAAAAGAGACGTAGTAATGATATCAACCGGCTCCCCTAATTGTACCCAGGCTTACGACCTAAACCGCTAGGTCCTCTCCCCTGGGTTTTCTGTAGGGAGACCTCACCAAGACGTTGCCATTTAAATCTGAGAGAAAAGTATTATGTAGATTCCTAAGACTAAAGGATTAGCATAAGGATCACACACAACAAGTCAAGGGCAGGTACAGGGATGGTGAAGGCAAGGCAGCAGTTAGCTGCAAATTGTGTTTTATAGGGCGAAGTTAACCCTAAAAAACCTTCTTCCTTTACTTACAGAAACTGCTTATTTACCATCCATTTGCACATGAGAAAGGCAGCACAGTAATATCAGTGTGGGTGGGCACATTGCACTCACTGTGATTCGGTGTTGGAGTGTGTGCGAATCACGTGCTCTCCAATGGCTCAAACAATGATAACGTGCGTGAACTGTTTTTCCCGCTCATTGCCGTTCATCATAGTGTGCCCTTCGCCTTAAGCAATGTATCACTTATCACAAATCAAAATCACAGCACAATCCTACAAAGTTATTGGCAGTTTACAACACTACTTGAGAAAGGGACAGAGCGTCCTGAAACGTTTATGTGTTGTTACAATAAATAGTTGTGAATTCACCTGATTCGTGTGCTCCCCGTATCTTTCATGTGCTAGAGAACTTCTGGCCCTTGGGAGTGGAGGGCTAGGGAACTGCACCTATCTACGTGTCTGGCAGTTTACACACATACATTGCTATGTATACTTACACAAATGTAATGGGGCGCGTGAATGACACCAAACTCTGGAGAAGGTTACAAGATCTGTTAGCAATTTTCGTTATGAAATAAGTGAGAATTCTAATGGTTTGTTCTGCGCAGGTCACTCTGCACGCTGAATCAGCTGGAAGTGATTCCCAAATTAGGGAGTCTCTGTAATTAGATACGTATTCCCGCCTCGCATTAAATAGTCCGAAGCGGAATCCAAAGTTCCCCCCGAAATCTTTACTTTCATATAGAAACATTTACTTTATTTATCATGGCCGACGTTTTGTATCAAAAAAACAAAACAAAGCGTTTTTAAAGGTCATCGTTTTTATTTTAAAATATTAACTGTTGATTTTAGGATTGATTTCCGGTTTAGCTTTGTTTAATATTGATTTCTGGGAATTTTCCCCAAAGCCCTCCTGTCAGTCTGATATCCTTGCACATTAGGCTAACAGCAGCGGGCAATACTCTGTTACTCTGCCGCACTACCAGGGATCGTTACTGCACATGTCTTACAGCAATATAGGTAGTAGCCATTATAGACACATCCCAACAATTCTGTTTGCATAGAATGAAGCAGTTTGGGACCCAGGACCAAGTGCACACACAGTAGTTAAATACGCCTGGCCCAAACCGTATGACTGACGTTCCAGGTGGAATCTCTTCGGAAGGCATTATTCGGCTAAATAACATTGCAGGTGTGAACTGCTCTGGTGTTCCTACTTTCCAACATCTAATTGGCTTAATGTCTAAACTAGAGTTTAGGACTTTAGGACCCCCCCATGCTGGTAGATGGAAGACAACCACCATTACAAAATACATACTTAATCCATGTAAACATGGCCAGACGAGGCATGATGCCAATCACGTGCATACCCACGACGAACGGATTTTCAGGGTGATAATTGAACATGAGTATGCCTATCGCCCGACATGTTCACGCGGTGGTACGTGCCTCGTCCGTGCCATGAGACATGTACATTCCCTTAGGCTGAGGACACACTGTACTGTTAATGCTCACGATTGCAAATGACAGCGCGTTGCCGTACGCTCGCGATTGCAATCGCCCAATGGTTCACAATCGGCACGCATGCGATTGCGGAAAAAATGCAATCACATGCCCTCCGATTACGGATGGCACACGCGCGCTCAGTAGCGCACTAGTGTGGCCACAATCAACTGGCCCACTAGTGCGCTTTAGAAAGTGTGATCGGATCGCTCAGTGTGGCCTAGCCCATATAATAAATGCACTCCACCTAATTAGAATAGAAATGATCAAATTGAATGTAGAGGCCTTTCCTACAACCATAAATTATGGATTTTGGTCAAATGACTCAGACAATAGCTTAGAGAACTTCTCCTCAATTCAGATGTGTAATGGTTATTTGAACGTCTAGTGAGCTGCTGTCAATAGAAATTGTCTAAGTCGGGAGAATTAGAAAAGAGGGGGGTAAAATCTTTGTATTAGTGGGTCACCGATATGAAGAGACTCAGATAAATCTACCGCCATGAATTATTCACTGCTATTATTACAAATCGCGTGCTTTGGGTTTCTTTATTAGAGCTATAAATATGTGACCGTCTGTTAACACAAAAGAAGACGTTTACCTTAAAATGAACTTTCAGTAGACATTGCTATTCATAGAAAACTTGGGTTTTAAATGTTCATTTTTTGTGTTTGGTTTCTTAGCCTTACTTTAGTCTACAAGATATAAATAAGAATAAAAGGTAGTAATTATGTAAACTGCTGCATTTAAGGTCAGTGATAATCCTATTTCTATAACCTTTCTAGAACTTTTCCTCATCTTGATACAGTGGTTGTTTGGCATATCCCTAATAACTAATGAATAAATAAGCCCCAGAAAGAAGAGGATTCTGGGTGATATCCTTAGATGTGTTTTTATACACTCATATGCTTTTCTCTTAGGTAGCCAACTTAAAGGATAACTATAATCTAAAAATTTACTTTTTTAAATGGATAGTACGTGGGGCAGGGAGGTTGGATTGGTTATTCCCTCCTCACAATATCATTTCGTTGAGGACTACAACACGTACAGTTATCATTTCCAGTTAGTCCTGGACTATTCCTATATAAAGATAGTGCTGAAGCCAGGAGGAAGACTGGCAGAATAATTTTTCTTTGGGCTGGTTCTCCTAACAGAACATATTGGAGGGGTAGGAATTACCGATCACATTTACCTTTCCCAATACTTTTCATTTTAAATATTTTCTCTTTTTTACTATACACGCTATATTTTCTTTAAGTCACATGGCACCGTATAGTGGGGATGGGTTGTTATTTTTTGTCCTAGAACGAAACTCTTGTTTAATTTTCTTTTAGTTTGTAATAAAAATGCAACCTAGAAAAGTGTCGTGCATCCACAGAATTCCCAGGCTTGTTGACTTGCCATGAATCTTGTTGTTCAGTTTTTTGTTCTGAAAGCCCGAGGCACAATGTTTCCTCTGTCAGAACCTTAAGTGCCATTCATTCGAACAGAGATTTGTTTTGCCAGGTCTCTAGCACTGATTGACATCATCCCATCAACTGCCATAATCTATGTAAAGAACATGGTTTACCGTGGTATTATTATGACAGGCATTACGGACATCTTGTAGCACAGTAAGCAGTTATTTTTGATGTTATTCTACACAATAAATTATATTACAATAATTGGAAAATTATTTGTATTGGGAAACGCCACAAGCACTGGCACCTTCCAGGCAGGCTACGTATATATGGCTGGTTTGAAAGGCTTCTTAAAGCCTTGGCAATATGCAGCGATAATTGGTGGCGTTAGTAATGGCTTTTCTCTCTGGTTTTGCCACTTTTAAATTGCTTTAAGTTCAATTGTTGGTGATAATGGTAGTGAAAAGTTTACAAAACCATAGTAAGATCCCTTTAACAGAGACAGAATGTTGTGAGTAGGTTTCTCAGACCCTAATCACTTGTCCTTAATCAGATGGTACCATGTTGATTTTGACCTAAAGATTCATACATTATTTAAAACTTCCATTTATCGATGGGACAATGATCTTAGGAATGTTTTGTACCTATAAAATTAATATTATTATGTGGCCTGATATGACCTCTACTGGTTAAGTGATTTGCCATCAGATGTTAGGGACTTTCAGTGTCATGGTTGTTTATGGAATCAGGTGTGTATAGTCTCCTGCTATGAATGAAGTTTTCAGTAGCGTTGCCAATATTGTTAGTTTTAAAGAAATGCTGGAAGATCCAATGAAACCAATGAGGTCTTTATGACAGTTAATTAACCTGGGTAGGTTTTGTTCCCATGAAACACCATGATGGTTTATAAAACTTCCTTTTCTGTGTCTTTCTGCCTTTCACAGCTGTAAGAACATTCTGCGGTTAACTTTGGATGGTAAATATAATGATTATGTTGACTGATGTGACCCCCCGCTGGGTAAATGATTTGCCATCAAATTTAAGGCTGAACTGCAAGAAATGCTCAAAATCTCAGCGTAAGCCTTCAGAATTGGATCTGTATATACCGTAGTCTCCTGCTAGGAGGGAAGTTTCAGTATAACATTGTTCATATTTAACAACCTTTTCTCAAACTTTTCCTTATGATATTGGCAGATGCAGTAAAATGATTTATTTTTATGTTGAAGACTGAGGAAGGTTGACTGTAGAATCCTAGATTTATATATGTATTAAAGGAAAAGTAAAGGCTAGAATTTCTTTTTCTGTGTATTGCCCATGTTTTGGTGATTCAATCAATGTATCACTTATACTGTATTTCCTCTAGGTCCTAAGATAATGAAAAAACATCCAGTAGAAGGAGGCCATGACATCACAGTTTCTTTTAAATCCCTAGGGGGTAGGGATAACATGTACCGACTCACTTCTGGTACAGTAACACCTTTTAGCATCAGTAATTTGTGGGGAAGGGTGAATAAACTAATTGTAACTAAAATGAAACTGAAAGGGCAACTACAGTAGACCTCAGCCTCGATCCTCTTATTCGTGTTTTGGAAACTGCCCAGGGTGAGGACCTAACCTTCATGTCCTTACCACTTTGATGTGCTAATAAAATTTTATATTTTAAACTTACTACTGAGCATCCGGTGCTGTTTAGAATCTTGGGGACAAGACTGAAGATCTTCTCATTTGCTGACCAATAAGAAGGCTAAAGAAGATGTTTCCTGTTGGTAAAGCCTGAGTGAAGGGATGGAGGCGGAGCACAGCACACCCACAATCTGAACTACAATAGGTTAGTTTTGAAGTAAGAAGCTGAACTCAGTGGTGAGGATCTAGCAGTTGAGGTCCTCACCCTGGGTAGTTTCCAAGGGAGGGGGGGGGGGTTCTTCTCTCTAAATTCTGCTGTAATTCACCAACATGGCTGATAAAACTTCAGCCGATTTCTTTTGCTGATATTTTGACACAAGTGAGCAAAATATTCCACCCGCAGGGCCTAAAAAATAAACAGCGCTTTTTCACTAGTAGTGCTATGGTAAAACAATATTCATTAAAGGGACGCCTAGTTCTCACCACTCAATAGGAGGTCAAATGAGATAAATAATTAAGGTAACAGTTTACTCGGAAAGCCCAACCCCTAATCACCAATCTTGGTTATGAAGATTTAAATCTTGTAACACGGGAAGGAATCAGTAAGAAACGTTTCCATTTGAAATGATGGAGAACAATGTGCATTACTGTTTAGAAGCCTTGGAAACCTCATGTTTGCATAATTACTGTTATCTGTGAGCTATTATGATTTAATACAGAAAGTGTCGCTCGTGCAAAATGAATGATAAGGATAATTAAAAAAAAATAAATTGCCCTCATTAGATTGGCTGACGGGATCTGTTATGAACATTGTGCTGAAGGATATTTAATGTGAATTTCTGCGCAGTAAATTTTAGATCAAGTGCTCAAGGATAATTGAATGGTGGGTGTTGTTTAAACGTAGGCTTTATAGTCGTTCGCTGGATAAATCCATTAACTAATGTGCTTGTTTGTAATTGCAGTCAAACACATTTTTTGGAAAATGTAAAAGTGATCATGTGTCTTAGGGTGTACTTGCCCTTTAAAGCACTGTAATTCAGCATGCTAGCTTACTTGTCGTCAATACTGTATTTTCTGTTTTTCAAGAAAACTTTGTTCCCTTCATCAGGCGTTGTACAATACTCAGAGTTACGCTTCGTACACACGTCAGATAATTTTCGCACGATTTGCCCAACGAACGACGAACGTGCAAAAAATGAAGCTTTAACGATCTTCTAAGACCAACGATCCATGATTATTCTTGGCTTTTTCTGACGATCAGCCTGGCGGATTCGTTCTGCCGATTGTTGTATGTTTGTACGTAGTCGATAGATTATCGGTAGAGTGTAATGGAAGATTCACTGAAATGCACATGTGCAACATTTCAAGATCACGTGATAATCTGAACATCACCTAATACGTACGTCACGTAACACCTTTACCAACGCACATTATCTATCCACTATCGTTGATGTATGTACAGACGTCGTTGGCAGAACTAGTGTATAACGATTGCAGATCAGGTTACCTGTGCACATAGGGAAATGTAGTCCAGGTAGCAGGTGCTGTCTCCACCCAAGGGTTTCCCACACCCAAATGGACAAATCCAGGGAGAAAAACAGGGAAGACGCACACTGCAGAACCAATAAATTTTTTTCACTTCAAACCATCTCACGTGCACAACGTTTCAGGGGACACGAGGAAGGGGCGTGTTCCCCGAAACTGCACGTGAGATGGTTGAAGTGAAATAAAAGTTTAAATTGGTTCTGCAGTGTGCGTCTTCCCTGTTTTTCTCCCTAGTGTATAACGAGACGATTGCTGAACGTTCGTCAGGCACATCGTACGAAAATGATCTGACGTGTGTACGAACCTTTATAAGTCACTAAATTAGAACCACACAAATACATCAAACACCAAACAACAAAGGAATAATTAAATAGATGCAGAGAGAAGGGATCGAAAAAACAAAATAGAGTTTCAAAACTGTGAAATTAGTTCTGTTCTTTGTACAGAACATTCTATTTTTCAACCATAGGGGAACATTCTATTTAATCAAGAGCGGAATTAATGTATTTCCATTAGAGGACAATTACACTGTAAAAATTTACTTTTTAGAAAATGAAAAGTTGGGGCAGGTACTGTAGGTAGAAGTGATTATTCCTACCTCCCAATATTATTTTGTTGAGTGATAGCATGCAGTTTCCTTGATGATTTCCTTGGGAATTGTTGTCACCAGCTGTCCTGCCCTTCACTGGCCAATCATCAGGGGGAACTGGATTGCTTGTGTACCAGTTCCCCTGTTGATTGATGGCTGGGAAACGTGGGACCCTTTGTAGAAAACCTTGTAGATAAGTATTCTTTATATTCTACATTTAGAGTTACCGACCACCATCAGCACAGATTTCAGCACTGTAAACAATAAAGGTTTCTATTGGTGGGGAACATGGTCAGTGTAAACACGGATGTCCAGATCTGGAGATGTATCCCATGTGAAATTTACTCCTTTTAAGCCAGCATTCTGTCACATTCAATATATTTTTTTATGCTTAGAAGATATTTCAGTAGTATAAACAGTATAATGTAAATCCAACCACCATTCCGTCCATAACCCATAATACCTTGTGTCAAACAGCCAATTTATATTTGCTGTAACATTGTTCTTTCTACCATCTGCTTATTCAGTTAAAACCTCAGTCCTGCCATCCATAACTCTCTTTATGTTATTGCTTTTCTACATACGTCGCTCATCTCCGCATTGTCCTCGTTCCATTTAAAAAATAACCCTTGTGATAGCCATCCATCTTAACTTTACTCATCAATTCTAATCCATGCCCTTCCAGAGACCAACGTCAATATCCAGCACTAAAGTTATTAACTAATCATTTCTGAAACTTTATGACTATTATGAAGGACAGTTATAGGTCAGACAGTTGTTATATGAAGCTGAGTGGATCTGTACCTTGAGTTCTATGGCCTGGTACACATGGGTACATTTTGACCCTATTTTCCTGACCAACACTCTTTACGATCAATAAAAACTATTACTATTTCAGCCCACTGAAGACTGCACAATTAGCAAAAGTTTACCAGCGTGTCTGATCCAGTTTTTTGATTTAAATGAAAAATAACAGTTGGTGCAAAAAATTCTAAATTGCAAATAGAAGGGTGTTGGGGAATGAAAGCAATCCCTCTATCATGGTTTGTGATGGACCCAAACCCGAGTCCTGGTTGATCTTTCTGAACTCTATCCAAACTTTTTATCAAATTCTCGAAGATTCTACAACCCTTCAATGTATTGTTCGATTTTGCTAACTCTCGAATGTATCGTTCAGTAACCCTCGAATGTAGCCCTCTATTTCAGTAGCCCTTGAATGAAGCCCTCGATTTCGGTAACCCTTGAATGTATTGTTCATTAACACTCGAATGTAGCTGCCGATTTTGGTAACCCTTGAATGTAGCATTTGAATTCTGTAACCCTCGAATGTATCGTTCAGTAACCCTTGAATGTATTGTTCAGTAACCCTCGAATGTATCGTTCAGTAACCCTTGAATGTATTGTTCAGTAACCCTCGAATGTATTGTTCAGTAACCCTCGAATGAAGCTGTCGATTTCGGTAACCCTCAAATGTATCGTTCGGTAACCCTCGAATGTATTGTTCAGTAACTCTCAAATGTATCGTTCAGTAACCCTAAAATGTAGCATTCAAATTCTGTAACCCTCAAATGTATCGTGCAGCAACCCTTGAATGTAGCTGTCGATTTCGGTAACCCTCGAATGTATCGTGCAGCAACCCTCGAATGTAGCTGTCGATTTCGGTAACGCTCGAATGTATTGTTCGATTTTCGATAACCCTCGAATGTAGCCTTCGAATTTAGTAACCTTGGAATGTATCATTCAGTAACCCTCAAATGTATCGTTCAGTAACCCTCAAATGTATAGTTCAGTAACCCTCAAATGTATCGTTCAGTAACCCTCAAATGTAGCCTTCGAATTCAGTAACCTTGGAATGTATCATTCAGTAACCTTGGAATGTATCGTTCAGTAACCCTCGAATGTATCATTCAGTAACCCTGAAATGTATTGTTCAGTAACCCTTGAATGTAGCCTTCGAATTCATTAACCTTGGAATGTATAATTCGGTAACCCTCGAATGTAATGTTCGATTTTCGATTTCCTCCTATTGACTTTTGGTTAGTTTTTTTTAGACAGTTGAATTAAAATGGTAAATTGCTCACAGTTGTATTTTTAGTATTAGGTTTATAGGGTAATGCAGAAGGTTAAAGGGCATGTCCACACTTAAAACAAAAAACTTGTGTCCGTTATCTGCCCCCAACCCTAACTGCTATTTTTACCAGTTTATTACATGTATAGTAACCAGATATTTAAAAGAATAGTTCACTTGAAAAGTGTAATATTCCTTTAATGCATTGATTGAAACCCGGGAGGTAAAGGAGCTATGTCTTACCTCCCATCCTTCAAACAATTGAGCAGGAGCCAGGGACGAAGGTGAGTATATTTACTTTTCACGCAATCCACCGCGCTTTTTCAAGTGAACTATTCCTTTAATGACAAGTTCTGTTTCTTTCTGCCAAAGGTATCTGCCTCCTCCACCTGCTCCAAGAGTTTCTTATATGCCTGAGCATGTGCAGAGGAGGCAGCAGGTGAAACAGCAGTCAATCATTGGTTGTGATGTCACAGCCTTGATTGACAGCATGGAGGGAGGGGCCAGCTTATTCTACCAGAATGGGGACAATAATTATCCTTAAATATCTGGTAAGTAATGCAGGTAATAAAGTGCAAAATATATCAGTTGGGGATGGGGGCAGGTAACTGGCAATTGACCAGTGTTTTGCTTCAAGGGTGAACATGCCCTTTAATAAATGGTATTATCAAACTATTAATAATTTCTAAACCTGAATGGCATTCATGGATGTGGTTGCAGTAGTGTGGTCTGTGGCTGTATTTGTAGCGACCCCTGTATTTCTTTGGAATGTCACTTTACTTTTATTGCATCTTTGTACAAATCCCCTAAATGGGATTTACTGCGTGATATTAAAATTTCAAAATCATGGGCCAAAGTTATCGCAAACGCGGTATTAAATCGCGAGTACCAGAAGCACGGGGGTGCCTTTTGTGTGACTTGCGCATCCTGTGCTAATATGGAGTTAAAGCCGCGCTAGCCAATAGCGAACTGGTTAGTGCGACTCCATATTATTGCCCAGTGGCTCTGGGTAAATGAGCCACAATGTAAAGTGCATGAACATTACAGGATCAGTTACAGGAACAGGCAAAATATTTACAGTATTGCATGTATTGATTTGTTTATGTCTTGTGCAATACGAGAACACCGCATTGTATAGATTACATTAAAATGGCTTACAAATGATTTTTAATGCACAGTATGGTAATTAGTCTGATTATTCAGTTGATGGTCTAGGGAAAAAAACTACTGACTACACTGGATCAGAAGGCAGAAGCACCTTTACATAAAAGCAGTAACATGTGTCCAACCTCTTATTTCGATGTGTGTGCTGGGAAATGTACCTTATTACAGTATAATGGGGTCTACAAGCTTTATTTCCCAGCATTCCAGTATCACAGTTTGGTCACTGACCATTGTGTTCTTTGCACATGCCTAGTCCTAAACCACTGCAAGAACTTATTACAGCGGGTCACGCCCACAAGAAGCATCTAGCCAATCTTGTTAGAGCCTAGATTAGGAAAGGTAGCATGTGACCGTGGCCTTACAGTGCACATAAACACAGATTAATGCAATTTAATGGAGTAAAATTAAATCCCAAAATACAGTTTGTCAGTGTCCTGGGGGGGAGGGGGGTTTAGTTTATGGAGTCTAAACATTTTGGTTAAGTTTCCCTTTAAATATCCTATGATTAAGCAGCATTTTACAGGCACATTTTAAACAGTCCCTGTCCAAGTCAAACTCATGTGGATGAAGCTCTGTTAAAGGGTAAGTCCAGCAGTAGGGAGGTTAAACCAATACCCTTGGTAGACAAGATATGACAAGGAGCACTGTGACCATTAATGAGGTTGGTTATTAATTAAAATAGCTCATCATTGCCAGGCAATGTTAATATTATCACCAACGAAGAAAGGATCGACGGACTGCAACCAGCATAGGTTAAAACTTAACTTTTATTACGGCAAATAGCATGCTTCACAGAGGGAGAGCACATGTGGCCCTGACACGTTTCGTGACACTCACACCGTCACTTCCCACGAGCTGGTGATTTAAATATCGGATCAATTACTAACACAGAACAAATTAGTGAACAGGTGAGAATAACAAACACCTTCAAATTAATTGAACCATTTCATATCACAATAAATAAAGGGGAAACCACTCATGACCAGTTAAAACTACAATACAATAGCGAAAACAGCTCTATAGTTTCCAGCAGCATCTCAAACAGATCAACACTAAAGACGCAATGTAATCTAATTTATCTACATAAACCAGTAACAATAACCTATATACTCCTATATATAAAAAGGCAGAAATGTTGCTATATCAATAAACAGGGAACCAACAATACAAAACAAATACTATATACGGGAATTTCTAATCAAAATTCATAAAATATTCATATAAAATGGGAAACTTCCCAATCTTTATTTAATCCTCTGGGCCATCTAGCTTTCAACTCTAGGATCCACCATAATTCCCCATAATATGGAATCTCGGTCCCCTCCTCTAAATCCCACCACAACTTGTTCAATACCCACATATTATTACATTTGTTGGTATATTGGCAAATTAAACTGTGGGTACCTAAGGCAGTTCGATTATCTTTCCATGCAACCGAATTAGCATGCTGATAAAATCGATGTTTCAATTGACGTTTCGTTTTACCAACATCTTGTAACCCGTAGCCGCAGGTAATGAGATTTACTATATACTGTGATCTACAGTTTATATGTTTTCACATTATATGTTCTGTTAGTAACGGTGGAGGTAAAAACAGATGTAGATGAGGTAAGTGTACAGCATCTATATTTATTCCTTCCAGATTTAAAGATAACTTTGCTGGTTAGCCGATCGGTAACATACTTGGTGCTACATAATTAGATAGAGTTTTGGATCTGCGATACGTGATGTTCTTGAATTATAGCCTCGATCTAAAAATTTGTCCCACAAATGCATGGCCTGTGAATTAAAGGAATCCCATGAGGAGCAAATTCTTCTAATACGAATGAATTGGCTGGTGGGAATACGTTAGAGTAATGGCTTTGGATGACTATCATAGCTCAGAAGAGTATTCTTGGACAATGGGTTCCTATACACATCACTGGTAACCTTACCGCATTTAGATTGGAACAGAAAGTCTAAGGGTTAGGCCGCACTGCTGCGTTTTTTGTGCATTTGCGCTTGCGTTTTTTTTCAGATAATTGAAAACGTGTTTTCAGGTGCGTTGCGTTTGTGATTTGCGTTCTGCATTTTTAATCGCAATCGCACACGGAATCGCATTCGATTTCATGTGCAATTTTGTTGCGTTTGCGCATGCGTTTTCCTCATTAGGTATAGGAAAACGCATGCGCAAACGCAACAAAATCACACATGAAATCGCATGCGATTCCGTGTGTGATTGCGTTTGCGTTGCAGTGTGGCCGTGCCCTTAAAAGGGTTTTTCTACCTCACTCAACCAATGAGTAAAGCTAAAGCCCAAGTCATTAGAATTTAGATAATGGAAGAAAGCCGGGATATCTGTTTGTTGACGCCTCCAGATGATAATCAAATCATCTATATAACGATGAAAACCGACAATCCCGTCTCTGAATGATTAATTGTTAATAAAATAAATAGAATGCTCGACATATCATTTTCATTCTACATTGCCCAGCATTACAGATGCTGTGGGTTTATGGGACTTGTCACCCGGCTGTAGACTCACACAGTGAAACCTCCAATACCAATAATTCTCCGAAAGGAAATAATTCATTTTCTGCTATAAAACCTGTAGAGTTTTAACCACCTGGTAGCCAACAAGCACTTTACGTTGTAATTTTATCCTGCCAGTAATGTAAGACTTTATAGAGAGCAAAGGCGAACATTCCGAACAAGGCTGCTGACTCATATGTACGTTATATAAATGTATGTTCCTTCCACCCCTAATTCACAGGAGACACGTAACAGGGGCCGACCATGATGAAAGATTTACTGGTGGAATGTCACAGTGAAGAACTTTCAATCAAAAATCTCCCACGCTGCATTAGTAGACACAGAATCTGTATTCTAGATGCTTCATGTCATCAGGGGCCTGGAAGGAGATCTAATTATGGGCTGTGGAGAAGCAGAGGCAGAGTGCACTATAGAAATACGGGCAGGTAGCTGCCGGCCTTTTAAAAGAGACGTAGTATGATATCAACCGGCTCCCCTAATTGTACCCAGGCTTACGACCTAAACCGCTAGGTCCTCTCCCCTGGGTTTTCTGTAGGGAGACTCACCAAGACGTTGCCATTTAAATCTGAGAGAAAAGTATTATGTAGATTCCTAAAGACTAAAGGAATTAGCATAAGGATCACACACAACAAAGTCAAGGGCAGGTACAGGGGATGGTGAAGGCAAGGCAGCAGTTAGCTGCAAATTGTGTTTATAGGGCGAAGTTAACCCTAAAAAACCTTCTTCCTTACTTACAGAAACTGCTTATTTACCATCCATTTGCACATGAGAAAGGCAGCACAGTAATATCAGTGTGGGTGGGCACATTGCACTCACTGTGATTCGGTGTTGGAGTGTGTGCGAATCACGTGCTCTCCAATGGCTCAAACAGATGATAACGTGCGTGAACTGTTTTTCCCGCTCATTGCCGTTCATCATAGTGTGCCCTTCGCCTTAAGCAATGTATCACTTATCACAAATCAAAATCACAGCACAATCCTACAAAGTTTATTGGCAGTTACACACATACTTGAGAAAGGGACAGAGCGTCCTGAAACGTTGTATGTGTTGTTACAATAAATAGTTGTGAATTCACCTGATTCGTGTGCTCCCCGTATCTTTCATGTGCTAGAGAACTTTCTGGCCCTTGGAGTGGAGGGCTAGGGGAACTGCACCTATCTACGTGTCTGGCAGTTACACACATACATTGCTATGTATACTTTACACAAATGTAATGGCTGGCGGCGTGAATGACACCAAACTCTGGAGAAAGGTTACAAGATCTGTTAGCAATTTTCGTTATGGAAAATAAAGTGAGAATTCTAATGGTTTGTTCTGCGCAGGTCACTCTGTCACGCTGAATCAGCTGGAAGTGATTCCCAAATTAGGGAGTCTCTGTAATTAGATACGTATTCCGCCTCGCATTAAATAGTCCGAAGCGGAATCCAAAGTTCCCCCCGGAAATCTTTACTTTCATATAGAAAACATTTACTTTATTTATCATGGCCGACGTTTTGTATCAAAAAAACAAAACAAAGCGTTTTTAAAGGTCATCGTTTTTTATTTATAAATATTAACTGTTGATTTTAGGATTGATTTCCGGTTTAGCTTTGTACTTAATATTGATTTCTGGGAATTTTCCCCAAAGCCCTCCTGTCAGTCTGATAATCCTTGCACATTAGGCTAACAGGCAGCTAGGGCAATACTTCTGTTACTCTGCCGCACTACCCAGGGATCGTTACTGCACACTGTGCTTACAGCAATATAAGGTAAGTAGCCATTATAGACATATCCCAGACAATTCTGTTTGCATAGAATAGAAGCAGTTTGGACCCAGGACCAAGTGCACACACAGTAGTTAAATAACGCCTGGCCCAAGAACCGTATGACTGACGTTCCAGGTGGAATCTCTATCGGAAGGCATTATTCGGCTAAATAACATTGCAGGGTGTGAACTGCTCTGGTGTTCCTACTTTCCAACATCTAATTGGCTTTAATGTCTAAACTAGAGTTTAGGACTTTAGGACCCCCCCATGCTGGTAGATGGAAGACAACCACCATTACATAAATACATACTTAATCCATGTAAACATGGCACAGACGAGGCATGATGGCCAATCACGTGCATACCCACGACGAACGGATTTTCAGGGTGATAATTGAACATGAGTATGCACTATCGCCCGACATGTTCACGCGGGTGTATCGTGCCTCGTCCGTGCCATGAGACATGTACATTCCCTTAGGCTGAGGACACACTGTACTGTTAATGCTCACGATTGCAAATGACAGCGCGTTGCCGTACGCTCGCGATTGCAATCGCCCAATGGTTCACAATCGGCACGCATGCGATTGCGGAAAAAATGCAGATCACATGCCCTCCGATTAACGGATGGCACACGCAGCGCTCAGTAGCGCACTAGTGTGGCCACATCAACTGGGCCACACTAGTGCGCTTTAGAAAGTGTGATCGGATCGCATCAGTGTGGCCTAGCCCATATATATATATGCACTCCACCTAATTAGAATAGAAATGATCAAATTGAGATGTAGAGGCCTTTCCTACAACCATAAATTATGGATTTTGGTCAAATGACTCAGACAATAGCTTAGAGAACTTCTCCTCAATTCAGATGTGTAATGGTTATTTGAACGGTCTAGTGAGCTGCTGTCAAGTAGAAATTGTCTAAGTCGGGAGAATTAGAAAAGAGGGGGGTAAAATCTTTGTATTAGTGGGTCACCGATATGAAGAGACTCAGATAAATCTACCGCCATGAATTATTCACTGCTATTATTACAAATCCGCGTGCTTTGGGTTTCTTTATTAGAGCTATAAATATGTGACCGTCTGTTAACACAAAAGAAGACGTTTTACCTTAAAATGAACTTTCAGTAGACATTGCTATTCATAGGCAGCTCACGAGATAAATGTTTCATTTTTTGTGTTTGGTTCTTAGCCTTACTTTAGTCTACAAGATATAAATAAAGAATAAAAGGTAGTAATTATGTAAACTTGCCAATTTAAGGTCAAGTGGATAATCCTATTTCTATAACCTTTCTAGAACTTTTCCTCATCTTGATACCAGTGGGTGTTTGGCATATCCAGCTAATAACTAATGAATAAATAAGCCCCAGAAAGAAGAGGATTCTGGGTGATATCCTTAGATGTTTTTTATACACTCATATGCTTTTTCTCTTAGGTAGCCAACTTTAAAGGATAACTATAATCTAAAAATTTACTTTTTTAAAATGGATAGTACGTGGGGCAGGGAGGTTGGATTGGTTATTCCCTCCTCACAATATCATTTCGTTGAGGAGCTACAACACGTACAGTTATCATTTCCAGGTTAGTCCTGGACTATTCCTATAATAAAGATAGTGCTGAAGCCAGGAGGAAGACTGGCAGAATAATTTTTCTTTGGGCTGGTTCTCCTAACAGAAACAATATTGGGAGGTAGGAATTACCGATCACATTTACCTTTCCCAAGTACTTTTCATTTTAAATATTTTCTCTTTTTTACTATACACGCTATAGTTCTTTAAGTCACATGGCACCGTATAGTGGGGATGGGTTGTATATTTTTGTCCTAGAACGAAACTCTTGTTTAATTTTCTTTTAGTTTGTAATAAAAATGCAACCTAGAAAAGTGTCGTGCATCCACAGAATTCCCAGGCTTGTTGACTTGCCATGAATCTTGTTGTTCAGTTTTTGTGTTCTGAAAGCCCGAGGCACAAAATGTTTCCTCTGTCAGAACCTTAAGTGCCATTCATTCCGAACAGAGATTTGTTTTGCCAGGTCTCTAGCACTGATTGACATCATCCCATCAACTGCCATAATCTATGTAAAGTAACATGGTTTACCGTGGTATTATTATGACAGGCATTACGGACATCTTTGTAGCACAGTAAGCAGTTATTTTTGATGTTATTCTACACAATAAATTATATTACAATAATTAATGGAAAATTATTTGTATTGGGAAACGCCACAAAGCACTGGCACCTTCCAGGCAGGCTACGTATATATGGCTGGTATTGAAAGGCTTAACTTAAAGCCTTGGCAATATGCAGCGATAATTGAAGTGGCGTTAGTAATGGCTTTTCTCTCCTGGTTTTTGCCACTTTTTAAATTGCTTTAAGTTCAATTGTTGGTGATAATGGTAGTGAAAAGTTTACAAACCTTTATAAATATGCCCCTTTATTCGAAATATGAGAGAATCACCAATGTGAAGGACCAGTTACATCCATGTCCCCCTAGTTTAAAGGGCATGCCCACCCTTGTAATAAACTTTTTATATAATGTACTGCTCCTTCCCCCAGCCCCAACCGCATAACTATTATTCACAGAAAGTGCCCCGATCTTTACTTAGGGGGCGGGACCGGCAGCCGTGTCCGTGATTGGCTGAGAGGCAGCGGCCACGGGCGCGGCTGCCGGGAGTTCAGACTGGCGAAGGAGAGAGGCATGGTAAGTAAAGATCGGGGGAATTTCTGTGAATAATAGGGTTTTATGGTAGGGGGAGGGAGACAAAATAGGGAGGAAGAGGGAGGGGGAGAATGGCTGCAGTGCGCATGCCAAACTTCTCCCGGAGTGGAGACAGGAGGCAGAGTCCTATATGGACTCTGCTATCCTCCTGCTGGCCAGTTTTTGGGACTTTGGGGGGGGGACTACAGGAGAACCATATGGAGCTGGGATGTAAGGTAAGGATTTTTACACACTACATAGTGGGGCCAGTAGTGGGTTAAATTATAGTTTGGGGGGTGGACATGCCCTTTAAATAAATCACCTTTAATTGGCCGTTTTTTAGCTAAAACCCCAAGAAGATTTCTTATTTCTTTTAAATGCTTTTAATAGAAGATGATGTACTGTAACCTTTTACATGAGCCATTATCAATTAAGTATTGCTAATATAATTAGCTTGATAATAAAATACCTTTGAAGGAAAAACATAAAAATTTACATAGCGCTAATTGCCCAACTCCATCTTGTAATATAGAAATTAGGAATCGGTCTAATATAAATGATCCTGCAATAAACATCCTAGTAACTAGAAAGTCAATCCGGCAATTAATGTGCCTTGGTTCATTTTAGATTCATTAATTGCCAAATATGTAAATGTATTATTCAGAAATGTTCCAGCATTCCATTTCCATTCAATCTCTGGCTGAAGGAAGAATGTACAGTGGGCAGCTTTATGGAGAGTTCACTAAGGAACAACTAAGCAGTGAATGAGGATTTGAGAATGTGGTTTGTTCATATTTACAGAATACTGGCCATACGCTAGGCCGATGTTCAACAAATCAAATATAAAGCTTTCATACAGTTTATTGGCCAATGTTCCCTGCACACACACCACCTATTTTCTATTCATTATACAAACTTTGCCTTAATTGATTTTTGATGAAAGATTGTTTTGCAATGGGCAGTACTTTTCAGGGACTCAGGATCGTTGAAACATCGTAGGATGGACCATACATAGTCATTAAAGGGCATGTCCACCCTGAAAGCAATAAAACTGATGACTTGTCAGTTATCTGCCCGCAACACCATCTGCTATCTTTACCAGTTTATTACATATATTTGTAACCAGATATTCCTTTCTGGCCACCTCCATCTGCTTTCTATAAGATTGAGCATGTGCAGATGAGACAGCAGGGGAATCAGCAGTCAATCATTGGTTGTGATGTCAGTTGTCACAGCTTTGATTGACTGCATGGAGGGAGGAGTCCACTTAATCTGCCAGAATGGCAAAGAGGCAATAATTATCCCTAAATATCTGTTTAATAATACATCTAATAATGTGCTGAATGTATCAGTTGGGGTTGGGGGCAGGTAACGGACGTATGACCAGTTTTAGTTTTATGGGTGGACATGACATTTAAAGATGAAGAAAACTGGCAAGTTTCATTCTTCCAGTGGTTCCGCACATTTTATTAAAATTCTGAAAATCAGTTTAGAGCACAATTACTTTTTTTGATTTTTCAACCACGATTTTCGACTTTTCCTTCCTGATTTTCAAAAAAATTTTAGCACAGTTTTGGACTTTTCAATCACGATTTTTGAATTTTCAATATTTACGTAGACTGAATAATAATAGTTCTACACGCTAACATTATAAATGACATTTTTCCTACTTGCAGATATACAAAGCAGAATATTGATTAGTAGTCTGTTGGTAGAACATAAGTAACACCAACACCCAAAACTATATATATTAATATAAGTTATGTAAATACTTTTATAAAACAAGCTCTAGAAATAAACTTGCAGACAGCCGGGGGAATGAAGAACTGTAAATATGTTTCTGGGGTAGTAAATTGGAGGTTGGGGGTGGGCTAGGGTGCCCTACACTACGGAAAAGGTACTTTATAGGTAGGGCACAAAACAGACAGAAGGGATCCGGAGGGAGGGGTTCCCTGCGCATGCCAGAAACCTCAACAAGGACAAGAAAGCAGCAGGCATCCAGGTTACTCACAGATAGCTCCTACTCTTCCCTTTTTTTGGACCTCTGAACAGACACTACAGGAGAACCATAAGGAACAGAGGTAATGATTTTGATGTAAGGTAATGATTTTTTACTACACAGTGGGGCCAGCAGTGGTTTAAATATTAGTTTTGGGGGTGGACATGCACTTGTGTTGTATTACTAAACTGGTATGCTGTTATAGTTACACAACACAAAACGTTATAATTTCTACCCTCTGTAATATATGGAACATTATATGACACCATTACCAAAGATATTTACATATAGGTAGAGACATTTTTAGGTAGATTTACCCACAAGATTCACTAGCAACTGTTTGGCTTTGGGTAATTTTAACCCTAGCTGCGCTAGTGTCTCTTGCTGGAAATTACTTGCATAGCCCACAGGGGAGGGGTGTCTCTAGGGTTTTTGGCACCTGAAACACTTTTAAATGCCACTTATAGGCATGTGCGGTGGCAGTGGGCGTGGCTTTCTGTGTGGGCGTGGCTTTGTGTGGGCGTGGCTCCTTTGCTGGGTGTGGCAAAACTTGATTATTTTATATTTCAACATTCTCCATTGTTATAACACATAAAAACATGGTGCAAGCGATACAATACATTACAAATCCCTATCATAATTTATGTAGAATAAAACATGTTGGCCAAATCATTTGTAAGCCTGCCACCACCTCAAGCTTAAAGGACAACTATACTCACCTCACCCTCGCTCCTCTTCCTCCATAGCAGCATAGTACCCAGGGTGAGGACTTAAAATCGCTAAGTCCTCACCCTGGGTACTTTCCCTAACTCCTGCACTACTTACCGCAAATCTGCTTCGCCGATCGCTCCATTCCTCCGCTCTTCCTGCTTCAGTGAGAGATCGCGAGGCAGCCAATAGGAAGATACGCTCTGCAAGGAGGCGTGTCTTCCAATTGGCTGCCTCGCGACTGTCACTGACAGTAGAAGAGAGGTGGAACAGTGTGGATCGCCGAAGCAGATTTGCGGTAAGTAGTGCAGGAGTTAGGGAAAGTACCCAGGGTTAGGACTTAGCGATTTTAGGTCCTCACCCTGGGTACTATGCTGCAGTGGATCGGGGAAAAGGTGAGTATAATTGTCCTTTAAATATCCAAAGTGCCTGGGTGGTGCAAACATTACCATTGAAAAGGACAGAAGGTGTCAGAACCTTAAAGTGCACTGTAAAATCAAGTTATGTTTATTTGGAAGCTGCAGCTTTACAGTTTCCACATTTTTTTTTACCTATGCCCCTCCAGAGCCTAGCTTTGTGTTTTGGAAGTTGCTGACATCTTGTTACTGGTTTGCTGAATGTTAAGCTCCACCCCTCTGAAACAGTAATGCCTGTGAGTTCTGTGCACTCTCCTGCTTGAGCCTCAAACAGTAATGCCTGTGAGTTCCGTGCACTCTCCTGCTTGAGCCTCAAACAGTAATGCCTGTGAGTTCCGTGCACAAGCATTACTGTTTGAGGCTCAAGCAGGAGAAAGCAGAGGAAATCTCAGAGGGGCGGAGCTTAACATTCAGCAAACCAGTAACAAGATGTCAGCAACTTCCAAGGCACAAAGCTAGGCTCTGGAGGGACATAGGTAAAAAAAAACATGGCAACGGTATTTTTAAAGCTGCAGCTTCCAAATGAACAGAACTTGATTTTACAGTGCACTTATCCTTTAACCGTAGCGTTTCAGCCACACTCCAGGCTGGCGTCATGGTCATGGTTCTCTTTTAATCTGCTACTACAGTGTCAGACACTCCCAACATAGGGTAACCCTGTGAGAGTGACACATCACCAGAATAAACAGTGGGAAATGCTGCTTTATGGATGGTAATCGGGATATTACCCTGAAAAATAAAATGCAAGAGCAAAAACACAGACCAAAATAACAGCTGGTATTGTTTATTATACAACTTATGTAATATCTCTTAGTACTGAATAAGATAACAATCAATGACAAAAACATGCAAACTGTGTCTTTCCACATGTTTGACAGCCCTCTTTGGGGGGAATGCTGGGAATAGTAATAACTGATACACGGACTAATACACAGTTTATCTACCCATTAAAAAAACAAAAATGACATTGAAAAAAAATGTTGCATTTCAGGCACGCACGCATTACATAAACATGCCATGTACAATGCTGTTTGGACACCTTACACTGGGCAGTTCCTATAACACCTCATCACAATGCAATTACATCTTGCTTTCAGAAGGTCCCTAACACCGGTCTGTGATATGCTAATTGGGACTTTCCAGTGTACATAATTGCCAGATTCTTGTACAAGTCATTCTGAATTGAGAGATCCAGTCGGATGACTAGCAAAATGACTTCAAGAACTAAACTATACCGTGACCTGGATGAATGAATATTACAGATATACCATGACCTGGATGGATGAATATTACAGATATACCATGACCTGCTAATTGAATACAACAGATATACCATGACCTGGATGGATGAATATTAGATATACCATGACCTGGATGGATGAATATTAGATATACCATGACCTGGATGGATGAATATTACAGATATACCATGACCTGGATGGATGAATATTACAGATATACCATGACCTGGATGGATGAATATTACAGATAACCATGACCTTGGATAATGAATACATAATACAGATATACCATTAACCTGATGATGAAATTACAGATATACCAATGACTGGATGAATGAATATTACAGATATACCATGACCGGATGGATGAATATTACATGATAATACCATGACCGGATGAATGAATATTACAGATATACCATGACCTGGATGAGATGAATATTACAGATATCCCATAACCTGGATGAATGAATATTACAGATATACCATGACCTGGAGGAATGAATATTACAGATATACCATGACCTGATGATGAATTTTATGGATATACCATGACCTGATAATGAATATTACAGATATACCATGGACCTGGATGAATGAATATTACAGATATACCGATGACCTGGATGAATGAATATTACAGATATACCTGACCTGGATGAAATGAATATACAGATATACCATGACCTGGATGGATGAATATTACAGATATACCATGACCTGGATGAATAAATATTACAGATATACCATGACCTGGATGATGAATATTACAGATATACCATGACCTGGATAATGAATATTACAGATATACCTGACCTGGATAGATGAATATTACAGATATATTTGACCTGGATGAATGAATATTACAGATATACCATGACCTGGATGAATGAATATTACAGATATACCATGACCTGGATGGATGAATATTACAGATATACCATGACCTGGATGATGCTAAATTACAGATATACCATGACCTGGTTGAATGAATATTACGGATATACCATGACCTGGATGGATGAATATTACAGATATACCCATGACCTGGATGATGAATATTACAGATATACCATGACCTGGATGAATGAATATTACAGATATACCATGACCTGGATGGATTAATATTACGATATAACCATGACCTGGATGAATGAATATTACGATTACCATGACCGGGATGAATGAATATTACAGATAACCATGACCTGGATGAATGAATATTACAGATATCCCATGACCTGGATGAATGAAATTATACAGTAGACCATGACCTGGATGGACGAATATTACAGTAGATAACCATGACCTGGATGAATGAATATTACAGATATACCATGACCTGGATGGAATGCATATTAACAGATATACCATGACCTGGTGAATGAATATTACGAATATACCATGACCTGGATGGATGAATATTACAGATATACCT
Organism: Hymenochirus boettgeri; assembly: GCA_019447015.1. Classification (NCBI taxonomy): domain Eukaryota; kingdom Metazoa; phylum Chordata; class Amphibia; order Anura; family Pipidae; genus Hymenochirus; species Hymenochirus boettgeri. The sequence goes on along the minus strand of CM033473.1, from coordinate 22,514,145 downwards.
GACCTGGATGGATGAATATTACAGATATACCATGACCTGGATGAATGAATATTACAGATATACCATGACCTGGATGATGAATATTACTGATATACCATGACCTGGATGAATGAATATTACGATATACCATGACCTGGATAATGAATATTACAGATTACGTACCTGATGAATGAATATTACAGATATACCATGACTGGATGAATGAATATTACATATAGCCATGACCTGGATGGATGAATATTACAGATAGACCAGGACTCTGGATGATATATTACAGATAACCATGACCTGGATGAATGAATATTACGGATATACCATGACCTGGATGAATGAATATTACATATGACCATGACCTGGATGATGAATATTACAGATTACCATGACCTGGATGAATGATATATAGTATACCATGACCTGGATGGATGAATATTACGATATACATGACCTGGATGAATAATTATTAGGATATACCATGACCTGGATGATGAATATTACAGATAACCATGACCGGATGGATAATTTCAGATATAGCATAACCTGAGATGGATGAATATTACAGATAGACCATGACCTGGATGGATGAATATTACAGATATAGCATAACCTGGATGGATGAATATTACAAGATAGACCATGACCTGGATGATGAATATTACAGATTCTGCATAACCTGGATGGATGAATATTACAGATATACCATGACCTGGATGAATGAATATTACAGATATACCGTGACCTGGATGATGAATATAGATATACCATACCGGTGGATAATATTACAGATATACCATGACCTGATAATAATATTACAGATATACCATGACCTGGATGAATGAATTTATAGATATACCATGACCTGGATGATGATATATAGATATACCATGACCTGTATGGATGAATATTACAGATATACCATCCTGGAATAAATGATATTACAGATATACCATGACCTGGATGAATGAATATTACAGATATACCATGACCTGGATGGATGAATATTACAGATATACCAGACTGATGGATGAATTTACAGATATACATGACATGGATGGATGAATATTACGATATACCGTGACCTGGATGGATGAATTTACAGATATACCATGAACCTGGATGGATGAATATTACAGATATACCATGACCTTGGAATGAAATATTACAGATATACCATGACCTGATGAATGAATATTACAGATATACCGTGACCTGGATGAATGAATATTACAGATATACCATGACCTGGATGAATGAATATTACAGATATACCATGACCTGGATGAATGAATATTACAGATATACCATGACCTGGATGGATGATATTACAGATATACCATGACCTGGATGGATGAATATTACAGATATAACCGTTACCTGGATGAATGAATATAAGATATACCGTGACCTGGATGAATGAATATTACAGATATACCATGACCTGGATGGATGAATATTACAGATATACCATGACCTGGATGATGAATATTACAGTATACCATGACCTGGATAATGATATTACAGATATACCGTGACCTGGATGGATGAATATTACAGATATACCGTGACCTGGATGAATGAATATTACAGATATACCATGACCTGGATGAATGAATATTACAGATATACCATGACCTGGATGAATGATTATTACAGATATACCATGACCGGATGGTGAATATTACAGATTACCGTGACCTGGATGAATGAATATTACGATATACCGTGACCTGGATGAATGATTATTACGATATACCATGACCTGGATGGATGAATATACAGATATAACATGACCTGGATGATGAATATTACAGATATACCGTGACCTGGATAAATGAATATTACAGATATACCATGACAGGATGGATGAATATACCGATATACCATGACCTGGATGATGATATTACAGATATACCATGACCTGATGAATGATATTACAGATATACCAGACCTGGATGGAGATATTACAGATATACCGTGACCTGGATGATGAAATTACGATATACGCTGATGAATGAATATTACAGATATACCATGACCTGGATGATGAATATTACAGAATATCCATGACCTGTGATGGATATTTACAGATATACCGTGACCTGGATGAATGAATATTACAGATATACCGTGACCCGGATGAATGAATTTACAGATATACATGACCTGGATGATGAATATTACAGATATACCTTGACCTGGATTGATGAATATTACAGATTATAACGTGACCTGGATGAATGAATATTACAGATATACAGTACCTGGATGAATGAATATAGTAGACCGTGACCTGGATAATGAATATTCAGATATACCATGACCTGGATGGATGAATATTACAGATATACCATGCCTGGATGGATAATATTACAGATATACCAGTGAGATGAATAGAGTATATATATACATACATGACCTGACTGGATGAATAATATTACAGATTACCATGACCTGATGAATGAATATTACAGATATACCATGACCTGGATGGATGAATATTACAGATATACCATGACCTGGATGGATGATATTACAGTTACCATGACCTGGATGGATGAATATTACAGATATACCATGACCTGGATGGATGAATATACAGATATCCATGAACCTGGATGGATTGAGAACCTTCACAAGCATATTAACCTACCGTATATACTCGAGTATAAGCCGACCCGAGTATAAGCCGAGGTACCCATTTTTTGCCTCCAAAATTAGAAAAACATGATTGACTCGAGTATAAGCCGAGGGTATACAGTAACCCTAATACTTTACTAATTAAAACTATGACTTTATACCAATAAAACCAACACTATAAGAAAGTATTGGACTGTATTACCTAATCACCTAATACCTTTCCATAATCTATCTACTACGTTATGTATGGATTGGACTACAACTCCCAGCAGCTTGGTTGTGAAGTTGCACTAGTAAAGGTATGGGGTTACGTATGGCATACTGTCCCACCTACTTCATGTAGTGTTGGAACCAACTCCACATGCTGTTGCTGGGAGTTGTAGTTTCCAACCACCTATAGTAGAAAGGTATTGGGGGTTACTGCATGGCATACTGTCCCCCCAGCCCTCCCCCCCAGTCCCCCCCCCAGCTCACTTCCGTACCTGGTCTTCATCTCTCTGCCGGCTGCCGCTCGCTCTGGGCAGTTCCCAGTACTGCTTCGCGGCTGCGCGATGAGGTCATCCCTGCCAGCGTGCGCGATGACATCATCACGCACCGTGAAGAACTACTGGGAACTGCCGGCCTGACTCGCGGCTGCTTTCTGGATTGAAGGTAAGTGTCTATTGACTCGAGTATAAGCCGAGGCAAGGTTTTTAGGTTGATTTTTAAACCTAAAAACCTCGGCTTATACTCGAGTATATACGGTACATAAACATATTTTCTCTGCAACTTTGACCACTGATTGTTAATTCAGATTGTAACAGGTAAAATCCCCCAAATTATCCAATTAAAAAAAATCTATCCCTGCACACAAGGTGGCCCCCGCACCAGCTGGTCCTTGCACACATGGAGATCCCCTGCACACAGGGAGGGCCCTGCCGACGGTGGCTGCTCACAAGGAGGCCCCTGCACACTAGAAAGAATTTTGCCATGCGCAGGAAGACCCTCCCCCCCTCCCTCTCCATCCTTCTCCCTCCCAATTTGGTCTCCCTCCCCCTAGCATTAAAGGGCAATTATAGTGAGAAAATTGTTTTTTTTAATTTCTTCTAATGTATCCTATAAGTCATCCCATCCACCAGGGTACCTTTAGTTTCTTTAAATTCTACATAGTCCCCGAGATATAAGCCTTTGAATATGCTGTGATTTGTTGGAGCGGCCACACCTCATCTGTCACTCAAAGGCACACACCCACAAAATCCAAAGCTCCCATGCAGTACTGTCACACACTCTCTCACCCACACAAGTACCATGTGCAACACATAGTCAAATGCTGTAGTGCTAAACACAATCAATAAACCATTAACCCAGCAATATGAGCATAACACACTATAAAACAGCCCCTCCCCCCAAAAAAATCTTATATACATACAAAACCAGTGACTCAAATGGAACACTACTATATATATAATACAGTAATACAGACTATATACCAACAAGACACACAGTGCAATCTATGAAATATATAGACTAAAGCAACTGAATGTTAACAGGACAACAAGCAGTGTCACTGTGTTTGTGATGGTCTCACTACAAGCTGCTGTTACACTGACTCTCTCTTCAGTGATTATGATCTCAGCTAAGCAGGGGAGATATGAACTTTAGGTAAAAAGTAAATACAATTAGCAAAGTTAGAGAACAGGCAGAGTTCAGTAACTTACTTGTAAAGAATCTCAGCACCACTTGTCCTCCTCCTCCCCCTCTCCCTACCTTCAGCATATTGCTACTTTATCCCACACTTTGATTGCTTGCAGTCTAGCTCTGGAAGGAGGGGTCAACAGATGTCAGCACTTCATTTAAAGTCCTTTCAACTACCATGCTCGACTCTGTATACAGCCCTTCACTGCTTGAGGGGAGTAGACAGAGGGGAGGGGGGGACTACAAAGCTTGGTACAAACTTCTGCCAGTGTAAGAAACGAAGCCACACAGCAACATGAAAGTAAGGCAGCTTATACTAAGTGATCTATACATTGTATAGAGACAAAGTTTTTTTTTCACTATAGTTGCCCTTTAAACCCCTTTCCCATAATATAGATATTGGTCCCCCAGCCCCACCACATACTATTAGAGCAAGAAAGTCCCCCGATCTTTACTTACCTTACCTCTCTCCTTCGCCGTTCTACACTACCGGCAGCCGCGTCCGTGATTGGCTGCCTCTCAGCCAATCACGAACGCGGCTGCCGGTCCCGCCCCCTGCTTGCAGTTCTATGCAAGCAGAGGGGCGGGATTGTGCGGCGAAGGAGAGAGGTAAGGTAAGTAAAGATCAGGGTACTTTCTTGCTCTAATAGTAATGAGGTTGGGGCTGGGGGACCAACATCTATATTATGGGAAAAGTTAGTTTAAAGGGCGGACATACCCTTTAAAGAGAGGGTATAATTGGGTGAAATGATGAAACCTAATAGACCTTAAAGTTTACTAAGATTTTAATTGGTTAAAACACATAAGTTGTGGCTATTCTATTTAAATTATGGGTAACAGCTCAGTAAGTTCTTTTACAACTTTAAAATATTTTTGTTATAGCTAATATAACTCATTACTATACTTTCTATATAAATAGATAATATAGATAGATAATATAGTTATGTACTGTTGGCAGACAGTACACATATACCTAATATATAGATACCAATCAAAGATGCAGACACTCAATCCTTATAGATTTGAATCTGCCTAGGTGCTACCACATAGATACCAAATAGTTCCAAAAAGAGAAAATGGTGCACTCTGATGGCTTGAGAAAGACAGACAGAATATGGAAGTACACAATCCCAAAACTCCTGGGAGCTGCTATTCTTTCCAGATACAATGTGATATATTGTGTAAAGGTTTCTTGTTGTTATAATTTTATTTTACTAACTTTCTGTGTGTTTTAATGAATTCCACCATGAAACACTCAATAATGAAGCATCTACCTGACAATTATAGAGAACCACATGCTGTTTAAATTAGTTGTTATCAAAACTTTTATAAAATGAGTTTTATTCCAAGGGGCCTATCAAAAACAGAATATGGAATGGTAGAGAAAGGTTTATATACACTGACAATAGATTCAGTCCGCCAGGGAGTAAAATACAATGGCGCTTACTGACTAATGAGAAAAATAATGATTGATTTATTAATCACATGGTTTCAGGCACCCACTGGGTACATTTATGGTTTAGAATTGAGAGCTGTTTTTGTTTTACAGTAAAACCCATCTGCATAATTTGCTGTGTAGAAGAACCTATTATGGACATAAATATATACACAGTCGGGGAACATTAACTACTCTAAAAGAAAGTGTAAGAAATTAGCAAGACTTGAAATGTGTGTGACAATAATTACAAATTCCAGAACAGTTTGGCCTCAAGTATCTGCACACCTACTAGGTCAAGTATTTTCCAGTACTTTTACTGTGGTTTTAAATATGGATGACATAGACCTTGTCGCCAGTCTACTAGGAGAGGAAACGTTACAGGAAGGATCGGTCTTGATACACATATGAAATGATAATGGGTGATATAGGAAATCAAGTCCAGGTAAAATAATAATCCAGCTCCCAGTAGATGATATTTTTACTTACCTTCCTTTGCTGTCATTGTTGCTCTTCAAAAGAGACAGAATTGCCATCAGTAGAAGCTGTATCCTTCATTTAGCATTGGGCAGAGTGCAGCATTGGTCAGTTGTGCCAGCCCTGGGTTGATTTCAGAACACAGATTAGCTGATGTCACATCATGCAAAAAAGTAAATTGTTAAAAATATAGTAACTTTGGTTGTGTTAGGCAGCTATACATAACGCTGGATTACTTTAATGTATCATTTGTGGGTAATTAGAAGAATTAAAGTCCTGCTGATGCCCCATTGCACTGTACAGCTACATGACGCATAGGTCTTTTTTTTAATTGTTTGGGTGGGTTTTGAGCTTTCTATCACTGTTAAGGAAAAAATGCATGTTATCTGGAAATAAACACAAGACTAATGGTGTCTACTTGCAACGTACTTAAAGGACATCTATACTGATGGACTTTTTAAAAATGAAAAGTACCTGTGGCATGGAAGTAGATTTGATTATTCCTACCTCCCAATATTGTTTTGTTAAAGGGAAAGTTCAGTGGAAAATATCATTAGTTTTAAAATTCTTAGTTTATATTATGCATACCTAGTTATTTTACATATTCCTCTTGCTATTTCCTGCTGTTGACATTAGTGAACTGACATTTTAGGTTCTAATGGTCCTTCTTCTTCCCAGGATTCACCACATCCTTGGAATGTTCCTAACAGTAATTTCTACTGATTGGCTGTTGGATGGGTCAAAGATGCTCAGATCTCTACTGAGCAACTGAATCAGCCCAGGCGCTGGGTCAACGGCAAGACCATAACGGTCTCTATTAGGGGTCCTGCAAACAGGAAGTCAGTATTTCAGAAGCATTTATTTATACACAGACAAAATGCTGAATGGGCAGGTTAAGGTCATTAGGATGGAAAAATACTGCACCTTTTTCTTAAAGGGCATGTCCACCCCCAAAACTATAATCCCCCCACTACTGGCCCCACTCTGTAGTGTAGTAAAATCCTTACCTTACATCCCAGCTCCAAATGGTTCTCCTGTAGTCCCCCCCCCCCAGGAGGATAGCAGAGTCCATATAAGACTCTGCCTCCTGTCTCTCCTCCGGGAGAAGTTTGGCATGCGCCCTGCAGCCATTCTCCCCCTCCCTCTCCCACCTGCTTTGGTCTCCCTCCCCCTAGGGTAAATCCCTTTCAGTATTAAGTCCATGTTCCCCCAGCCCCAACCGCTATAATTATATTCTCAGAAAGTCCCCCGATCATTACTTACTTTACCTCTCTTTCGCCGCTCTGAGCAGCCGGCAGCCGCATCCATGATTGGCTGCCTCTCAGCCAATCACAGACGCTGCTGCCGGTCCCGTCAAATGCCCTGCTTGCAGTTCCGTGCAAGCAGAGGGCCGGGGCAGTGCGGCGAAGGAGAGAGGTAAGGTAAGTAATGATCGGGGGACTTTCTGAGAATATAATTATAGCGGTTGGGGCTGGGGGAACATGGACTATCATATACAGAAAGTTTGTATAAAGGGTGGACATGCCCTTTAAAAGCATATGTATTTGTAACTTATGTATATGTAACTTCCCCTTTAAGGAGCTAGAGCACATACAGTTTTCATGTGCCAGGTTATGGCCTTGGGCCTTTCTCTATTAAAGATAGTGCTGAAGCACTCAGAAACCTTGGCCAAAACAGTTTTCTTCGTGCTGCCAATCCTACCTCCCTGACGCAGGTTTTTGAAAAAAACTGTATAAACACTATAGTTCTCCTTTAAGTTTTATGCATACGCATTTTTTTAGATTGTTCTACCTACATATAGACACCTCCCAGTATATACTGTTTGTCTGTTACTATCAGTTCATAGGTCCTTGTTATGCTAACAAGGTCAGTATTAGAAGTTCTGTCTGCTCAGGGTTCTGCAATATGAAACACTGTTGCCATAACTATCATTATTGGGACTTAATAAAGAAGGTGAAATCTTTCAGATTTCTAATATTTTTTTTGTATAATTTCTTCTTTACCTAGACAAAAGTTATATTGATGATATATTTTGTTTGTTTTGTACAATTCAAACAGTCAAAGACTCTAGTCGATGACTTCCTCAATCTCATTAACAGATTTATCTGCAGAGATTCTCTTATTTATTGCTGAAAGATAACAATTGAACATTTGAAGTATTTTTTGGATTCCACTGAGAAGTTGAAGGAGGTCACCATAAGTCTATGTTCTGCTCAATTGGCATGAAACTTGACATATCACCAAAGGTTTTTTGAAATCATTGATCCCGAGAAAATAATTTCAATAGGTCTTAATTACCAGCTTTACTGCTTCACTGCAAACATATTGCTTTTCAGTTTATTCGGAGCCTTCTGCAATGAAGCACGTTATTTCTCTGTTCTGAACTATGGTTCTAAGCGCTAAAAATACGGTGTGTATACAATTTCTCTCATTGGGTGTCAGCTGGGAACTGTTTTAAAACAACAGCAGGTCTAATTTATTTGGAGTACTGCCATCTGTAATGTTTCCTATAATTTCCTATAAAGGAAAATATTTTTTCTTATTCCTTCCAATTAAACTGACCCCAGGTTAGAAAGACACTTTTTTTTCTATTCAGCTTCGTTTAAGATGCTAATCTGAGCTAAGATGTCAATAGGGTAGAAAAAGCATGTCAACTTACAGTAGATGGCTCAGGCATCTGGGAAACTAATGTATAACCAAAACATTAATAAAAACAAACTTCTTTAACATGCAAGCTACTTGTGAGGTCCCGCAAGTTTCTTTCAAGGGTTAATGAAAATACGAGGCTACTTTCAAGGGTTCCTGAAAGAAGCCTCGTATATTTAGGAACCCTTGTAAGTAGCCTCAGTAACCTTGAAAAGTAGTTCCATATTTTTGTTAATTATGGAGAATATGGAAAGGTCTGAAATCCAAAATTTGTAACCAGTTCTGAGTCAGAACCATGTCCAAATCGGACCCTAGTGATATGTCCTGGTTTTGAGACAGAACAACTGGTTTTAAAATTTTACAGATCCAGCAAAACTTTTTGAATTTCCACAGCCAGGACTTTGATTTAAAAATCAAAAAGTTAGTCTTGGAAAAAATCTGCCATTAAATCAGTGTCAAGTATCCACATTAAAAAAATCCAGTTTAATTAGATTTGAATTTGTTCTGTGTAAGGGTAATATCAGTGTCACTGGGATAGAAAATGGCGTATGATATATGATGTAATAGGTATAGCAGAAACATGGTTAAACAATTCTCACAGGCAGTAAGTTTAGAAGGATACTCCTTGTTTAGACAGGATAGAGAAAGTAGGGGGAGGAGTATGTGTTTATGTTAAACAAGAGTTGAAGCCAAATATAGGAGGGATAACTGGTGATATGGATGTTAAAGCGGAGACAATATGGGTGGAATTGGGCAACACAAGGGGGTTATTGTTATTGTTGGTGTCTGCTACAAGCCGCCAAATGCTAGCAGGGAGGACGTGAGTCAGGTTCATATGCAGATGGCAGGGGCTGCAAGTTTGTAGAGTGTTCCGATTATGGGGGACTTTTAGGGGTAACTGTGGTCTCCAATTCTTCCAAACAAGTTAGAGTTGTTTTGGAAAACCCTTTGTCATACCTTCAAACTGAACTCTAAATCACATCTCCAGATAAAATGTGTAAGAAGTTATTGCTAGAAAGCTTTAGCTATGTTACTTCTTTCTTAAAAACTTCCTGTTTTTAGCCATGTGACCAGCGTTTGCCTGCATTAATAGGCTCCACATCTCAGCTGTCAAGTTTTTCCCCAGGTATTTCCTGTTTTCCCAGTCTTAAATGAGCATGCTTCTCCTCCAGGGTGAAGTGACATTGAACATTTACCGCAATAATATATTTCCTCTTGAAGTGAGCCATTGGATTGGAAAAAAACTGAAGTTTAACTTCAGTGGTGGGGAAGATACTGGAAATTTTGATATGGGAACATGTTCTAGTGTGTTTCAAGGACATTATAAGTAGTAACCAACATGGATTTAGGAGGAATAGATCTTATCAAACTAACTTTCTTGGCTTTTATGTGGAGTTGGAATTAGAGTCTGGCATAGCAGTAGATGTAGTATACTTGGATTTTGCTAAGGCTTTTGATACAGTCCCCCCCCCTTATACTAATGTATAAGCTAATGTCTGTTGGTCTGGCACATTTGTACATGAATAGAAAATTGGTTAATGAATAGGATACAGAGAGTAATTGTTAATGGGGCTTCATCAATATGGTCTAAAGGTCTAAGTGGGATGCCACAGGGTTCTGTGTTGGGGCCCCTTCTATTTAATCGGTTTATTAATGATTTGGATATTTTCAGCAAGGTTTCTGTGGTTGCTGACGACAGTCACAACACAAAACCTTTTTGACCATTAGAAACTTCAGAGGATGTGCAAAAGTTACAGGTAGATCTAGATAAATTGTCACATCTGGCTGTTTAGTGGCAAATGAGATTCAATGTTGAGAAATGTAAAGTGATGCATTTTAGACTTGTGCTGCTTATACTATAAATGGCTCTTTGTTAAGTGAATCCCTGTTGGAAAGGGATCTTGGAGTTTTGGTGGATAACAAACTTAAAGGAAGCAAGCAGTGCCAGGCGGCAACAGCCAGAGCCAGAATGGTATTGTCTTGTATAAAGAGTGGTATGGATTCAAGGGCGGAAAATGTTATTCTCCCTCTTTACAAAGAATTGGTAAGGCCTAATTTGGAATATGCAGTGCAATTTTGTAATCCTGTGTACAAAAAGGACATCTTGGAAATGGAAAGGGTTCAGAGGTGGGCAACTAAATTAATAAGGGGACTGGGGGAGCTTGAATATATTTACACTTATATATACTTATCCAATATACAATTGGATAAGTTACAAAAGGCGTTTGCGTGGGGATATGATTACGGTGTATAAATACATTAACGGGCCATACAATAAACTATCTGGGGCATTGTTCACCAATAGAACATGTCGGCACACTGGGACATCCGTTAAGACTTGAAGAAAAAAGGTTTAGGCTTCAATTTCGGAAAGGGTTTTTCACTGTGAGAACAGTAAAGCTATGGAACTGTCTTACAGTGGACGCTGTGATGGCAGGTTCATTGGTCAGTTTAAAAAAAAATCGTTAAAAAAAAAAGCTGGAAGAGTTCCCAGAAAACAAGTAATGTTGCAGGTTACTGGTTTAGGTGAACTTTAGACACCCTATTTAGGAATAGTTTGGTTCATTTTTATTGTAGTAATATGTGCACAGACCTCAATCAACAGAATTCATATGGAGAAGACAATAAAAGGTACAAAAGTGTGCCAAAGGTATTAATGTGTAGCAACCAATCAGATGTTACCTAACTGCAATAACCCAGTAAAAAAGCAAACATCTGATTGGTTGCTACAAATTTATAGCACAGGCAAATGTATCTTCAGCTAGATAACATCTAATTGGTTAGAATAAAAGCATGTGCAAACTTTTGCATCTTTAATTGCATTTTCCAATATTTCTTTTTACTTACTCTACTCTAAAGGGAACCAATTTTTCAGTGAGCTCAGCCCTCCTCCCAGAGTTCATTGGGGCAAAGTAAAGAAGAGGAATTGACCACGGTGTCTGCTTTAGTGAAAGATGGCTTGGCAGGAAGTTTACTTGGCTGGGGCTGAATTTAGACACGACTTGACAGAATGGCAGGTCATGCATTGTTTCTATTGCGATTTCTGGTCTGGAAATTAAGAAAATGTGTTTTAACCAGTAAATCTCCATTAAGTAGAACATTTGGCAGCATTCTCTGACTGCTCCAGCTAATCCGATTTGGCCATTAGATAAGTAAATAAACGGTATTGGACAGGATGATAACAAAGCGTTTTTAATATTTACATTTAACTTGGTATGCCAGGCCGTACAGAGTGTTGACCAAGCAGCCAACCATGCAAGTTTCAATTGCTATTTAATGCCTGATTTCACACAGCAGTCATTTTATAGTTGGGCATGCGACTGAAAAGTGTAGACAACCACTTTACCAGGAAATAATTAATGAAATCTCCTTCCTTGATTTAACCAGACATTGGTTTCCATTGCCTTACACGTGACAGACTCTTTGGCATCTTGGGTAACTCACATTTTTTGCATCTCTAGAAATCTGTTGAACTAAGAGATGGATTAAAATTATACTTGGGTGCCAGGGGGGAATTTGGTGGTGGATGGCAGCCCCTAAAACCAGAGGGGTCTGGAGAAATATGATTGGTCATCTTTGACTCCTCCTTTATTCCCCCTTTTTCTTTTGGTTATACTGCTAAAACAGTTAATTTTACTATTATACATTTATATAAAATGAAAATTAAATGTGCAGGGCCAACTTGTAATATGAACGGAATCTGTCCTATTTATTTACGTTACTGTATTTCCTGTGACATATGTTACTATCTAGACTGTATTGTCTGGTCTTTCACAATGAAAATTATTGGCAATTTTTTTTATATATTGGTAAATTAATCCTCAAAAGAGTAAAAACCAAAATTGTTTGAAAGCTGACAGATGTAGGACCAGTGAAATGTTCTTCTCCTCCTCCCCTCTGCCACTCAAATGTTTTCTGCCTGCTCTCCTTTCTGAGCTTATTACGAGCTCACACATGCTCAGAGGAAGCAGCTAGGGGAATAGCATTCAGTTATTGGCTTTGATCTTTTACATCCATGACTGACAGAACACTGAGCAGAATTTTAGGTTAATCTTTTTCTATCTAGATTTCTAACTATTGAAGTTTTGGGGTTATTCACCCCTCTGTACAATTTTTCATTTGAGGGGTAGTTTGGCCCTTTAAAAACAAACAATCTAGTCAAAGTTAACTGACTACTGTTTCAAACATGAAGCCATGACATTTTCTGATATCATTTAAGAGGGCATCTCCACCCTCAGTATTAGCTTTTAATATATTGTAAGGCATGCCCTCCCACCCCCAACCGCATGTGACTTTAAAAATAGCTTCCAAACTCTACTTACTCTACGTCATTCTGGTCCGGCTCCCCTGCCTACCGACACTACAAGCAGGCTAACAGCTATACAGAACGCTGCGGGAGCTAGATTCTGTAAGTAGAGTTTTAAATCTAGTTTTAAACTTGCAATATAGCGGTTGGAGGGCATGCTCTGCAAGATACCTAACAGATTTAATGCTGAAATACACGAAAGCCAGCAATGTGGGGATTGGGAGGGAGGGGGGGAAAGGGCTCCTCTGCGCATGCCAGCAGCAACTGAGAGGACAGAGCAGAGGCAGCAACCTTTTAGACAGGAAGACAGCTCCTACCCTTCAGTTTCCTGGACTTTAAAGAGGCACTACAGGAGAACCAGAAGGAGCAGGGATGTAAGGTAAGGATTTTTAATTGTACAGTGGGGGCAGTAGTGGGTTAAATTTTAGTTTGGGGAGTGGAAATGCCCTTTAAAAGCTGCACTGATAGAACCAGGTGACTGATTTAATCATGTGACAGCCTTGTGGGATCACATGACACACCGATGGGCTCACATGAACAAATATTCATAAAACATGGTTATTTCTTTTTCTTAATTCCTTTTTCAAATAATAGAAATAGAAAACTTCCCCTTATCTTTGCTTGTGGATTCAGAGTTGGCATCAGTGAGGAATTAAATAATTTTGGGGAATCCCTGGAAGCAGGATTGGCACCTTAAAGGGCATGTCCACCTTAAAGGGCATGTCCACCCCCCAAACTAAAATTTTACCAACTACTGGCCCCACTGTACAAAAGAAAAAAATCCTTACCTTACATTAATGCTCCTTGTGGTTCTCCTGTTCTGCCTATTTAAAGTGCAGGAAACTGCTGGGTAGGAGCTGTCAGTGCCTCTTCCTGTGCCTGTATCTTGGCTAGCCTTATCAAGGTATGAGGCATGCTCAGTTGAGCCTTTTCCCCCCTCTCCCTCCTTCCCTCCCGATCATTCCATTCCAAGAAGTAATGTAGCTGTAAAAGCTTTTGTGACAAAGCAGGGGATACCCTCCCACCCCCAACCGCTATATTCATTGCTCTAAAATCGTTGTCAATCTCTACTTACAACTCCTCGAATCACAGCCACGGATGCCGGTCCGGCCCCCTGCTTGCAGTTCCGGCGGGCAGGGGAGCTGGACCAGAACAGCGGAGGATCGAGGAGTTGTAAGTAGAGATTTATAATGATTTTAGATTAATGAATATAGCGGTTGGGGGTGGGAGGGTATCCCCTGCTTTGTCCCAAAAGTTTTTATAAAGGGTGGACATGCCCTTTAAATAAAGCCACGCATAACGTGTCCATCCTTCTGTTGCATTTTTGTTTTGCTGTGTCCCTTATTATTCGGTGCGGATTTTGTTGAAATATTGGAACATTAAACGTTTTAATAAACACAAGGTCAGGAAGAAACGTAAACATTCAGCAAACAACCATTCTCACAGCAACAAACACACCAAGGGTAGAACTGTAAATAACCGTAAATAACCTACATTAACCACATGGCTCTGGTCAGCATTACTTGCAGGTTATTTTCTGTGTTTTGTAAAATGAACAATAAAAATACTAGAAGTTCATTTTCTAATCCCTGTGCATTATTGCTAAAATGTTTCAAAAGAATCTGTCAAAATCTTTGTAACCTGCAATGGTTAGTGAGGATCTACATGGTATCTTTGTAACCTGCAATGGTTATCAGGGATCTAACATGGTATCTTGAACCTGCAATGGTTTCAGGGATCTACATGGTATCTTTGTACCTGCAATGGTTATCAGGGATCTACATGGTATCTTTGTAACCTTCAATGGTTATCAGGGATCTACATGGTATCTTTGTAACCTGCAAGGGTTATCAGGGATCTACATGGTATCTTTGTAACCTGCAATGGTTATCAGGGATCTACATGGTATCTTTGAACCTGCAATGGTTATCAGGGATCTACATGGTATCTTTGTAACCTGCAATGGTATCAGGGATCTACATGGTATCTTTGTAACCTGCAATGGTTATCAGGGATCTACATGGTATCTTTGTGAACCCATGGTTATCAGGAGTACTACATGGTATCTTTGTAACCTGCAATGGTTATCAGGGATCTACATGGTATCTTGTAACCTGCAATGGTATCAGGGATCTACATGGTATCTTTGTAACCTGCAATGGTTATCAGGGATCTACATGGTATCTTTGTACCTGCAATGGTTCATGGATCTACATGGTATCTTTGTACCCTGCAATGGTTATCAGGGATCTACATGGTATCTTTGTAACCTGCAATGTTTCAGGGATCTACATGGTATTTTGTAACCTGCAATGGTTATCAGGATCTACATGGTATCTTTGTAACCTGCAATGGTTTCAGGGATCACATGGTATCTTTATATCCTGCAATGGTTAGTGAGATCTCAGGTATCTTGTAACCTGCAACAGTTAACGGGATCTACATGGTCTCTTTGTAACCTGTAATGGTTAGCGGGGATCTACATGGTATCTTTGTACCTGCAACGTTAACGGGGATCTACATGGTCTCTTGTAACCTGTAATGGTTAGCGGGGACCTACATGGTATCTTTGTAACCTGCAATGGTTAGCGGGATCTACATGTATCTTTGTAACCTGCAATGGTTATCAGGGATCTCATGGTATCTTTGAACCTGCAATGGTTAGCGGGGATCTACATGGTATCTTTGTAACCTGCAATGGTTAGCGGGGATCTACATGGTATCTTTGTAACCTGCAATGGTTAGCGGGGATCTACATGGTATCTTTGTAACCTGCAATGGTTATCAGGGACCTACATGGTATCTTTGTAACCTGCAAAAATTAGCAGGGGTTTGCATGATATATTTGTAACCTGCAATGGTTAGCGGGGATCTACATGGTATCTTCGTAAGCTGCTATGGTTAGCGGGGACCTACATGGTATCTTTGTAACCTGCAAAAATTAGCAGGGGTTTGCATGATATATTTGTAACCTGCAATGGTTAGCGGGGATCTACATGGTATCTTCGTAACCTGCAATGGTTAGCGGGGACCTACATGGTATCTTTGTAACCTGCAATGGTTAGCGGGGATCTACATGGTATCTTCGTGACCTGCAATGGTTAGCGGGGATCTACATGGTATCTTTGTAACCTGCAATGGTTAGCGGGGATCTACATGGTATCTTCGTGACCTGCAATGGTTAGCGGGGATCTACATGATATCTTTGTAACCTGCAATGGTTAACACAATGGGCCATATTTATTAACCCACGGAATTGCTTTTTAGCGATACCGCGGGTTAGTTAATGTACATTTACGACTGAACGTTCGGTAATTACTGAACACTTAGTCGTAGAATACCATGCGATAGTAAACTACCGCAATGGTATTCTATAGGGATCGTAAATCTACGATTTTGTAGATTTACTTTCAATACGGCAATTTACGATCGTTATCGTAAATTTCCGATAACGATCGTAAATTAACGATTGTTAAACCGATTGGTTTAAATATCGTTTTACCGATCATTAAATGCACGGTGTCGCTAACAAGCTATAAATATGGCCCAATGTCTCTATCTCTGCAATTCATCATGCACTTTAGTGGGCTATTTCATTTTGGATAATGAGAGAATACAGATTGGTAGGGCCATCATACCAGTAAAGTGGGCATACACGTCCAATATTCTTCCTATCAGATTTGCGATCGTCCAAAACAATCTTAAATCTGAGCGGAAGAACCGATCGAATATAGGCGGGGAACTTGCGCCAGCAATCATCCATAGATTTCAACTTCAACTATGGTAGGTCTGGTAGATGTGGTGAATGGAAATCTTGCCCGATGATTTTTTTTTGATAGACCGATCGATATTGCCAAAACAAAGTGTCTGCGATAATCTGATTCATTCTATCAAATTGATTGGAATATCGATGTGCCGTTTATTCCCATGTTAAGAAAAAACAGTGGGTTATGTTATTTGTCATCAGAAAAACTGATGTAAGAAAAACAGTGTTTGTGTAATTGGCCACAATAAAAATTAAACTGCTGTGTACACACTTATATTGTTCCTATTTCTAGATCATGAATTTTTTTTGGTTTTACTATTTCACCAGTAAATGTATTAGTTTACACACGTAGCAAACATAGTTTACCGTAATGGACATTTACACCAAGGCTCCTTATATACCACCTCCAGCCTGCGGGCTGTCAGTGAGTAATAAGAGACATACAGCCCTGCTCTCTATACACGGAACAGAGGAGAACGTGAAAGGAGATAGAAGTGTGTGATGGTGTGCTCATGTTAGGACTGATCTGTTTGGTGTGATCTCTAAACCAGTCTGTGTATGGAGTGGTGTGATCCCTTGTACAGTGTGATCTCCTGATTATCTACAATACAAGATCCTGTGTGTAGGAACCTGTTACCACCTGCTGAAGGACAAGTTACCTTGTTGGATCAACTCTGACATAACAGATAAGTGTACACCAACTGGCAAGGACAAACAATACACATGCCTGGTCAATATTTAGTGTGGTGCACCATAGCAGGAACTACTTCATCACTGGATATCTTATATGGGGAAAGTGTTTATGTTTGTTATTAAACCATCTAATAATTACTGTTACATGCATTAAACTGTTTTATCCTGTTCAAGAAAGTAAGTGCACTGTCTGCTTTGTGCCAGACCACCAGAGTAACCCACTGTGTGCCATGCTACCCATAATCCTTCCATAAGGCAGTGATCTGGTACAAGCAGTGCACTTTCTTTGAACAGGATAAAATCTTGTATATCATGACAAGGATCAAGGTCTGGTGGATCGTGTCTTAGGGTTCGTCTGGTGGGATACCTCAGTGTCTTCGGTATTCTGCAGAAGTTCTTCATCAGAGCCAAATAGTACGGACTACACTCTTCAGCTCCTAACGTCTGGTCAAGAATTCTCTCTATATTTCCATTGTGATTATTACTTATTACTTCCTGTTCTTTATCAATCAGTTCTTCCACCTCATAATCAGACAAAGTAGAAGCCACCTCTGACAGTTCTTCTCCCAAATCTATGGGCAAAAAGTTAACTGGTAGGATTAAGTTGCGATGAACTACCCGGATTTCTCCAGTTTTCAAGTCATGTATCTGGAAGATATGCGTCTTTGGATTAGTGTTAACAACTCTGTAAATGGTTGACTCCCAAATATCAGCAAGCTTGCGCTTTCCTCTTTCTTTCTTATTCACAAGTAAAACATGGTCTCCAATACTGATTGGTAAACCCTTGATCCTTTGGTTATAGCCTCTCATCTGTTTGCTTTGCTCTTTGCTAGAATGTTTCTGTGTTATTGCAATTGCTTCCTTCAAGTCTTTTCCTAAAGATACGACAAAGTCATCATAGTTCTTGACCGTTTTTCCCTAACACATTCCTGAACATTATGTCAACAGGCAATCTAGGAGTTCTTCCAAACATGAGAAAAACCAGTGGTTTCATGTACAGTACAATTATCGCAAAGGTTAGCGTTTGTATCATCTGTGGCCACTTTCCTAGTGTACGGTTGAAGAGCTCTGCATGACCATTTCCCATAGGGTGGTATGGGTGTTGTGTGAGATTTCTCAATAATTCCAATAGCGTACACTCAAGCACCCCCCCTTTGGCACGGCCTTCAATTAATAGGTGCAATCCTCCCAGTCCTCCACCTTAAGGGCCACAGCATTGCCGAGATTTCTCAATACCAGCAATCTGTAAAAGTTCACTAATTAGTTCACTTTCAAAATTAGCTCCTCTATCAAAGGCAATCTTTCTGGAAATCCATAGATACAGAAGAAATTGTCCCAACGTTTGCGTGCCACTTGCTTTGCTTTGGTTCTGACATTGGAATGCATGAGATAGTTTTGTATCAACACTTCTGCACATCAACACTTCTGTTGTTCTCTGCGGACCAAAAATCAATCATACAGTTCTAACGGATGACTTGTAACTATGGATTCAAGAGGTGCCCTTCCTTCTGGTTCTGGAGTCTTACTCACTACGATGTCTGCTTCCATGGGAATCCAAAAGAATCGTTCACGGGCCAAAGAGATCGTTCTATCCTGACCTTGATGTCCAGCATCATCGTGATTACCCTTTAGAACCTCAAACCTAAGTGAATGAGGGACAACAAATTGAAACATTTTTATTCCTGATCTATGGGGCATATTTATAAAGGGCCGAAAATTGCGGCCAAAAATTACCGCCACACATCGCTGCGAAAATAACGATATCGCCGTATTCATAACGGCCAGCGCCATCGCCGTGATACATGTATCGCGACCACAATGTCCAGCGGTAATTTTAAGTCCCTTCCCGGTGATATGCGCTAAGTACAATATCGCCGCAAAGGGACTTAAAATCCCTTCCCGGTGCCTCTGCTTCCCGCTTCCCGCCCGCTGGGAGGGGTGGAGGCACTCTCTACATCTTTCTTCAGCCATCTACTGTGATGGCATCTGAGGCCCGCGGCAGAGTGCACCTCTTTATATAAGTTTGCAGAAAACCCTAATCCGTTTTTGATTGGTCAATTTTTTAATGCTTAGTTTACATGCTTTACATTAACCATCAATCTAATTGGTTATGCAAAGCATGTAAACCAAGCATTAAAAAATTGACCAATCAGAAACGGATTAGGGTTTTCTGCAAACCTATATATAGAGGTGCACTCCGTCGCGGACTTAGATGCCATCGCAGTAGACGGCTGAATATCCTGCAATGGATATCAGGGATCTATATGGTATCTTTGTAACCTGCAACAGTTATCAGGATCTACTGTGTATCTTTGTAACCTGCAACAGTTAGCGGGGATCTACATGGTATCTTTGTAACCTGCAATGGTTATCAGGATCTACAGGTATCTTTGTAACCTGCAATGGTTATCAGGGATCTACATGGTATCTTTATATCCTGCAATGGTAGTGAGGATCTACATGGTATCTTTGTAACCTGCAACAGTTAACGGGGATCTACATGTCTCTTGTAACCTGTATGGTTAACAGGGATCTACATGGTATCTTTGTAACCTGCAATGATTAGCGGGACCTACATGGTATCTTTGTAACCTGCAATGGTTAGCAGGGATCTACATGGTATCTTGGTAACCTGCAATGGTTAGCGGGGATCTACATGGTATCTTTGTAACCTGCAATGGTTAGCGGGATCTACAGGTATTTTGTAACCTGCAATGGTTAGCGGGGATCTACATGGTATCTTTGTAACCTGCAATGGTTAGCAGGGATCTACATGGTATCTTCGTAAGCTGCTATGGTTAGCGGGGACCTACATGGTATCTTTGTAACCTGCAAAAATTAGCAGGGGTTTGCATGATATATTTGTAACCTGCAATGGTTAGCGGGGATCTACATGGTATCTTCGTAACCTGCTATGGTTAGCGGGGACCTACATGGTATCTTTGTAATCTGCAATGGTTAGCGGGGATCTACATGGTATCTTTGTAACCTGCAATGGTTAGCGGGGATCTACATGGTATCTTTGTAACCTGCAATGGTTAGCGGGGATCTACATGGTATCTTCGTAACCTGCAATGGTTAGCGGGGATCTACATGGTATCTTTGTAACCTGCAATGGTTAGCGGGGATCTACATGGTATCTTTGTAACTCAATGGTTAGCGAGGATCTACATGGTATCTTTGTAACCTGCAATGGTTAGGGGGGATCTACATGGTATCTTCGTAACCTGCAATGGTTAGCGGATCTACATGGTATCTTTGTAACCTGCAATGGTTAGCGGGAATCTACATGGTATCTTCGTAACCTGCAATGGTTAGCGGGATCTACATGGTATGTTTGTCCTGCAATGTTTAGTGAGGACTACATGGTATCTTTGTAACCTGCAATGGTTAGTGAGGATCTACATGGTATCTTTGTAACCTGCAATGGTTAGTGAGGATCTACATGGTATCTTTGTAACCTTCAATGGTTAGCGAGGATCTACATGGTATCTTTGTAACCTGCAATGGTTAGCGGGGATCTACATGGTATCTTCGTAACCTGCAATGGTTAGCGGGGATCTACATGGTATCTTTGTAACCTGCAATGGTTAGCGGGATCTACATGTACTTTGTAACCTGCAATGGTTAGCGGGGATCTACATGGTATCTTCGTAACCTGCAAGGTAGCGGGGATCTACATGGTATCTTTGTAACCTGCAATGGTTAGTGAGGATCTACATGGTATCTTTGTAACCTGCAATGGTTAGCGGGGATCTACATGGTATCTTCGTAACCTGCAATGGTTAGCGGGGATCTACATGGTATCTTTGTAACCTGCAATGGTTAGCGGGGATCTACATGGTATCTTTGTAACCTGCAATGGTTAGCGGGGATCTACATGGTATCTTCGTAACCTGCTATGGTTAGCGGGGATCTACATGGTATCTTTGTAACCTGCAATGGTTAGCGGGGATCTACATGGTATCTTCGTGACCTGCAATGGTTAGCGGGGATCTACATTGTATTTTGTAACCTGCAATGGTTAGCGGGGATCTACATGGTATCTTTGTAACCTGCAATGGTTAGCAGGGATCTACATGGTATCTTTGTAACCTGCAATGGTTAGCGGGGATCTACATGTTATCTTTGTAACCTGCAATGGTTAACACAATGGGCCATATTTATTAACCCACGGAATTGCTTTTTAGTGACACCGCGGGTTAGTTAATGTACATTTACGACTGAACGTTCGGTAATTACTGAACACTTAGTCGTAGAATACCATGCGATAGTAAACTACCGCAATGGTATTCTATAGGGATCGTAAATCTACGATTTTGTAGATTTACTTTCAATATCGGCAATTTACGATCGTTATCGTAAATTTCCGATAACGATCGTAAATTAACGATTGTTAAACCGATTGGTTTAAATATCGTTTTACCGATCATTAAATGCGCGGTGTCGCTAACAAGCTATAAATATGGCCCAATGTCTCTTATCTCTGCAATTCATCATGCACTTTAGTGGGGCTATTTCATTTTGGATAATGAGAGAATACAGATTGGTAGGGCCATCATACCAGTAAAAGTGGGCATACACGTCCAATATTCTTCCTATCAGATTTGCGATCGTCCAAAACAATCTTAAATCTGAGCGGAAGAACCGATCGAATATAGGCGGGGAACTTGCGCCAGCAATCATCCATAGATTTCAACTTCAAACTATGGTAGGTCTGGTTCTGGTAGATGTGGTGAATGGAAATCTTGCCCGATGATTTTTTTTTGATAGACCGATCGATATTGCCAAAACAAAGTGTCTGCGATAATCTGATTCATTCTATCAAATTGATTGGAATATCGATGCCGTTTATTCCCATGTTAAGAAAAAACAGTGGGTTATGTTATTGGTCATCAGAAAAACTGATGTAAGAAAAACAGTGTTTGTGTAATTGGCCACAATAAAAATTAAACTGCTGTGTACACACTTAATAGTGTTCCTATTTCTAGATCATGAATTTTTTTTGGTTTTACTATTTCACCAGTAAATGTATTAGTTTACACACGTAGCAAACATAGTTTAATGGACATTTACACCAAGGCTCCTTATATACCACCTCCAGCCTGCAGGGGCTGTCAGTGAGTAATAAGAGACAATACAGCCCTGCTCTCTATGACACGGAACAGAGGAGAACGTGAAAGGAGATAGAAGTGTGTGATGGTGTGCTCATGTTAGGACTGATCTGTTTGGTGTGATCTCTAAAACAGTCTGTGTATGGAGTGGTGTGATCCCTTGTACAGTGTGATCTCCTGATTATCTACAATACAAGATCCTGTGTGTAGGAACCTGTTACCACCTGCTGGAAGGACAAGTTACCTTGTTGGATACAAACTCTGACATAACAGATAAGTGTACACCAACTGGCAAGGACAAACAATACACATGCCTGGTCAATATTTAGTGTGGTGCACCATAGGCAGGAACTACTTCATCACTGGATATCTTATATGGGGAAAGTGTTTATGTTTGTTATTAAACCATCTTAATAATTACTGTTACATGCAATTAAACTGTTTTATCCTGTTCAAAGAAAGTAAGTGCACTGTCTGCTTTGTGCCAGACCACCAGAGTAACCCACTGTGTGCCATGCTACCCATAATCCTTCCATAAGGCAGTGATCTGGTACAAAGCAGACAGTGCACTTTCTTTGAACAGGATAAAATCTTGTATATCATGACAAGGATCAAGGTCTGGTGGATCGTGTCTTAGGGTGTCGTCTGGTAGGGATACCTCAGTGTCTTCGGTATTCTGCAGAAGTTCTTCATCAGAGCCAAATAGTACCGGACTACACTCTTCAGCTCCTAACTTCTGGTCAAGAATTCTCTCTATATTTCCATTGTGATTATTACTTATTACTTCCTGTTCTTTATCAATCAGTTCTTCCACCTCATAATCAGACAAAGTAGAAGCCACCTCTGACAGTTCTTCTCCCAAATCTATGGGCAAAAAGTTAACTGGTAGGATTAAGTTGCGATGAACTACCCGGATTTCTCCAGTTTTCAAGTCATGTATCTGGAAGATATGCGTCTTTGGATTAGTGTTAACAACTCTGTAAACGGTTGACTCCCAAATATCAGCAAGTTTCCTATTTCTTTCTTATTCACAAGTAAAACATGGTCTCCAATACTGATTGGTAAACCCTTGATACTTTGGTTATAGCCTCTCATCTGTTTGCTTTGCTCTTTGCTAGAATGTTTCTGTGTTATTGCAATTGCTTCCTTCAAGTCTTTTCCTAAAGATACGACAAAGTCATCATAGTTCTTGACCGTTTTATCCCTTAACACATTCCTGAACATTATGTCAACAGGCAATCTAGGAGTTCTTCCAAACATGAGGAAAAACCAGTGGTTTCATGTACAGTACAATTATACGCAAAGGTTAGCGTTTGTATCATCTGTGGCCACTTTCCTAGTGTACGGTTGAAGAGCTCTGCATGACCATTTCCCATAGGGTGGTATGGTGTTGTGTGAGATTTCTCAATAATTCCAATAGCGTACACTCAAGCACACCCCCTTTGGCACGGCCTTCAATTAATAGGTGCAATCCTCCCAGTCCTCCACCTTAAGGGCCACAGCATTGCCGAGATTTCTCAATACCAGCAATCTGTAAAAGTTCACTAATTAGTTCACTTTCAAAATTAGCTCCTCTATCAGAATGCAATCTTTCTGGAAATCCATAGATACAGAAGAAATTGTCCCAACGTTTGCGTGCCACTTGCTTTGCAGTTTGGTTCTGACATTGGAATGCATGAGATAGTTTTGTATCAACACTTCTGCACATCAACACTTCTGTTGTTCTCTGCGGACCAAAAATCAATACATACGAGTTCTAACGGATGACTTGTAACTATGGATTCAAGAGGTGCCCTTCCTTCTGGTTCTGGAGTCTTACTCACTACGCATCTCTTGCGTCTCACATAATTCTTGATGTCTGCTTCCATGGGAATCCAAAAGAATCGTTCACGGGCCAAAGAGATCGTTCTGTCCTGACCTTGATGTCCAGCATCATCGTGATTACCCTTTAGAACCTCAAACCTAAGTGAATGAGGGACAACAAATTGAAACATTTTTATTCCTGATCTATGGGGCATATTTATAAAGGGCCGAAAATTGCGGCCAAAAATTACCGCCACACATCGCTGTGAAAATAACGATATCGCCGTATTCATAACGGCCAGCGCCATCGCCGTGATACATGTATCGCGACCACAATGTCCAGCGGTAATTTTAAGTCCCTTCCCGGTGATATGCGCTAAGTACAATATCGCCGCTAAGGGACTTAAAATCCCTTCCCGGTGCCTCTGCTTCCTGCCCGCTGGGAGGGGTGGAGGCACTCTCTACATCTTTCTTCAGCCATCTACTGTGATGGCATCTGAGGCCCGCGGCAGATTGCACCTCTTTATATAGGTTTGCAGAAAACCCTAATCCGTGTTTGATTGGTCAATTTTTTAATGCTTAGTTTACATGCTTTACATTAACCAATCAATCTAATTGGTTAATGCAAAGCATGTAAACCAAGCATTAAAAAATTGACCAATCAGAAACGGATTAGGGTTTTCCGCAAACCTATATATAGAGGTGCACTCCGTCGCGGACTTTAGATGCCATCGCAGTAGACGGCTGAAGAAAGAAGCGGCGGGCAACATCGGCTCTCCGCTGAGGCCGGCATCGTTGAGGTCACCGGCGCCCGCCGGTACCTCAGTGGAGATGGTGTGGAGATGGTGTCGCCAGGGCTGGAAGAAAGAAGACACCGCCCAAGGGCTCTTTTAAGAGCCGCTCACTGTGGGTCCCAGTTCGGGCTGCGGGACCCAAGCCAAAGGCACTTCTCAGTGCCACAAGGGCCGGGGAGGGGGGTCCCAGCTCGAGCTCGAGCTGCAGCAGCGCAAAAAGTTAACGATTCGTTAATTTTTCGTGCCCGTTTTCCGCCCATTTATAAATCATGGAAAATGCGATTTTTGTGAAAATGGCAGGAATAACGGACACAAAAAGTTAACAAACCTTTATAAATATGACCCTATGTCTTGAAATCATATGCGGTATGGTAGTTTCTCCTGGTCTCAAATGATTTTCAAATATAGCCTTAACTTCATTATTCGTAATTGAAACTCTTTGAGGGTTCACGGAGAGCTTGAATGATTTCTGAACAGTGTCTTTTTCTGAATGGTTGTACACAACTTCAGTAAATCTTGGTAGGGTTCACTTCCTATCTTGCTGTTGATACTTTGTCTGACAAATGGCTCTCGACTCAGAAGATCAGCCGGGATATTCTTTATTCCTGGCACATATTTTAAAGGGTATCTCCACTGGAAAAATTGACATTTGCTAGAATAGCAGTTTATAGCCAAAGTAAGCCATACCTGCAATCTCAGTTCAATCTCTTGCATATGTGCTCTGATCTGCTGCCTTTACCCTGCACAGCCGGCATAACTCCTCTGGCTGACACACCCGCCTGTCTCCTATTCATCCGACGCGCGAGCTCCTGTCTGACATGCGCACTTCCTCACTTCCTCAGTCGGGACAAGCTGACCCCAGTGTCTTCTGCCGACAGCCAATGGGAACGTTGGCATCACGTTCCCATGGCAACAAGAGACATCGGCACTTTCTCTCCCTTGTGCTGCCGATAATAGCAGCTGATTCTCTCCCTTGTGCTGCCAATAATAGCAGCTGAGACAGTAATAAATGTAGAGACATCGGCACTTTATCTCCCTTGTGCTGCTGATAATAGCAGCTGACACAGTAATAAATGTAAAGGTTGCTTTGGGCATGTGTAATTCTTATGGGCAGGGCTACACCCAAACATTATCCTTTTTCCAGTTGCACAGGTCAGTCTCTCTATGTGTGGATATATTTATATTTTATTTTAAAAGAACATGTAACCCATTAGATAATTAAATAATAATATAATTAATCATCTAAAACTTCTCCTACAGTATGTGTAAATAGATAATGAAATATATTGTTATTGTATATATATTTATATCTAGATATTTTGTTTTGTGGGCCTTGTCAGTGCACACATTGTATATATGCATGGTTGTACATATAATACATCTTTGGAGAGGGAGAGTGATAGAGATATGGATATACAGACAGATATGGATAGATAGATAGACAGACATACAGCCAGATATAGATAGACAGACAGACAGACAGATATAGATATAGATAGACAGACAGACAGACAGCCAGCCAGATATAGATAGATAGATACATAGATAGAAAGACAGACAGACAGACAGACATAGATAGATAGATAGATAGATAGACAGAAAGACAGCCAGATATAGATAGACAGACAGACAGATATGGATAGATAGACAGATAGACAGACAGCCAGATATAGATAGATAGATAGATAGATAGATAGATAGATAGATAGATAGATAGATAGATAGACAGAAAGACAGCCAGATATAGATAGACAGACAGACAGATATGGATAGATAGACAGATAGACAGACAGCCAGATATAGATAGATAGATAGATAGATGATAGATAGATAGATAGATAGATAGCAGAGTTAGATAGATAGATAGCAGAGTTAGATAGATAGATAGATGATAGATAGATAGATAGCAGAGTTATATAGATAGATAGATAGATAGATAGATAGATAGATAGATAGATAGATAGATAGATAGATAGATAGATAGCAGAGTTAGATAGATAGATAGATAGATAGATAGATAGATAAATAGCAGAGTTAGATAGATAGATAGATAGCAAGCAGAGTTAGATAGATAGATAGCAGAGTTAGATAGATAGATAGATAGATAGCAAGCAGAGTTAGATAGATAGATAGATAGATAGATAGATAGCAAGCAGAGTTAGATAGATAGATAGCAAGCAGAGTTAGATGGATAGATAGATAGATAGCAAGCAGAGTTAGATAGATAAAGATTGGACAAAATGGACGTTCGTCTTTATAAAACCTCCAATATTACGCTATATGTTACTGTGTAACAGTTACACGGGCATTTTGGGTAGGGTATAGACGTTGGACTGTAAAGATGTAAGTATTCATACACAACCTAAAAATGATACTTTGAAAGTATTAATGTAACTATTTTTTTGTAATTTTTAACATTCAAAGAGACACTAAAGGTAATTTCTGAATGTATTTGTATCTTTGACAGGTAATAGTAATTTCCCCCCCCCTGCAATCCAACTTGTGACACTCCCAGCATCCCCTCTGAAATACACTTTCTGTCTCCCTTACAAACACACACACCTCCACCCCCCCCCCCCCCATTTGATTCCTTTTGCAATTCTATTCTATTACTTTTGCAATTGTTAAAAAAAGTCTCCTTACATAAAGCTGTGTGGCTGAACCTTGTAACTTCCCCCCTCTGTCTCTCCCTGCACTATCAGCTGTGAATAGAGACAGGAATCATAGAGAGACTGTGAATCACAGAGACAGGTAGAAAGGCTTTGTTTACACCAGGCATCACTGGGGTCAAGTGGGAGTGGCAGAAATCATGAATATGCATGTGATGATGCACATTGACTGACAGCCTGCCCAGCACAGTAGCAGACACACCCCCAGGAGCTACACAGCTTGCAGAGGCTGCTGCAAAGAAACAGAGCTGAATTTTGGGGAAAAAAAGGTAGGAGGGGGGTTGGGGGAAGGTGAACTTTCAAATAGGGGGAAAAAAAAAAATCGTTTTTCCATCAGTGGAGATACCCTTTAAATCAAAGTTGTAGGGTGCAAGCTTGGCAACCCATCATTGTTCACAGGCATCCAACTTTGGCTTGGTCATAATATGTCAGTGGATTGTTGCCTGTCCATGCGGTGAATATGTGCCGTTTTAACCAGTGGCCAAATTTGTCACAAACAGCCCATTTTAAAGCTAAAAATTCAAAACGATGGGCTGGGTATATTGACTGAGATTTTGTTAAAGCTTTACTAGCAAAAGAGATAGGGTGTACTTCCCACATTCGGATAATTGACTGCTCCAAGTCCACCCATAGAGGCATCGGTAGCCAAAATAAAGGTCTGGATGCTTCAATGTCACTGTCTTCTGAAAAACATTTTTCAGATTTTTAAACGCATTCTGGCATTCTTCATTCCAACTTTCTGAACTAAGCTTTACTGTCATGGTCTGCTTTCACCTGCAACATTTTGACTTCCCTTTTCCTTGTTTTGGCTCTGGTGTTGTACAGTGGCTTCGCTATCCTTGAGAATCCCTGTATGAAATGGGAATAATAATTTGCCAATCCTAGAAATGGTCTGATCTTCTTTGCCGATGGTGTTTTGCCGTCTTCTTCCATCAGGTCATTTGTAGCAACACTTGTTATTGCTGATACCTTATCTGGATCTGTGGTAACCCCTTCTGGTCTTATAATATGGCCCAAAAACTTCACAGTTCCCTTTTAAAAACTTGCATTTCTTCAGTGCCAACTTCAAATTGTGTTCATTTAACCGGCTGAAGACCATCTGAATTCTCTCAAGAGCTTCTTGTTCATTCTTATCAAACACCAGTAAATCATCTAAATAGCATAACAAACTCAGATAGTTTTGGTCACCAAAAATTGACATCATCATTCAAGCAAAAGTTGCAGGACTGTTGCATAAGTCTTGTGCCATACGGTTGTACTCGAATAGCCCAACAGGTGTGATACAAGCTGTGTACTTTTTATCGAACTCATGGATAGGAATGTTGTAAAAACCTGATGTTAAGTCCACTGTGCTGAAACCAACAGTTTCCACTAAGAGATGACAGAGCATCAGCCTGATTTGGTAAAGGATAGGCATCCTTAATTGTTCTTGCCATCGGAAATATGTACAGATTCTGGGCTCTCCTGATGGTTTCCATGCTAACACAAGTGGTGATGCCCATTCACTGCTAGACTTACGAATAATTTGCTTTTCTTCCATTTCATTTTTTGAAAGTGAGGGACTCTTCTATAAGGGAGACAAAAGGGTCTGTTGTCAGTTAGACGTATTCGATGACAAAAACCCTTGGCTTTTCCACAATCCAATCTTCCTCTAGAAAAGATCTGTTCATGAGAAACAATCAGCTCACCTAATTTTTGCTTCCAGTACTCTGACACTTCACATGAGTCTATATTCACTTCCTCTAATCCAAGATTCTTCAACTTTGTTCTGATATTTTTTACTTTCAGAATTGTCAAATGTAGAACACCTATGCTTGTGAAGGTTCTCATTCATCCAGGTCATGGTATATCTGTTGATATCTGGATGTAGTAGGCTCCATGATAACTGTACTACCAACTGATAACTGCCTTTTTCTCAAGATTTCCCCAAACTAAATGCTCTTGAAATGGTTGCATAGCAAGGCAGGAATTAGGCTTTACAGTGCCCACCTTCTCTGGGATCCTATCACCTCTCCATCGGATCACATTGGCTAGTATATTAATAAAAGACCTAGGCCTGGTTTCACTACCTTCCTCAGGGGTAGCTAACATTGCCCATAAACTCTCATCTTTCTTAAACCGGTGAGTAATATGTCTAATCACATTTGTTCCAATAATGAAATCATCTACTTGGCCTGGCACCACTAGCACTGGAACAATCATTTTACAGTCGAACATTTCTAGGTGTATGTCATAAACAGATGTTGGCTTTACCTTAATACCACCACAACCCACAAGTACAATATCATTCGGTATCGCAGAGCATGGTTTCAACATTTTAGACTGTATGAGTTGTTGCTGGGTTTGCTCACTGATGCTACACACCATTGAGCCACTGTCAATCATGGCAGTTAACTGACACTTTCCTTGAACGGGGAATTTGTATCCCCCGAAACGTTGTATGTTTGCATTTTGCTGAAATAAACACTGAAAACGTAGTAGTGTGCTCCTCCAACTTCTTTGCAGTTGGCATGAAAAAGTTGCCGGGTGGGGTGTGACGGGAAATTTGGTGGTGGGGAAAAATGTGCACTGCTTTATGCTCATTATATAGGTCAGGGATGTCTAACTTTCGTTCCACTAGATGTTTAAAAACTATAACTCCCAGCATTCTATGGTTGTAGAATGCAGGGGGTTGTCGTTCGGCAACACCCGCAGGGAGTTGTAGTTCGGCAAAATCTGAAGGCAACCCAGATGTAATATAGCAGCACAAGCACATGTGCCACCATTTTGTGGCCTTAGGGATCTTGGAAAAGCTAGTTAACATGTACTAAAATAATCTTGCAAGTGTATTGGTACACCTATTAAACCTACATCTAAATTCTTTCAAATCACAAGTGTTCCCTCTAGAAATTTTTTCCAGCCGGGTGGCATGAAAAAGTAGCCGGGTGGGCCGCCCGGCTAAAAGACCCTAGCGAGAACACTGAGCTTTGATGGTAGATATAAGGCTGCACTTGACCCCCCTTCTTAATAGCTTTCACTGATTGATGATGGGTCACAAAGTGAGAGATCGTAAACTGTACTGTTCTCCTTCTTCTTCCGTGTCTCCAGAACAGCTTGCTTTCTATTGGCCACTGTGCGTGGGTGTGTTTTTCAGGATGTTGAACTTTTAACTCCTACTGCACATGATAAGCTTGTCGGTTAGCCAGAGTTGAGACATGGAGGAGGTAACAGAGGGGAGGGGGAAGGGGGGAGTGCTGCACAGAGATCTGACACCATGGTTAAACAAAGTCACTGACATAGATAGGATTAAGGCAGCATAGATTACATGAATTTAACTTTGCAAAGGGGAAATGTGTTTTTTTCACTGACTATTTTGGTCTTTCTCTGTGGACACCCCTCACATTTTTGCAAATATTTAATTCTATCTTTACACTGCACTATACTGAAGATATGACACTTTGATACAAAGTAGCCAGTGTACAGCTTGTATAACGGTGTAAATTTGCTACCTCCTCAAAATAACTCAACACACAGCCATTACTGTCTAAACTGATAGCAATAAAAGTGAGTACATCCCTGAAAAATGTCCATATTGGGCCAAATTAGAAATCCCGAACACAGGTTCCGTCTTGGAGTAAAACGGCGCACACTGGAATACTGGACCGATAATCATAGGCTAAAAGCAGTGAGCTAAAAGCAGTGAGCTAAAAGCAGTAAGTCTTTATTTAAAACATGTACATACAAACATCATGTACATGAAACATATTATCCATAAATATGTTTGTATCATTTTTTGAGTTTGTATCATTTATGGATATGTTTCTTGTATTTTATTTTTTTCAAAGGGTTGCTATTATGTATGGATACACTTTTTTTTGGTTATGTGTCGTTTTATGGGAGTTCCTAACCGTTCTTTAGTCACACCCCCTTTCAGCTGTTTAGCGTTTTCTATAAGAGAAGGGGGGGAGGAAACGGAACCTCAAGCCTATAAATAAGAACCGCTTCTGGTTTGAAACGCGTTAGGCGTGCTCCACATGGTGTTTGTATGTACATGTTTTGAATAAAGACTTACTGCTTTTAGCTCACTGCTTTTAGCCTATGATTATCGGTCCAGTATTCCGGTGTGCGCTGTTTTACTCCAAGACGGAACGTGAGTAAACCAAGTAGGCCAACATTTATTGTGAGCATGATCCAGTCCCTTCGGAAACTGGGTCAAAGGGCAGTATTCCAACATGATAATGACCCTAAACACACCTCCAATGGTGACCACTTTTGTGCTAAAGAAACTGAAGGTGCTGGACTTATGTACTCGATTTTGTTACCAGCGGTTTGGGCATTAATTGCTCCGTCTTGAGGGAACCGCAAATTATCTTGTTTTACAAGCTGTACACTGACTACTTTATATTGTATCAAAGTGTCATATCTTCACTATTGCCCATGAAAAGATATAATAACATATTTACAAAAATGTGAGGGACGTACTGACTTTTGTTAGATATTGTATGTGTAGTTTTATTTACATGGCCCCTCTTGGGAACACAGCGCTGTATAATATTATAATATAATACATACATAATTATGTGAAATTTATAATATAATATAATACATACATACATTGTGAAATTTCAATGTTTAGTAGCTGCTCCTAACTGGCCCCCCCCTTAGTCACTGGCCACTTGTAAATCCAGCTGCCGCTCAATATATTCATACACATTCTACAGAGCCTGCACAACCCAACACTATACAGCTCATTAACGTATCTTCCGGACACTGCTGATGGTGGGGGAAGGGGGTTGCTGCTGTGTTAGACACTTTCTCCGTCTCTTCTAACAGGCAAGTAGACATGCTGCAGATAGTGGGTGGGGGAGGGGGGACTACTGCTGTGTTAGACACTTTCTCCCTCTCTTCTAACAGGCAAGTAAACAAGCTGCCAATAGTGAGTGGGGGGCTGGTGCTACTGTGTGAGACAATTCTCCCTTCTGCAAGCAAGCCGACATGCTGGGGGAGTGATAGACACAGACAGACTGACACAAACAGACAGATAGATACAGACCGTTAGACAGACGGATCAGATTGATTAGACAGATAGATAGATCGATAGACAGACACAGACAGACAGATAGATACAGACAGGTAGACAAACAGATAGATTAGATATATAGTTAGATAGACACAGACAGACAGAGATAGATACACACAGGTAGACAGATAGATCAGATAGATTAGACAGATAGATAGAGAGATGGATGGATAGATAAGATGGACAGGTGACCAAAATGATTAATCAGCTCATTATATTAATAAATGTTTTGACATGTTTTGGGATATCATAGTAAGAGGTCACTGGAAGGATACAAATTAGCATACCTGGTTTGAATGACGGGTCTTTCCCTGTACATGCTGCTATTTCAAATTTGATTTTTGGAAGTATATATACCCTTTAAGAGAAGAATTTTGTAAAAGATGTACCCGGGTTTGGGTCCTAAACTGCAAGGTCATCATCCAAGTGTGCACACCTTGTAATCCTTAATCCTTCGTCCCGACTGTCCGTTCGGCACTTCTGACTGGTCAGCCAGGATGAAGAACTGTTGATCACGACAAAAGTAGCCACAGACGACCGTTCAGTTGAATGAACGGTCAAATGCCAGTCGAGTCCAGCTGAAATACCCAGAATAACTTTCCGTCACCAATGTGTTCTAACTCCTCCTCTCCGGCTGTCAGTGACAAAACCAATGGGAAGACGAGCCTCTTCCGATTGGCCAGTTAACTGAAAGACAACTGGGCCAGTAGTGGACCAGATTAGTGAGGGAAAAGATTATTCACATTTTACCCAGGGCTGAGGACCCAGCATTTTATGTACTCTGAGAACTTTCTCTGGTGACGACCATAGTAGTTCAATAATTATATTTTATAGTTTTGTATTACCTTTTTTAGCTGATTAGCAATTCATTTTATAACTAGAAAGGGAAATTTTAAAACTCAATAATGCCAATGATGAGGACATTTTTCTTGTTTTTTTAACTTACCCTTTAAATATGGCTCTCACATGAATTAAAGGTAGGTCAGTTGGTGTGTGTACTCATGTCAGGTTGGGGGATAAAAGACTTAACTTTTTTGATGATTGGTCAAAATGGTTTTTTTTAAACTAAACTTACCCTTTAAGTATGGTTGCAACATGAATGAATGGGTAGCTCAGGTGTGTGTACCTGCTATAGGTTGGAAGTTAAAAAAAACAAACTTGATTATTGATCAATTTATTTTTGAAAGTTACCCTTTAAGTATGGCTGCCACAGAAATGGATGGGTAGGTCAGTAGGCATGTGTACCTGTCAGGTTAGGGTTTAAAAGATCAAACTTTGTTGATGATTAGTAAAAATAGTTTTTTATTTAACTATAGTTACCCTTTGAATATGGCTGCCATGTAAATGGAAGTGTAGGTCAGTAGGTGTGTGTACGTGTGTCACGTTGGGGTTAAAATAACTTTTGATTATTGATCAAATTTTTTTTTTACTTTTGTTACCCTTTAAGTATGGCTGCCACAGTAATGGATAGGTAGATAAGTAGGTGTGTGTACCTGTGTCGGGTTGGGGATAAAAAAAACAAACTGTTGATGATTAGTCAAAATTGCTTTTTTGACTATAGTTACCCTTTAAATATGGCTGCCATTAAAATGGAAGGGTAGGCCAGTTAGGGTGTGTACCTGGATCAGGTTGGAAACTTTTTTGATTTATTTTTTTTACTTTTGGCTCTCACAGTAATGGATAAGTAGGTCAGTAGGTATGTGTACCAAGGTCAGGTTGGGGGTTAAAAAACACTTTTTTAAAAATAATTAGTCAAAATTTGTTTTTTACTATAGTTACCCTTTATGTATGGCTGCCACGGAAATGGGAGGGTAGGTCAGTAGGTGGGTGTACCTGGGTCTGGTTGAGGAGGTATGTCTTTTTTTTGTGTGTGTTTGTGTTTACAACCATTAAACTATCTTTTATTGAGGATATATATCTGTTGTATTCAATAAGATCAACTGGACTTAGAAGTTTATTTAGGCTTGGTTTCTTTATAGAGGTGGGGCACCAGCTATCTGCCATGTACCAACAATCTGTTTTGACACCTTACTCTGGGCGTTCCTATAACACCTCTTAGCCACTATCTAATCACACCCTTAACACCTGGCTGTGATATGCTAATTGGGATTTTCCAGGGTAC
Source organism: Hymenochirus boettgeri (assembly GCA_019447015.1). Lineage (NCBI taxonomy): Eukaryota > Metazoa > Chordata > Amphibia > Anura > Pipidae > Hymenochirus > Hymenochirus boettgeri. The sequence continues at coordinate 22,478,953 of CM033473.1, read as the reverse complement.
ATAATTGCCACAGATTCTTGTACAAGTCATTCTGAATTGAAAAAGCCAGTCGGATGACTAGTGAAACGTCTTCAAGAACTAAACTTCAAGTCCAGTTGATCTAATTGAATACAACAGATATACCATGACCTGGATGAATGAGAACCTTCACAAGCATTGAGGATATATCAAAATTATTATTTTTTTACTTTATTTACTCTTTAAGTATGGCTGCAACAGGAATGGAAGGGTAGGTCAGTAGGCTGTGTTACCTGTGTGAGGTTGGGGGTATGTGTTTTTGCATGTATGACCAAAAAACTAACTTTTATTGATGATTGATCAAAATTAGTTACCCTTTAAATATGACTTCCATGGGAATGGAAATGTAGGTCAGTAGGTGGGTGTACCTGTGTGGGGGGTTGGGGGTATCAGCGTTTGTGTTTATGACCATGAAACAAACTGTTTTGAATTATTCACATTTGAGGATTGTTACCATTATAGTCTATGGGGAGAAAATGTCGCTAAATTAACAGATAACTCCGTAACGCTTCTGCGAATTCCATAGAAAAGTGGGATACGAAAGTTTGGGCAACCTTATTTATTGTCATGATTTTCCTGTATAAATCGTTGGTTGTTACGATAAAAAATGTCAGTTCAATATATCATATAGGAGACACACACAGTGATATTTGAGAAGTGAAATTAAGTTTCTTGGATTTACAGAAGGTGTGCACTAATTGTTTAAACTAAATTAGGCAGGGGCATACATTTGGGCACTGTTGTAATTTTATTGATTCCAAAACCTTTAGAGCTAATTATTGGAACTCAAATTGGCCTGGTAAGCTCAGTGACCCCTGACCTACATACACAGGTGAATCCAATTATTCAATTGTAAGTTTCCCTCCTCTTTTAATTTTTTCTGAAGAGTAGCAACATGGGGGTCTCAAAACAACTCAAATGACCTGAAGTCAAAGATTGTTCAACATAATGGTTTAGGGGAAGGATACAGAAAGCTGTCTCAAAGATTTTACCTGTCTGTTTCCACAGTTAGGAACATATTGAGGAAATGAAAAACCACAAGCTCAGTTCAAGTTAAGGCTCAAAGTGGCAGACCAAGAAAAATCTCAGATAGACAGAAGCGACGATTGGTGAGAAAAGTCAAACAACCCACAGACCAGCACCAAAGACTTACAACATCATCTTGCTGCAGATGAAGTCACTGTGCATCGTTCAAGCATTCAGCGCACTTTACACGAGGAGATGCTGTATGCGAGAGCACCACAGCACAAATAGAGGCGCTTGAAGTATGCTAACAAACATTTGGACAAGACAGCTTAATTTTGGAATAAGGTGCTGTGGACTGATGAAACGAAAATGGAGTTATTTGGGCATAACAAGGGGCGTTCTACATGGAGGAAAAAGAACACAGCATTCCAAGAAGAACATCTGCTACCTACAGTAAAATATGGTGGTGGTTCCATCATGCTGTGGGGCTGTGTGGCCAGTGCAGGGACTAGGAATCTTGTCAAAGTTGAGGGACGCATGGATTCCACTCAGTATCAGCAGATTCTGGAGACCAATGTCCTGGAATCAGTGACAAAGCTGAAGCTGCGCCTGGGGATGGATCTTTCAACACTGCTCACATCTCACCAATGGCCATCTCAGTCCCCAGACCTGAATAAAATAGAAAATCTGTGGTGTGAGTTAAAGAGAGCTGTACATGCTTGGAAGCCATCAAATCTGAATTAACTACATATGTTTTGTAAAGAGGAATGGTCCAAAATACCTTCAACCAGAATCCAGACTCTCATTGGAACCTACAGGAAACGTTTAGAGGCAGTAATTTCTGCAAAAGGAGGATCTACTCAATATTGATTTCATTTCTTTTTTGTGGTGCCCAAATGTATGCACCTGCCTAATTTTGTTTAAAGGGCATGTCCACCCCCAAAACTAAAATTTAACCCACTACTGGCCCCACTCTGTAGTTTAAACAAGCCTAACCTTAAATTTCTGCTCCAAATGGTTCTCCTTTTATGCCCCTCCAAAGTCCAGGAAACTGCAGTGTAGGAGCTCTGTGTGACTCATTCTGCTCCTGTGTCTGCCTCAACCTCAACAAGGTTTGAGGCATGCGCAGGAGAGTCCTCCCTCCTGTTTTGCTGTCCCTCCCCCTAGCTCAAAATTACTTGGCTATAATATAGGTATAGGTCCCCCAGCCCCAACCGCCATAATAGTTTTTTTCAGAAAGTGCACAGATCTTTACTTACCTTTCCACTCTCCCCTGGCGTTTTGAGCATCCGGCAGCCATGTCCCTGATTGGCTGCCTCCCAGCCAATCAGAGACATGGCTGCCGGTCCCGCCCCCTGCTTGCAAGCAGAGGGCCGGGAGAGTGCGGCAGGGGAGAGAAGTAAGGTAAGTAAAGATCTGTGCACTTTCTGAAAAAACTATTATGGCGGTTGGGGCTGGGGGACCTATACCTATATTATAGCAAAAGGACCCAGAAGGGGTGGACATACCCTTTAAACAATTATTGCACACTTTCTGTAATTCCAATAAGCTTAATATATATAATATATATGATATATTGAACTGACTGCAGGAACTTATTTCAGCAGGTCAAACCTACTAGTAATCTTTAGCCAATTCTGTTACAGTCTGTATTAGACAGGATGTGACTAAAGTCTGGAAGTGTGGCATATACACAGTTATCTTAGCCATTTCTTCAGGGGCCATTTACTGGAGTGGTTATTTAGACTTTATCGGTGTTAGGTTGGATTTTTTCAGATTAGTATAACTTTTTCGGTTTAGATTTCCTTTAATTTTAAATTTAAAAATATTTCTCAGTTTCTTTGCAAGTCTCTCAAATAACATTGCATTTTCTTCTTCCAGTTAGTTTGCTTCTTACTTCACAGTTTCATTAGCATATGTCATACCAGCCTGTGACGGTAAAATTCATTCTGTCCTGATTACTTTTCATTAAAAATCAAATCCAAATTCTTCACTGCACTTTCCTTCTTTGGATAAGGTTTCCTGTAAACTTAATATTACCTCACTGCTTTAATGTTGGGAAGCTGTTTAAATTGCTTACTTGTATCATAGACCAGATTTGGTCTGATTCTTCCAGGACTTATTGTAATTTATGCTGTGTTTTACTGCCTTTTAATTACACATAAGAATTTAGAAAATGGGGAAAAACAAATTGTTACATTGCCGGAAAAGGTTGTAATGGGAATTAAAACAAATATATGTTATTACAGAAAATAATTTGAATCTTGCAACTTTTCGTAAAAGTAAGAAATCAAATGCACATAATTTACATTATGGATTTTGTTTTAATCTTGCTTTTGAGTTGTGTGTGCATTCTTATTTTATATAACACTACACCATCTTTACTAAGAAATTATTGAATGTGTCCTTTAAGTTTGTGCCATTAAAGGGCATGTCCACCCCCAAAACTACAATTTAACCTACTACTGGTCCCACTCTGTTGTGTAATAAAATCCTTACCTTACATCCCAGCTCCAAATGGCTGCCCTGCTATGCCCCTCCAAAGTCCCAAAAACTGGACACCAGGAGCCTGGCTTAGTTCATATAGGACTCTGCCTCCTGTCTCTCCTCCGGGAGAATTTTACCATGTGCACTGCAGACCTTCCCCCCCCCTCCATCTCCCACCTGTTTTGCTGTCCCTCCCCCTAGCATTAAACCATTTTGATATAGTGTAGGGCTTCCTCCCCCAGCCCCATCCGCTATAATAGTTTTTACAGAAACTCCCCAGAACTCTACTTACCTTACCTCTCTCCTCCGGCATTCTCCACTTCCGGCAGCCGCGTCCGTGATTGGCTGCCTCTCAGATTCATGCAAGCAGAGGGCCGGGACAGTACACCGGAGGAAAGAGTGAAGGTAAGTAATGGTCGGGGGAGTTTCTGCTAAAACTATTATAGCTGTTGGGGCTGGGGGGAGGGAGACCTACACTATTACTAAATTAAGAAAAAAGGGTGGACATGCCCTTTAAGTTTTTGCTCATCTTCTATCATTTAAATAATATTGTATATATATTAAATTTCTTTCTAAGAAACTCCTAAACAAAGATACACAGTAAAATCTTAAAGTATAAAAATACCTGCAGTTACTGCCCCCTTAATTTATCCAATGATCTCACACATGCTCAGTGTGATTCACCCAGGAAAAGAGAAAATACGGTTGTTTTCAAAATTATTCAACCCCCAATGCTGTAAAGGGTTTTAGGGAATTCAGTGTACATTTGTAATTGTGTTCAGAATGAAATCTTACAAGGACTTTTTTTAAAGAACCAAATGCAACTAAAATGACATTAATTGTTTTTAATACAGTATTAAATGTTTTTTTTGTGATTTCTTCATTGACATAATTATTCAACCCCTTAAAGACTACCACTCTTAAGAACAGAGGTTTATTCAACTGTTTTCGATCAGGTATTGAAAAAACTTGAGGATGTCAACGAGCAGCAATCAATCATACTAAGCACCAATTAGGCAGATTAAAAATGACTTTGATACTTAGCTCCTTCTAGACATTTACTAGTGTGTTTACAAACATGGTGAAGTCAAGAGAATGGTCCAGGAAGACAAGAGAAGTGGTGATTTCACGGAAGGGCAATGGCTATAAGAAGATTGCAAAGATGTTAAACATACCAAGAGACACCATAGGAAGCGTCATTCGCAAATTCAAGGCAAAGGGCACTGTTGAAACGCTACCTGGTCGTGGCAGAAAGAAGATGCTGACTTCGACTGCTGTGCACTACCTGAAGCGCAAAGTGGAGAAAAGTCCCCGTGTGACTGCTGAGGAACTGAAAAAGATTTGTCAGATGCGGGTACTGAAGTTTCAGCTCAGACAATAAGGCGCACGCTGCGTAATGAAGGCCTCCATGCCAGAACTCCTAGGCACACCCCCTTGCTGTCTCCAAAGAATAAGAAGAGTCGACTGCAGTATGCCAAATTTCATGTGGACAAACCACAAAAGTTTTGGGATAGTGTTCTGTGGACTGATGAAACAAAATTAGAACTGTTTGGGCCCATGGATCGACGCTATGTTTGGAGGAGGAAGAACAAGGCCTATGAAGAAAAGAACACCTTGCCTACTGTGAAGCATGTCTGGGGGTCAATCATGCTTTGGGGCTGTTTTGCTTCTGCAGGTACAGGGAAGCTTCAGCGTGTGCAAGGTACCATGAATTCTCTTCAGTACCAGGAGATATTGGAAGAAAATGTGATGCAGTCCGTCACAAAAGCTGAGGCTTGGGAGACGTTGGACCTTTCAACAGGACAATGACCCCAAGCTTACCCCCAAGTCCACTAGAGCATGGTTGCAGATTAAAGGCTGGAACATTTTGGAGTGGCCATCGCAGTCACCAAACTTAAATACGATTGAGAACCTCTGATGGGACTTAAAGAAAGCAGTCGCAGCGCGCAAGCCTAAGAATGTGACTGAACTGGAGGCTTTTGCCCATGAAGAATGGGCTAAGATACCCGTAGATCGCTGCAAGACACTTGTGTCAAACTAGGCTTCATGTTTAAAAGCTGTTATAACTGGAAAAGGATGTTGTACTAAGTACTAAGAATGAATGTCACTTGGGGGTTGAATAAAACTGATAATGATGTGAGCACAGAAAAGACATTTGTGGTTATTTCATTATAAATGTTATGCTATATTTGTCTGACTTACAAGTGTCTCTTTGATTTAATTGTAAACAGATGACTAAAATGATCAAAATCAATGTCAAACTGGCCAAAACGCTCAATTTCAGTGGGGGTTGAATAATTTTGAACACAACTGTAATTCTCCAATCAGCCAGTAGCTCTTCAAGTGGGAACATCACCTGGAAAAAAATGCCTTTGGTAGCGGCCCCTTGCCATACACACAGAAAGGTGGCGGCATAAGCATTGGAATCCATTGCAGGAATAGCCAGTGCCCTAAGCAATTTTTAACTTGCTTCATGGAAGGGGAAACCCCTGCAATCTGCTACTTTGTATATCTCTGGGATAAAGGGGGGAGGAGTAAAAGGGAAATTAATTGGATTGCTTATTTCATGCAAATATATATTACGTTTAAGAATTACATGGATAAACAAGTGGTACATCTTTTAAATACCTGTTTTTGCCTTATCTGAGAAAATGTGTTCTTTGACATTTATACATTCATTTAAAACAAACAATATCACTGTCAAGTCTTTATGATGCATATTAAGGTCTTGAAATCATCTTTATTCTTTGTTTATCCATTCATTTTATTTTTTTGGCAGCTAAATTAGGAAAGCTAATTTTATGCTTTTAAAGGAATCGCTCCTGCTCATAGACTGGGGGGAACTGTTTCTAGGTAAAGATACTGAGCAGATGTGGACCACTTTTAAAGGGATATTAAACTATAACATTTCCAAATCGGTACCTTTAGGAAACAAGTGTAAAAAAATTAGATCCACTCCTGCATGGCTTAATGCTCAGGTAAAAAGGGAAATGGAAAAAAAGAAAAGGGCTTTTAAAATTTTGAAAGCAGAAGGCACAGAACAGGCTTACAGGGACTTCAAAAGTTGTAATAAAGAGTGCAAGAAAGCAATTAAACTAGCTAAAATAGAAAACGAAATACGGATTGCCGAACAAAGCAAGTCCAACCCCAAGATGTTTTTTAAGTATATAAATGGTAAAAAAATGAGAATGTGGGACCATTAAATAATGGAGCTGAGGTGGTTGTAGAGGATGCAGAAAAGGCTAATCTGCTAAACCGTTTTTTTACATCGGTTTTTACTGTTGAGAATCCTTACAGTAGGGATTGTAACAATGTGCAGGGAGGAAATGAAGAGTTTTCACATTGGATAACAGAGGATATGGTACGGAATCAATTAGACAAAGTTAATATCAATAAAGCGCCAGGACCAGATGGATTGCATCCTAGGATTTTAAAAGAGCTTAGTTCAGTTCTAGCAAGACCACTGTGTCTCATCTTTTCAGATTCGCTTTTGTCTGGGGATGTGCCGCTGGATTGGAAAAAAGCCAATGTAATACCAATATTCAAAAAAGGTAGTCGTTCACAGCCTGGTAACTATAGACCTGTAAGCCTAACATCAGTGGTAGGGAAGGTGATGGAAACTTTGTTGAGGGATCATATCCTTGACTTTGTCTCCAGAGATCATCTTATTAGTAGTAGTCAGCATGGATTTATGAGAAATAGATCATGCCAGACAAATTTAATTGGTTTTTATGAAGAAGTGAGTAAGAAGTTAGATTCAGGCACAGCTGTGGATGTGGTATATTTGGATTTTGCAAAAGCCTTTGATACTGTGCCACATAGGCGACTAATGTATAAACTGAGGACTGTTGGCCTTGAAGAAAACATTTGTTCATGGATAGAGAACTGGTTATTGGACCGCAAACAGAGAGTGGTGGTTAATGGAGCTACATCTATGTGGGCTAAAGTTCTAAGCGGAGTTCCTCAGGGTTCTGTACTGGGGCCGCTTCTGTTTAATCTGTTTATAAATGACTTAGAAGGGGGCATTGAGAGCAAGGTCTCTGTGTTTGCTGATGACACTAAATTATGCAGAGCTTTGGAAACTTCCAATGATGTGCAAGTGCTGCAAGCAGACCTAGATAGATTATCAAAATGGGCAGCAGAATGGCAGATGAGATTCAATGTTGATAAATGTAAGGTGATGCATTTGGGATTTAATAATCCCTGTGCCACCTACACCATAAATAACTCTGTGTTAAGTGCATCTGAAATGGAAAAAGATTTGGGGGTTCTGGTAGATAACAGACTTAGCTGTAACAAACAATGCCAGGTAGCAACAGCTAGAGCTAGCAAGTTATTGTCTTGTATAAAGAGGGGAATGGAATCAAGAGAGAAAAATATTATTCTGCCTCTTTACAAGGCACTGGTAAGGCCACATTTGGAATATGCGGTGCAGTTTTGGAATCCCATATACAAAAGGGACATCTTGGAAATTGAGGCAGTTCAGAGAAGGGCAACTAAATTAATAAGGGGAATGGAGGGGCTTGAATACGCAGGCAGATTAGACAAGTTAGGGCTGTTTACATTGGAGAAGCGGCGGTTGCGTGGGGACATGATAACCTTATACAAATATATTAATGGCCCATACAGTGAACTCTCTGGTGCATTGTTCACTAATAGGTCATATCAGAGGACTCGTGGACATCCTTTAAGGTTGGAAGAAAAGAAGTTTCATCTTCAAGTTAGGAGAGGTTTCTTTACAGTGAGAACGGTGAAACTGTGGAACTGTCTTCCAGCAGAGGTGGTAATGGCAAGTTCATTGAATAACTTTAAAAAAGGCCTGGATAAGTTTCTAAAACTAAAAAATATTGAGAATTACTGGTATTAATGCATATAGATCTGGTTGATCCAGGGATACTTTCCGATTGCCGTTTGGAGTCAGGAAGGAATTTTTCCCCCCTTTTTTAGCTGGGGTTTTTTGCCTTCCTCTGGATCAACTGTTAGGTAGGTTTAAAAAAAAAAAAAAAAAAAAAGGGAATAGGTTGGACTTGATGGACGAATGTCTTTATTCAACCTTAATTACTATGTTACTATGTTACTATTGTGCTGCTCGAGATAAACTTGATCATATAAATGTGAAAGTCAGATAATATGTAAGTAAGTGCTTTGTATTTCTGTGGTTACATGTGGGATTCCATAGTATGGCATAATAACCAATATGTAAGTAAGTGCTTTGTATTTCTGTGGTTACATGTGGGATTCCATAGTATGGCAGAATAACCAATGTCTGTCTCTTTCACCAAATAACAAAATCTAACAAATGCTGCTTCTTGTTACACCCCCCCCCGCCCCCCCAAAAAAAGTAAATTACCACTCCAGTAAACCGAATTAAAGGAGAAATAAACCCCCTGACCCCAATATTCACTGTCTCTATGCACAGAGTGTTTTCTATACACCAATATGGAATCCCTGATAAGACTTTGAAAGCTGCTTGTTACCCTACAGTTTATTTACCAGTCAGTGTGAGTTTCTGGAAAATAAAAGCAGCTTTCAAAGTCTTATCAGGGATTCCATATTCCATTTTTTTTTCTAGCAAAGATAAGCCTCCAAATGTAGCTGGATTCTCTGCTTATTCAGTGTTGGTGCACCAGGTAAGGAACCAGGTTTCGAAAATACACAGTTCTGAAGGTCACAAGTTCAATACCCCAGACTTTCCTTTTTTCCCCCCCGATTATATTCCATGCATAAGATTAAGCTTCTAAATGTACCTAAAATTTCAGCTTATAACCTGGTGGCGCACCTGGTAAGACGCCAGTTTTAGAAACACGCAGTTCAGAAGGTCACACGTTCAAATCCCTAGACTTACCTTTATTTTTTGTTTCCACTATATAGTGAAAGATTCTACATGTGAATATATATATATATATATATATATATATATATATATATTACTATATCTCTGTTAGCCTAGAGGTAAGAACTCTGCTTTTAGCAAGACAGAGTAAATGTACAAGTTGCAGGTTCCATTCCCGAGACATACTTTTATTTTTTTATTTTTTTGCTGAAATGTTAGTGTTCTGTTTCTTACATCCATGCTATCTATGAAATACACTGCAAAGTGTATCTTTTTTTATGTAAAGTAAATTATTGTATCATTGTTAGGATAGGAGCATTGAATGTGTTTAAAAAAAATCTAAAAATGCCTGTTCTGCATGTCCGGGAGAGGGAGGATCTCTGTGCTGTAATGTGATTGGCTGTCCGCTTCTAGGAAGCAAGATTGCAACTTCCTTGTTTTGATCTGTTGAGCACTACAGAGCATGTGTCTGTACGCATCTAAGGTGGATTGTAGGAGAAGACCCCTAGTACTCACAGGTTATTTTGATAAATCATCCAATAGCCACAGCAAAGGGAGAGGTGAGACACAGCTTGTTGTATGTTTGTGAATGTGCTCTGTCTATTGGGACAATAGATAATTGTGTGCATGTGCACTGTCTGGCCACACCCACTAACTTCAGTCACATGCTCCTCTGCCTTATAGGGACTGTAACAGGATTGGCTAGAGACTACAGAACACAGTGGTCATTGACCACGCAGTGTGATACTAGAATGTTGTGAAATACAACACTAATCCTATGCTAGAAATGCAAATTTCCCAGCACCCACATCAAAATTAAAGGTAAGACACAAATTACTGCTTTTATATCAAGGTGCTCTGTTTTTTGATTCACTGTTGTTTTGAGGCTCTAGTCTTTAGTAGTGATTGCCCAGTTCGCGGATCCGAATCCGCGGCGGATTTACCTCGTTCGCGAACGACGGATATCGCGAATTTTCCGGTTTTCCGCCTTCCGAACTTTTCGGAACCGCGTTTTCGCAAATTTTCGAAATTACGAGGATTTCTCGTATTTTCGAAAATACATGAAAACCCGTATTTTCGAAAATTTTCGAAATTTTCGAAAATGCATGAAAATAGTATAGTATAGTATTTGAGGTTGAATAAAGACATACGTCCATCCAGTCCAACCCATCTAGCAATATCCTCATTTCCTGCCTAACTGTTGATCCAGAGGAAGGCAAAAAAACCCCACCAAATTTATGAAGGGGGAAAAAATTCCTTCCTGACTCCAAGTGGCAATCGGAAATTTCCCTGGATCAACTCTACTTTATGTATCAATACCAGTAACTTGCAACATTCCTTGTTTGCAGAAACTCATCCAGCTTTTTTTTGAAACTGACCAATGAACCTGCCATTACAACGTCCACTGGAAGACAGTTCCATAGCCTTACCGTTCTCACAGTGAAAAACCCTTTCCGAGCTTGAAGCCTAAACCTTTTTTCTTCAAGTCTTAAGGGATGTCCTCGTGTCCTTTGACATGTTCTCTTGGTGAACAATGCCCCAGATAGTTTATTGTATGGCCCGTTAATGTATTTATACACAGTAATCATATCCCCACGCAAGCGCCTTTTCTCCAGTGTACATAATTGTAACTTTTCCAGTCTCTCTTCATATTCAAGCTCCCCCAATCCCCTTATTAATTTAGTTGCCCTTCTCTGAACCCTTTCCATTTCAAAGATGTCCTTTTTGTGCACAGGATTCCAAAATTGCACTGCATATTCCAAATGAGGCCTTACAAATGCTTTGTAAAGAGGGAGAATTACATTTTCCTCCCTTGAATCCATACCTCGCTTTATACAAGACAATACCATGCTGGCTCTGGCTGTTGCCGCCTGGCACTGCTTGCTACCTTTAAGTTTGTTATCCACCAAAACTCCAAGATCCCTTTCCAACAGGGATTCACTTAACACAGAGCCATTTATAGTATAAGTAGCACAAGTATTTTTAAGTCCAAAATGCATCACCTTACATTTATCAACATTGAATTTCATCTGCCACTTAGCAGCCCAATGTGATAATCTATCTAGATCCCCTTGCAACGATTGCACATCCTCTGAAGTTTTTAATGGTCGACAAAGTTTTGTGTCGTCAGCAAACACAGAAACCTTGCTGACAATACCCACTTCCAAGTCATTAATAAATAGATTAAATAGAAGCGGCCCCAACACAGAACCCTGTGGCACCCCACTTAGCACTTTAGTCCATAATGATGAAGCCCCATTAACAACTACTCTCTGCATCCTATTCTTTAACCAATTTTCTATCCATGTACAAATGTGACTCCCCAGACCAACAGACCTTAGCTTATTCATTAGTCGCCTGGGGGGACTGTATCAAAAGCCTTTGCAAAATCCAAGTAAACTACATCTACTGCTATACCAGAGTCTAAATTTCTACTTACTTCCTCATAAAAGCCAAGCAAGTTAGTTTGACAAGATCTATTCCTCCTAAATCCATGCTGGTTACTACTTATAATGTCAGTCCTTGAAACATACTCTAGAACATGATCCCTTATTAAACTTTCCAGGATCTTCCCCACCACTGAAGTTAAACTTGCAGGCCTGTAATTACCCGGCTGTGAACGACTACCCTTTTTGAATATTGGAATAACATCAGCCTTTTTCCAATCCAGAGGCACACCACCGGACATGAGGGAATCAGCAAAAATAAGAAACAATGGCCTAGATAAAACTGAACTTAGCTCCCTAAGTACCCTAGGATGTATTTTATCCGGTCCAGGAGATTTACTAATATTAACCTTATTTAGTTCTTTCTGTACCATATCCTCGGTTAACCAAAGTGAACTTGAATCTTGTATACCTTTATTGCTACTATACTCTATGATATCTGTACTTGGATCTTCTATAGTGTATACAGAGGAAAAAAAATTATTCAAGACATTTGCTTTATCGCCATCCTCCGTAACTAACTTATCCCCATTAATTAATGGTGCCACATTCTCAGTCCTCATCTTCTTACTATTAATATACTTAAAAAAATGTTTAGGCTTAGTGATGCTTTCTTCAGCTATCCTAACTTCATTATTAATTTTAGCTAGTTTGATTGCTTTCTTACACTCCTTGTTACAGTTTTTATACTCCCTAAAGGCCCTTTCCGTTCCCTCTGCCTTAAAGGTTTTAAATGCCTTTTTCTTCCTTACCATTTGCCTCTTTACATCAGAATTCAGCCACATGGGCGCGGATTTATTTTTTTTACATTTATTTCCCAAGGGTATAAATTTAGATGTGAACTGGCTTAAAATCCCCTTGAACACAGTCCACTTCTGTTCAGTACCTTTACCTGATAATACATTATCCCAGTTGACATTCTGAAGAGCTGCTTTTAACCTGGGAAAATTTGCTTTCCTGAAATTAAATGTCTTTGTTAACCCAGCGCACTTTTCCTTTCGATAACAAAGTCCAAATGCCACTATTTCATGGTCACTATTCCCTAAGCCTCCAGTTACCTTTATATCTATAATGCGCTCCACAATGTTAGATATTACCAGATCCAACAGAGCTCCTTTTCTAGTAGGAACCTCACCTGTGAGAGAAAATTATCCTGCAGCAAATTCAGGAACTCATCGCCTTTTTCTGTGATGGCAGTTCCACCACACCAATCAATGTCAGGGTAATTGAAGTCCCCCATAATGAGCACACTCCCCAAACTTGCAGCCCTTGCCAACTGCATATGAAGTTGACTCACCTCCTCTCTGCTAGCATTTGGCGGCTTATAGCAGACACCAACAATGACATTACCCCCTTTCCTGTTGCCTTATTCCACCCATATTGCCTCCACTTTATCATCCATATCACCAGTTATCTCTTCTTTTAAATTTGGCTTCAATTCTTTTTTAACATATACACATACTCCTCCCCCTTTACTTTTTTTTCTGTCCTGCCTAAACAAGGCATATCCTTCTATATTTACAGCCCAGTCGTGAGAACTGTTCAACCACGTTTCTGCTATACCTATTACATCATACTTTTCATTTAATGCCATCATTTCCAATTCACCCATTTTGTCAGCCAGGCTTCTCGCATTTGCAAACATACATTTTAGATTATGATCCTGTAATTTATTCGTACACTTTGATACACATTCCTCCCTATCCCCTATGCTAGCCCCACCCCCCTTTCCACCCACCACTGGCCTATCTACACCCTGCTTTCCTCCTGGACAATCTATCCCAGTGAGACTGCTAATACCCTCCCCCCCCAAACCTAGTTTAAAATCTCCTCCAACCCTCTAGCCATCTTCTCCCCTAAAACAGCTGCACCACCATCAGTGAGGTGCAACCCATCCCTACTAAAGAGCCTGTAGCCGACAGCAAAGTCTGCCCAGTTCTCAATAAACCCAAACCCTTCTTCCTTACACCACTCTCTTAGCCACGCATTAATGCTCCTAAGCTCCCGCTGTCTCCCTGGCTTAGCACGTGGCTGCGGTAGTATTTCTGAAAACACTACCCTGGAGGTCCTTGCTTTTATCTTGGCCCCTAGTTCTCGGAAATCATGTTTAAGGACCTCACCTCCACCTCTAACTTTGTCATTGGCACCAATGTGAACCAAGACCGCCGGGTCACACCCGGCCCCACCCAATAATCTGTCTACACGATCCACCACATGCCGAACCCTAGCACCAGGCAGGCAACACACAGTTCGGCATGTAGGGTCTTGGCGGCAGATTACCCTATCTACCTTCCTTATAATGGAGTCCCCTACCACTACCACCTGCCTTGCATTCCTGACCCTTCGTTCCTCCTCCCTTGTATCAGAGATGGCAGTCCCCTGGGTGCTCAAGGGACTAGCCCCCTCCATACATGCTAATTCCGAGGTGTCCTCCTCCACTTCATTACCTAAGGCGGCAAATCTGTTGGGATGGACAATCTGGGAAGAAGCCCCCCTACTCTTCCGTCCCCCACTTCCCCTAGTAACCCTAACAAAACTACCTCCTTCCTCATATTTTCGAAATGACGAGGATTTCACGTATTTTCTAAAATGCATGAAAATACGTATTTTTGAAAATTTTCGAAATTACGAGTGTCACGAACGCTAGTTCGCTGGGCACGTGATCTGACTAATTAATCGATATTCGCTGCCACCACTTTAAGTTACGGCCTTAAAGACGCCCCAAAAACACTCTTGACTCTCACTGACTATGCACACCCCTGTCCTGGCAGCTAAATGGTTAACACTACACCATTCACTCCAGCAACTAACTGGTTAATTAGCATCAGTCCTTCACAAGCAGTCACAGTTAATTAGCATTTACACTGCACACTCCATTCAAACACATTTAAACTTATCAGAGGCTAACTGAGTTCTTTTAGAGCATCAAAGACAAAACTTATTAAATTTTAGATTTAATATTCCAAAAGGTGGACAGTGCATAGAATACAAAAATAAAATAAAATGGTGTTATAATAAAATGACATACAATAGGTACAACAGTTATATAAAATAAAAAGGATAAAATATTCACAGACCCTACTCACTAGAAGAAGTCCTGTGTCCTGGGGCAGGATGAAACATTGGGTCCATACACACGTTTTTAGCATGTCCCCAAGTATGAACAACATTATTTGGGCTACCAGGCTTTTTAAACTATTTGATGAAACACCCCCTCCTCCTGGTTATTGCATGAGGTGGGAGTGTCTAGCAATGTCCAGATTTACGACTAGCCAAAAGCACTCATTCCCCCTCAGTTAGATAGATTCCATTTAAATGTAGATATGTACATTGTATTGAGATATTAACCACATATTCCTTTCCAGTATTAATTATCAATTCCTCCAATACCAAATATGACCTGTGTATAATCCATATTTCCCCAGATAGTAATAACTCGCCTTGGCAAGGGAATAAGGGCTCCATGTTGGGTATCATATTAATGGGCCTTCTGTTCCATTCCTAAATATAATATTGGTTTCTATCTTACACATTCCAATACCGAAATACATTTATTTTACATGTATGACTGTCCTTAAGATGACCTCTTAGTCCCCACCAGACCCCTAGCTTAGAGAATTCCAGATGCACGGTTCGGCTCCACATTGTCTAGAAAAGGAGACCTGGTTCCATGCTTCACTAATCGTAATATAAACAATAGGACTGTTCCAGGGTGGAATGGTATTTTTATTCGCCCTAATTGGAACTAATACCAATAGTTAACCCATTCTTGCCAAGTCACTACACATTTTCCTGACAACGAGGAATTAACGTATTTTAGAAAATGCATGAAAATACTTATTTTC
The DNA here is from genome assembly GCA_019447015.1 of Hymenochirus boettgeri. Lineage (NCBI taxonomy): Eukaryota > Metazoa > Chordata > Amphibia > Anura > Pipidae > Hymenochirus > Hymenochirus boettgeri. The sequence goes on along the minus strand of CM033473.1, from coordinate 22,463,357 downwards.
AAAATTTTTCGAAATTACAAGGATTTCACGTATTTTCGAAAATGCGGGAAATATGTATTTTCGAAAATTTTCGAAAATTTAGGGGAATTTTTCGTATTTTCGAGGATTTTTTCATTTTTAATGGGTTTAATAGGTCCATTCGCAGATTTTCGAATTTTCGAAAATTTGCGGATCCTCGAGCGGACCGGATTTTGCGAAGTTTGGACATCTCTAGTCTTTAGTTGTCCTGTAATTAAAACCTCACATTTTTATATCTAGAGAAGTGCCAAAGTTGGTAAGAAAGCTTAAACAACACCCCAATAGCATTTTACATATTGTAAAATACTTGAATAATTATGATTTATTTTGAGTTTTGGAGAAAGTTTTGTTGTATTCTTATTTTCATATGGGGATTAATGGAGAACAATAGTGTGTATAAAGTTTTTTCAAAATAAGTTAAAATGAAAAGTACTTGGGGCAGGTAGGTTTTCTACTTCCCAATATCATTTTATGGCAGCATAAAGAAAAGTGCTTCTGCCAGGCTTCTTGAGTGCTTCAGCACGATCTTTAATACAGAAAGGCCCAGGGCGATAACCTGGCAGATGAAAATTATGCCCCATGTACTTTTCATTTCTAAAAATTTAATTTTTACTGTATTGTTGTCCTTTAAGCATCCTGTGGAAGTTGCTTAAAAGTAATTTCTGTTTTTCTCTGCTCTGCTCTGCATTATAAACTCCTTAACTAGCAGTTTAATGTATGGATCTACTGTAGTCTTGCTCATGGTAAAGTAACACTTTTTGTGAGCAATGATTATATGGAAATAAAGGGAGGAACTGAATTTGGGATAGAGATGAGACTGGATACATACATAAACCCACTGATTATAGGTTACCATTTACCATATATTTTTTTTGTTAAGATCTGTTGTTAAGATTGGCAAACTAATATAACTTATAACTAATTAGCAGTGTCGATTATTTATTTGTATGAAAACTTCAGGAAGATGTTCATATTTAGAAGTGATTAATTGCCAAAGTTGGTAACTCTAACCTACTCTTTCCTTTACCAAATGTTGGTAATGTTTCCAAGATACTACAATTCTTAGTAATTACTTTTAAATGTGTCCCTAAGCAAACACTTTAACCTCTAGGAATTGTTTCACAACATTTGCAAGAAAACATGAATTGCAATATTATGATTCCTTGTATTCAGCTGAAGGTGATTAAGACAGGATATTAAGGCTAACCTGTCTTCAATTCTCAGAAAATGTAATCCTTTCTGTGTATAATTGCTAGCATCAATCTGTAACATTGTAAGGGTGATTTTTGTGATGTTTTACTGTTAAACCTTTAACAGTCTAGTAATAATCATAGTTTGTGATTTTATAAATATCTAACTAATCATTGATGCTGCCTCTCTAACTGTTAATCATTATCCTCTCTGACCATTGATGTCAACTCTATATCCTACAGTATTTAAATCTATATGGGTTTGTGCCAACTGACACTGGCCTGCCAGAGGGTGTAAATTGGGAAGAGGAGAATGAGGAGCGGCACCAAAAAACACAGAAAAGTAATTGATATATTTTTACGTTAAAATTATAGTAGATAAAGTCTTTGTTACATGGGGATTTATTTGAATTTATTTAAAGGGCATGTGCATCCCCCAAACTAAAATTTGCCCCACTTGGGCCCACTGTGTAGTCTTAAAAGATCCCTTTCTTTCTCTTCTGCTCCTTATGGTTGTCCTGCAGGGTCTGATAAAAGTCCAGGAAACTGACGAGTAGGACCCCACCTTTGTTTAATCCATTTCTGCCTCTTCCTGCTCCTCTGAGAGGATTCTTACATGGACAGTGGAGCTCTCACCCACTCCCTCTAGATCCATTCGGCGGCTGCATCGGTCTTCTAAAAAGAAAAAAAAAATGGTAAGGGAATCCCCCAACCATAAACATTATGTTTAAAACACCGAAATCAGCCCCTAAATGTACTTACCCGCCCTTGTTCCTTAGGCTTCCTCTGCTGCTCTTCTGCAAAAAAACAGCAGAAGGGGCCAGACTGGCATCTGTCAATCACACATGCAGCTGCTCGTCCAGCTCCTTCTACTGTTTCGTGCACGGAAGCAGCAGAAAAGGCAGTGAACGAGGAAACAAAGGCTGGTAAGGCATTCAGGAGCTGATTTAAGGTGCTTAAAACCTAGCGTTTAGGGTTCGGGGAGATTCCTTTACCTTCAAGTTAAACTAGATGGAGGAGCACACTACAGTTGTGTTTTCACAATTTATTAAGTGAACAAGAAGATAAATATTTCAAGAGCTTCCTGCCCCTTCTCGGGTATGACCAGTACCAAACAAACAATTATACCCTCATAATCCCAACTAATGTGGAAATGTGATTGATGGACCAGGGTCCAAAGTGAGGCTACCCTGGTTTCCGTCAAGTGCTAAATACAACAATAAAGTGCATTATACTGTGATATACTGTATACATGATACCCTTTAAAGGATAACTATACTCTAAAAATTAAATTTTTAAAAATGGAAAGTACCTGGGGCAGGGAGGTAGAATTAATTATTACTACCTCACAATATTGTTTCCTTGAGGAGCTACAGCACGTAGAGTTATTATTTGCTGGGTTAGTCCTGAAGTAGTCCTTTATAAAAGATAGTGCTGAAGCCAGGAAGAATACTGTCAGAATCTGGATCTTCCTTTCAGCATAAACAGAAAACAAATGATTTAACAGGTAAAAAAAAGAATGTAAACCATTGATAAACTGTTTATCAGTGAGGACACTAACTATTTTGAGTTTTAATTTTTTTGCCTTTTAAGCAGCAGTTTTTAGCACACCAGCAGCGATATCTATTTAATGTAAACTTTAACTGAGTTTTTTTTTCTCCCCTTCAATTGGAGTAAACGTTTATTATTAGATTTAAGGTAATAGAATACATAGTATTCTAAGAGTAGAGGTTATTTGCGTTTTGACAACTGTTACAATAAATAATATGTATGTTGTATCATCACATAACCTTTTCATGTACACTTTTTAAAATAAACAAAGAACAATAACAAAACTTGCTGCCTGTGCTGTGTTTTTTTAGAGTTCTTAAATGTTGAGGGGTGGGGGAGGAGAAAAAAAAAAGGAGGGGGTAGTGTTTAGACTGTATCATCCGTATATGGGGAGGGTGTCCATCTGTCCCAGATTTTACCAAACTTCAGGGGGCATCCTCTGTTCTTGTAGATCTGTTCTTTGTGTGGGAGGATTTTGTTGATCTGCAATTTCCACTGTGCCAAAGTAGGAGGTAGGGCTTGTATACAAGTATGTGCAATCAGTTTTTTTAGCAGTGTACAGCGTTTCACTTCTATCCAGGTTTAGGTAGTGTTGTATTTGCAGGATGCATGCCTTGGGTTCTATTCCCAATTTAACTGAGAGAGTGAACTATTCCTTTAATACATTAAGTGGTGTACAGGAGTTAAAGGAACTTGCCTTACCTCCCGTTCTTCAATTCATTTTACAGGAGCCAGGAATGAAGCTTTAGAAATTTACCACCAACTGCTCCACTGACCGTTCCCGACTGTTTTCCAGTTTCATTTAACTATAGCGCACATTAACGTGCATGTTCACTATAGTTAGTCTCATTTCTAGCCTGGAAATGGGGTCTACTTGGGGTATTATATCTACCTGTACAGAATTGGCTTCTGAGTGTTAAACTCCTATTGTTTTAACTTTTGCTATGTTAACTTATTAGTTACAGTCATGGTCTGGTATTGGGAGAATTTCTGGTGACATTTCTCTATTTTGGTGTGTTATTAGACTTTTTAAAAAAAATATGACAATAATTGCCATTACGAGGTCCAGCGTTAACAAAATGACAATATTAGCACACCTTTATAAGTATGCCACAAGGTGTTTTTTGTACGAACGCACAGCACTTAAATAAGAGTACTCAACCTATAAAATCCATACCTGTATGATTAAAGTGTTAAATCACCAGTATAACCATAAATTACCGGTATCACCATACATTAATACATTTTTTTCTTTCTTTCAGGCAATAAGAGTCTTTTTTATGCTGAGATCACTGTCATTACAACTCCAGAAGGAACTAGAAACTCAGTTACCTTTAACAAGGGAAGAGGATCTCATAAAGACAGATGATGTTTTAGACCTAAGTAAGAATTTTTATTCTCTAACACAAATCATGGGACTTATCTCTCATTTTATTTGTTGTTTTATCAAAGTTTTGTGTATAGCATATTTATAACCTTTATGTAATTATTATGGGAAAATACAGACAATCATACTCATGGTTTTGTTTAAAGAAGAACTAAACCTCAGTTTTTGACCCTTAATGTAAAACATTTATGAAAAAATACTTTTCCAGTGCATTTACTTCCATGTGAATTCTGAAATTAAGAAAGCTTTCATGTTGCAGCCAGTAAATCTCCTTAGCCTTCTGAGCATGTGCACCTGTTGGCTACACCCACCAATCCCTATATTCGCTGTCTCTGTTCACATTTCTATGAAGATGTCTCCACACAATATGTAAGCTCCTGATAAGTCTTGAAAAGCAGCTGTTCCTCTGCAATTTTTTTAGCCAGCATGAATGGCAGAAAGTAAATGCTCAGCTGCCTCTTTGCCTCTGTTCCATCTCTAGCAAAAGATAAACAGGGAGATTCAATAAAAGTTCTTATTGTTTAAGGATGTTGTAAAATCAAGTTAAGTTTAGTTGGAAGCTGCAGCTTCAAAAAACCTGTTGCCATTTTTTTCCCCTATGCCCCTCCAGAGCCTACCTTTTCAGCTTGAAAGTTGCTGACATCTTGTTTCTGCTTAGCTGACTGTTTATCTCCGCCACTCTGAGATTTCCTCTGCTTCCTCCTGCTTCTTAATCCTCAAAAGCTAATGCCTGTTGGTTCCCTGCATGCGCATGATGTCACTGTGCACGGGATGTGACGTCAGTGCGTGCATGGATGGGTGCGCACATGGCGTCATTACGCCATGTGTGTGGGCGGCGAGTTGACGCCACGCATGCATCCATTCATGTGCGCCGTGACGTCATGCATGTGCACAGAACCAACAGACAGCTCTTGAGGCTTAATAAGCAGGAAATCTCAGAGGGGCATAACAGTCGTCTATGCAGAAATAAGATGTCAGCAACTTTCAAGCTGCAAAGGTAGGCTCTGGAGGGGCATAGGGGAAAAAATAGCAACAGGTTTTTTAAAGCTGCAGCTTCCAACTAAACTTAACTTGATTTTACAGCATACTTATCCTTTTAAAATGGTGTTAATTTTGCCCAACCAATCAGATCTTATTTAACATTTGAAAGATAACATCTGATTGGTTGGGGCAAAATTAGCACCATTTTTTAATGACAAGAACTTTTATTGAATCTCCCTGAAAGTTTCTAAATTTACCAGTTCCATTGTTGCTCTGGTGCGTTAGTGGACTAATTTTTTTAAAAAATGTTACTGGTTCAAATGCCCAGACTTTTATTATGAAATTTGAATTTACTTTCTTTCTGGCTAGGAAATCAGCTGAAAAGATGACATAAAAAATAAAGGGATGTGTAGATAGGGAAAATGATTTTTTTTTCCTATAGTGTACAAAAGTGTTAGTAAATGTTAGAGAGAGGCATAATCTCTTTGCTGTTACATGATTTTCAGCTTCTAGGGGGCAGGGCAGGGCAGGCTGTAGTGTCCTTGTTTAGGTCTGCATGTGTGTATGTGTGCAGCGTACACTTACATTCAATGCAACAAATAGAGCTGAATTATAGGCTATTACCCCAAGTAATCACACGTTAATTTAAAAAAAAAAAAATCAAACAACATCAAAGATAGAGGTGAGACAAAGCTTGTTGTATTATTGTGACTGTGTTCTGTCTATCGGGACTAGTTCTCCTTTAACCCTTAATGACTTTCTCTCCTCTTGGTATTCAAATTTGGGACAGTGATAAAGATTTAATTTTGGCAAAAACTACTGTATGGGGTTTTGCCATTGTGTCAAAGGGCAAATACTCTGTGTACGGCCAATTAGTATTTTAAAATTAATGTTTACCATGAGATAATGTATCATTCAGTAGAAATCCTTAAACAAAGTCTAAATTCACGCTTTTCAAATTCATCATATTTGCTTATTATTGGTCCTTGTGACTAATTCTTTACATTTAACAAACTACTATTATGCATATTTGGTTGTTGTCATTTAACATTCTCTATTCCTGCTGTATAACTCCCAAGGAGACTAAACATAAAAAATCATCAGTAGCCATTCATCGGAAGTTGATCATAACAAAATACTTAATAATATTAAAAGAAATAGTACAATATGCTGTATTTTTGTAGATGAATATACAAATAACAAAAAAAATAAATAAATAACCTTTTATAATAACTAGAAAGTTGGTTGATGATTGAGCACCCTGAATTGGTGCCTTGTTCTTTTGTTGCTTTGTGTTAGCCATGTGTAGCTATTTATGTGGCTGGGGATCAGATATTTGGATCTGGTTTTTGTATTTGTATATTTGTAAGTATAAAATAAGACTACAATGCTGAAGTTTACCGCATACTTATCCTTTAAGAATTTCTGACAGAGCAATTAGTGATTAGAAGACTAAAAAAAAAACTTCAAAATGTTTTTAGTTTTATTTAGTAATTAGTTTTTCATGACATCAAAATAATAATAGATTGAAGGTCCTGGTGGACTAAACAACACACACAGTCTGCCAAAGTGATTTTCATTGTGCTATCAGCACAACAGGTCTCGGATCAATCCGATCTTTATCAAGTGTCACTTGGTGTCACTTGGTATCACTATAGGTGCTGGGGGTTGCCATGTCCAGTAAGAAACTTATGTCCTGGTAAAACAGGGGCCCCCAGGATTTTTTTCCTATACTTACATATCTCCCCAACAATCTTAAAGGTCCCTCTTCTGGTTGTTTCTTCTTCCTTTCACAGGTTTACTAGCTTGCATAGCCAAAATGGAGGCAACTCGTTAAGCCATTATAATTCATTGGCAGTGATGGCACCACCATACCACTAGCAAAGTGCCAAAGCAAAGACAGCCAGAAAAGTGGTGGATGGAACAAGTGGGATCTTCCTTTAGGAATGGCGGGGTGCCAGGGTATTGAGAGGTCATGCTTTTGAGGAAAAATCTCTAGGGGATGGACATGTCTTTTCAATTATTGATGAAGCTAGCGATGAAAATTGGGGTATCGTTTCTGGAAAGATACTTACAGAGCATTCCATCTTCACACACATCCTATCTCATAACAGAAATCACTACACAGCACTGCCCATTGTTTTCAGTGTTGAAAAAAAACTAGTGATGCTTAGATAAAAAAGATGTTAGAAATCAATTTTAATTGATTGCAGATTGCTAGGCAAGATCATTTAATAGTTGGCATGTTCACTGGCAGTACAGTATGTCTGTAGATAATTTAATTTTATACAGTTAGGTACACGATTTACTAAACTAGATTCAATCAAGTAAATCAGAATGTTATTGGTAATAGAACTTTCTTACTGTAACAGTTTTCATAGGTTATAAGTTTTAGGTTATAATGTTGCAACATTGTTTCTAATGGGGATTTTCAGCACAAACTTTTTAGTGTTGCAACATTGTATCTAAGGCTTTCAGTTCTTAGCAGTTGATACTTACCTCTGGAAACAGCTGATTAGACAAACCTGCCTGACATCGGGAGATCATAGCAGCTTCCTTCGTTGTCAGGGCAACCTCTCCTACGCTGGAAGCTTTCCTAAAGCTCCTGTGCGCGTTCCTGGGAGTCTTCTCCTCCTGCGTCTCCTTGTGTTCATCCTATTACACTGACTGCCGGGAGATGGACCCATGCGCAGATTGCTACTGCCATAGAGTTAAACAAAAACATACTCCAATTTATCAGAGGGTGAGATAAGGGCAATACGATCCTTGAAAAAAGATAAAGAGAACTGATCATTCGCCCCGCTAATAAGGGGGTGCCATTGTTTTACTTGATCGGACATTTTATAGAAGTGAATTGATGAATCTACTTCAGGACACAAGAACCTATGAAAAATTGACCAGGGGCCCAACAGACTTGTATGCGGAAAAACTTAAGAGCAAGCTTGAATGTGCTGAAAGATGTGGATGGATTAGGACAAAGTCTTTAACTGTGACTAACCCCAAGGGTCCACACATCTACACACCCCCTAAGATCCACAAATCTTTGGACGATCGATTATGTCAGCTGTGGGCTCTTTTTTTTTTTTTTTTTTTGGGGTGGTTTCCCAGTATATTGTTTTTTTTTTTCAAGACAGTGTGAAACAGATGGCCTCATACATCAGAGATAGTGGACAATTGTTGAGGTTTCTGGAAGGTGTGGAATGCCAGGAGAATCTTGTGTTAATGACATGTGACGTGGGTAGTCTGTACACCGTTATCCCATAGGCTGAGGGGCTTATGGCATGTAGAGAAGCTCTGATTTGGAGTGGACGTGTTACCCCCCCCCCTCCATAGAATTCCTGATGGACTTTCTATAATTGATTCTTTTGTTTTTGAAATTTCCAATTTGAGGGCCAATACTTTAGACAGATTGCTGGGACAGCGCTGGAGTCCCCATTGTTTGTTAACTTGTACATGGAAAGATTTGCGTTAGAACATATTGTCCATAAGTATGAATCTAGCATTTTACTGTACGTTCGTTATATCGACGACATGTTCTTCCTTTGGAAAGGGGATATTAAAAATCCCAGCTTTTGAGGACGGCTCCTGTGAAAGCGGTAACGTGTTAAGTGTACCATGTGTGTTTTAATAAACTTTGATTCAGCTGTGGAAGTCCAGTGAGTGCTATCCTTGTCCCTATGTGAAGATATATGCCCGAGGAAGACCACCCAGAAACAAGCTGTAATTTTTAATCTAAGTGACCATGTGTTAACAGTAGGCGAAAGGCAGTTTTTGATTAGAGGTTTATCATTTGTTCCAACACATAAGTTTGATGAAGTCCGGTTTGATATCGATTTATACAAATTTCAGCGGATGTTAAAATTACGTGATTTTTTCAAAGGTACCAGTGATAGACCTCCTTCTGATCTTTTTTGTAACCAGTGAGTACCTTTGATCCAGTTAATACTCCTGCAGCCATTAAAATGTTTTCTCAAATGGTCCAATCAGAAGTATCTGAATTCAATAAACACAACCACCCACTGTATCACAACTTGTCTGGGGATGAGCGTGAGGCGATTAGTTCCCTGAGAGGGGACAATGAATTGATTATACGCCCCGCTGACAAAGGGGAATCGGTTGTGTTGTTGAATCTAGAATACTATAGATGGGAATTATGGTCACAATTGGGAGATACTAAGACGTATCTGATGTGTGGATCGGACCCCACCCCTGATATTAAAAAGACTGTTGATAATCTAACTGCAGAAGCATATGCTGCAGGTTGGATTTCGAGCAATTGTAAGAAATTTCTAGTGCTCCCTTTGTCCCATGATTTACTCTTTACCTAAAGTACCTAAATCCCTGGCCGCACCTCCTGGACATCCCATAGTAACCTTGTAGGGCTCAGTACTGAAACAGATAGCACAATTTGTGGACTTCTACCTCCAATCAGCTGTTAAGAGCACTAGATCTTATCTAAGGGATAGCAGCCACCTGAGGGAGATTCTTTCAAACATTGATTTCTCCCTGGGATCTAAGATATTGGTCACATGCGATGTAGCAAGCCTCTATACTGTTATCCCTCATATAGAGGGGATACAATCTTGTAGACAAGCGCTTATTGACATGGACCATAAATATCCTCCCATCGAGTATTTAATGGCTCTGCTACATCTGGTACTTAATAAGAATCATTTTAAATTTGAGTCCACTTTATACAGGTTCAAGGTAAGGTGATGGGGTCCAATGTGGCCCCATCGTTCGCCAATCTATTCATGAAGTGCTTTGAGGAGGAGGTTACCCCAAACTGAGGGGGAAATTGTTAGTCTATAAAAGATTTATAGATGATTTGTTTATGATCTGGGATGGGAATGAGAGTGAAATCCATCAATGTATCAAAGAGATTAATGAGTTGGATACCCCGATACAACTGACCTGTGTAACCAGTGACACCACCATTGATTTGGGGTAGGGGATTGATTGGGTACCACTTTATTTCGTAAGCCCACTGATCGCCCTCCTGAGAGTGATTCCTTATACCCAATATCTCAAGGTAATACAAAATAATTCTGATCCTACATTGGCTGAACATCAACTTAAGGAGATGACGGATCGATTTATACAGGGGATACAAACCCAGTATTCTTAAGGAACAGTTAGTAAAAGCACTCAGTCCACAGCTAATAAGTCATCAGTAACTAATGAGGGACTGGTTTGTTTTTCCAATGGACCACTCATCTCTCAATCAGGATATCAAAGTAGTATTGGGACCTTATAAAGAGGGATACTACATTACCATTTGAAAACAGTAGGGTTCGATTGGCCTATAGGAGGGGGTGTAATTTAAGGAGCTTATTGGTCAGGAACTGAGGGTGTTTTTGGGACACCGAAGTTAGGGTGTTAAAGTATGAACAAATTTGGTGACTTATCAGTACTAGGCACTTCAAGAGTGCAGGGCATAACCTCTCTGCACAAGTGCATGATCATATTCCTGACAATGGGTTTAAATCAGAACGTGAAAAAAGACTACTTAAACTTGAATTATGCTGGATTTTACAACTGCAGACATTGGCTCCTAAAGGACTAAATAACATGGTGACAATGAACGGTTTCTTGTAAGCTATGGTAACATAATCTGTAGATGTATATCTCCTGGGATGTTGTTAAGTCTTTGCCCTGGGCTAAATGTCCTTACTAGGTTTATAGTTACCATTTTTAGATACAGTCCTGTGTATATTAACATTTGTCTTTCCTCATGTAGCTAGTTTTATGTTTATTTTGTTTCCTTTTACGCCTCTGTGCGAGTTGGCTGTTGAGATACTATGTGTGTTTCTCTCACTGCTATATGTTTCAACTTATATGACATATGATGAGAGTGGGGAATCTAACGACTGGTGGAGGTATCGTAGGATACTATGATGCTCTTATTGAGCCTTACGAGTTGGCTACAGTGAGGACTATATGGTAATTCCCCATAATCTGATTGTCGTTTGCCTTGGACTTGATTAATTAAAGGATGTGTTATGATGTTGTTCCTGCTTTGCTGTTACGCACAGATGGGTTAATGCATCTCATTGAGATTTTTTTAAAATTTTTAATTACTACTTTGTTGCAGGTGACGGGGTTTGTGTAAGATTGGTGGGTGGTGCTATTTAAGGGTGTAATGAGGACTCAATTAGCGATCCTGGCAGCCTAGTCTGGGTTGAATCATGTAGATCACATTAATAAAGCAAGTTGTTTGTTACCTGTCTAAAGTCCTGTTGAGTGCTTTCACTGTATTGAAGATTGGTATATATATACCTTATATTATATAAATAAATTTATAATTTCATGTGTAGTACATTGGGGGACTGAAAGGAAAACCTCTCCATGTCCACTTTTCTGAGACAATGAAGTGAGTTTATTAATGGTTTATTACATTATTTAAGCAATAGACCGCATAGAAGCCATGAGCCATGAACCTGTGTCCTGAACTGATAAAATGTAATAAGATTGAAACATGACAGGATAGTCTGGGTTCTTTATAGGACCTCACATTTACCAATAGTGATCCCTCTCTAACACAGTTACCAATAGTGATCCCTCTGTAACACATTTACCAATAGTGATCCCTCTCTAACAGAATTCCTGGTGACAGCTGTGAGTTAATGGGGAGGGTGAGTATTGAAAGACCGATTGATAATTTTAATTATAGAATGATCCAATGGATCTACTATTGATCTATTATTGGTTGGAAATAATTTAATAATGGAAATAAATTTAATTTGAAGATTGATTCAACAGTTACAGAAATACAACAGTTGTATTTCACTGTGGTGTTTCTACTGAACTATAACACTATAAAATGTTACAATAAATAGATCAAAGTATTAATTTAGGGGATGTGGGACTAATAGAACCAAGATTTCATAGCATTTCTTTTATTTTTAACATTTTGCTTTTATTTTTTTTTGTTCAAATCCCTAAATTTTATAGTAGTGTGTATAAAGATTTTATATCATCCGTATCCACATATAGCTAAACATACACCCACATATTTCCCACTGTCACCAATGGGCACACTTTTGCTAATATATATATATCTGAATGTTTGCACACCTATGCTTTTTAATTTTGTTTTTCCTTTCTGGGGTTTTGTATTGTATTGTTTTAAAGGAATAGTTCAATTGAAAAGTGAACTATTCTTTTAATATATTGATTTAAGGATTAAAGATTAAAGGATATCTATCCTCTAAAAAATAACTGTTTATAAATGGAAAGTACCTGGGACATGGAGGTAGGATTAATTATTCCTAGTTCACAATATCATTTCATTGAGGAGCTACACCATGTAGAGTTTTTAATTGCCAGGTTAGTCCTGGACTATTCCTGTATTAAAGATAGAGCTGAATCCATGAGGAAGACTGGCAGAATCAGTTTTCTTTGGGTTGGTGCTCCTCACAGAAACAATATTGTGAGTTAGGAATTACAAATTATATATCCCTGCCCCATGTTCTTTTCAGTTTAACTTTTTTAAAATAAACTTTATACATGTTATCCTTTTAAGAAGCTATGCCTTACCTTCCGTTCTTCATTCAATTGACCAGGAGCCATGTACAAAGGTAGAAGATATTTACCTTACACATGATTCTCCGCTGCAGCACTGGCAGGTACTGACTGCTTCCTGGTTCAGATTTACTATAGCGTGCATGCACGACAATGCGTGTATTAATCTAAACCAGGAAGCGGTCAGGAATATTCATTGCTGCTGTAGAGGATCACGTGTAAGGTAAATATCTTCTATCTTTGTTCCTTGCTCCTGGTCAATTGATTGAAGAACGGAAGGTAATGCATAGCTCCTTAACCTCCCAGTCTTCAATCAATACATTAAAGGAATTGTTCACTTTTTCAACAGCCCTATAACAGTCTTGAGGTTGTATATTTTAGTATCCAGTGCTGTTAAAATGAGTGTATATACTTTTTAAGCCACAATGTTTTTGAACTACCATGTAAGATTGCTTTTATATGCTGCAATGAAAGTTATGTTTTATTTTACGTTGCTGTGATTGAAGTTATTGTAACCATTATTTAGTACTAGTCAGTACTAGTACATGTTGGCTGACATAGATTGTAGTAAGGGAACTGCCAGCACCTCAAAAGGTATCAAGTTCTTAAATTTTCTATAAGCATTTTCTTTCAAAGGGGGTAGAAGTTCCTATTAGACAGGATGCATTGTTGGATCTGGTAATATCCAATAATCCTGAGCTCATTATTGAGATGAAAGTAATGGGAAGCATAGGTAATATTAATCATGATATGTTTTCATTTAATTTAAGTTTCAAAAAGCTAAATTTGTGCTATTAAAAGAATCACTCCTGCTCATAGACTACTGAGGAAATAGGTTCTTGGGTAAGGATACTAAACAGAAGTTGGCCTCTCAGCCAATCACGGACACGGCTGCCGGTCTGGCCCCCTGCTTGCAATTTCATGCATGCAGAGGGCCGGGACAGTACGCCAGAGGAAAGAGGGAAGGTAAGTAATGATTGGGGGAGTTTCTGCTAAAACTATTATAGCGGTTGGGGCTGGGTGAGGGAGCCCTACTGTATATCAAAATTAAGAAAAAGTGGTGGAACATGCCCTTTAAGGCTGGGTGCACACTATACAATATTTTTGACCGACTGATATATCTGGGGTATGGGTTGGTCAGCCGGAAATATCGTATGGTCTGGTTGGGGACAGCTGTGACTGAGCTCTGTTGTCTGTTTGTCCAGACTGGACGATCAAGCAATTTAGCCTGTTGGTAAATCACAGCGATCGTTCAGTTCCCTGTGAGACTGCACCATCGGTCAAGCACACTGTCGTCCGTGGCCACTATTGCCACAACCAACAGTCATTTGCTTGGTCAGGACAAAGTTTGCTGGTGTGTACCCACCTTAAGACCACTGTTTAACTTTTCAGATTCACTTTTGTCTGGTGATGTGCCTCTGGATTGGAACAAAGCAATGTAATACCAACATTCAAAAAATTGGTCATATAATAAACTCTCTGGTGCATTGTTCACACATAGACCAGAGGAGTTGTGCACATTCTTTAAGATTAGAAGAAAAAAAGTTTCATCTTCAGGTTAGGAAAGGTTTCTTTACAGTGAGAACAGTGAAACTGATGTGGTAATGCGAACCCTGTTTGCACCCTGGTTCCCTACATTTTAATCCTTACCTTTTAATCCTTTTTCTGTAGTGAAGGGGACATGCCCTTTAATCCACCTACTGTGTGAACTTGCATTATGGGAGACAGTAATGTTACAATGAGCAGGTACCATAACAGGATTATGGGTAGGGAGCAGGTGGAACTGCAGTAAAATATCTACACCTTTATATGAGTGTAGATATTCATGTGTAACCCCCTGACCAAGCTGGTACTGTAGAAAATTAACACAAGCTAATTGATGGGTATGCTGAGCACTTCTGATTCAGCTATGGAGGAGGAAGAACAAGGCCTATGAAGAAAAGAACACCTTGCCTACTGTGAAGCATGGTGGCGGATCAATCATGCTTTGGGGCTGTTTTGCTTCTGCAGGTACAGGGAAGCTTCAGCGTGTGCAAGGTACCATGAATTCTCTTCAGTACCAGGAGATATTGGAAAAAAATGTGATGCAGTCCGTCACAAATCTGAGGCTTGGGAGACGTTGGACCTTTCAACAGGACAATGATCCCAAACATACCTTCAAGTCCACAAGAGCATGAATGCAGATTAAAGGCTGGAACATTTTGGAGTGGCCATCACAGTCACCAGACTTAAATACGACTGAGAACCTCTGGTGGGATTTAAAGAAAGCAGTTGCAGCGTGCAAGCCCAAGAATGTGACTGAACTGGAGGCCCGTAGATCGCTGCAAGACACTTGTGCCAAGCTAGGCTTTACGTTTAAAAGCTGTTATAACTGGAAAAGGAAGTTGTACTAAGAATGAATGTCACTTGGGGGTTGAATAAAACTGATAATGATGGGAGCACAGAAAAGACATTTGTGGTTATTTCATTATAAATGTTATGTTATATTTGTCTGACTTACAAATGTCTCTTTGATTTAATTGTAATCAAGATGACTGAAATGATCAAAATCAATGTCAAACTGGCCAAAACACTCAATTTCAGTGGGGGTTGAATAATTTGGAACACACCTGTATAACACTTCCATATCTCCATACTCATCAGTAGATGGGGTCTGAGAGCTTGGGCCTACACAACACCCCTCTAAGTGCAGGCTTTCTAGTTTAATTGTTGCGACTTTTTCATTGAGCATGCTTGCCTCTAGTGGCCAGGTTGCCAGCAGAGGAAGCACAAGTATCATACAATGTGCCTTGGTAGAGTGGTTGCTGTTTTTGCAGATGTGACAAGCGCATGCCTTTTTCCAGGAACTGAAAGACTGCTACTTGTGCCCCAGATTGTTGGCAGTAATTGAACTGGTACAACTTTTTCAAGTAATGCAATTAATTTGTTAATATTTGAATCATCCTCCCTCTTACTGCATAAAGGAACAATGTTCTTTACCTTAGGTTCCGTAGGGGTCCAAGTTTTCAGAAATTTCACATTTTTTAGTTACAATACTCTGGACCATTTTATTCTCAGCCCTCAACCTCGTCCCTGTGGACCTATCCATCATTTCCTGCACTTCACTTACAGTCCATATCTCAGCAGGCTTACATCTATGCATGGTTTGCAATTCTGACTCTGGGCAGTGTCGGATGAACATCATCGCTACCTCATGCCCTGGGTCCTCCACACACTTTCCCTGCCTCTTTAGGCATTCGTTAGCAAGATCAATGACACGGTTGAATGAATCCAGTAATCTGGACTACTCTCACTAGGTTTAGGCAGTGTGGAATAAAAGTCTGCCAAGGGAGTCACCGCGGAGGTCACTTCCCCAAAATGTTGTTTCAGTATATTGTAGATAACACTAGGGTCCTTCTTTATATCAATAGATGGATTGTTTCTCACCCCAATTTTAACTAGTTCTCTTGCACGGCCGATCAATTTATCCATTATCTCTTTACCACATTCGACAGTTTGGTAACCTTTCTTGTCAAGAAAAGACTGCATCATCTCCTCCCACTCATACACACTACACCTATCACTCTCATCTCCCCTAAATATTGGGGGTTATTTTACATTTGCCTTCAGTACAACATTTAATTTCGCCCAATCCTGAGTTTGCTGGTAATCTGCTGTCCAACCTTCCTGATTACATCTGACAGAACCTGTGAATTCTGAAATGTGTTTTGCACATTGCTAGATATATGTCTATCATGGGAGTCGGTAACATGGCTCATGTTTTCTGAATATGTCCTGTTCTGGTCTGACACTTCTGGTACACCTGAATCATTAGATACAAATAACTTAGACCCTGTAAATAAATTTCCAGCCTGATCTACCATTGTAGAAAAACCTGCATTAGCATCATGGTTATAAGACGCATTCATAGTCTGTGACTGTTCATACAATGGAAAACCCCTCCCTAGTACCAAAGGTGTAGAGTAGTAAAGTCCTGGGGGAGGTCTGTGGTGTTCTGACATATTTTCCTCGTTAGAAAGCTCCGGAAGAACACAGTCTCTTAGTCAAACCTTTAAGATACCGTCCGCTTATTACACATGTCCACTTGTCTGTCTGGATCACTGCTGATGACTTTAGGTATCTTCACTGGTCACTTTGTGCTGGATGATGAAATCCGGGTCACGTGTAACCCTCCTTTTTCTTACACCATCTGTGACACTTCCAGCTTTTACACTCACTCGGTCACCAGCTCCTCCGGACATAAACTCTAAGTGGACTTAAAGGAGGTGATGCTCAGGATCTCTGTGGTTTAAAGCTTTATTGAGGTGGAGTGCACTTGGCTGGAATCTGTAAGACAACAGGGAAACACTGCCATTATCTGGTATACAGCCATGCCACCAGCCCACCTATGTTATAACAGGCAGTTATTATAATACATTCCCACATACATGTTACAGGATACATATAACAATGAACACAGAAAAATGAACAATGGAAAACCATCTACAAAGATATTACAGTAGAGTGACATGGGATACAGCATGTCTTGCATAAAGCAGCCATTTCAGTAAGAGCACATGGCTCTTCTAACTTTACATATTTACTCAGATAAGCATGTACTGCAGGGTCTACAGGTTACTACAAGCATACGGTCACCTCTTTACATCCTACTGAACTATGATGGACGTATATCATAACCTTTTACAACAGATAAATGAACTTTAGCCTTAGAGAACACAGACAGAGATCCTACCTCTCCCACAGTCAATCTTTACACTGGGGAGACCAAACCAACTGGCAGAATACACAGGGGGCTCTCTAGAAGAGTCAATTGCTAAGCTTGTCTGTTAAAACTTCCCTCAGTTCTATCTAATGACACATTTGAAGTGGTTTATTTTATATGTCCTAACATGTCCTAACACTCTGCTTAAAGGGCATGTCCACCCCCAAAACTATAATCCCCCCCAGTAATGGCCCCACCATGTAGTGTAGTGTAATCCTTACCTCACATCACAGCTCCATAGGGTTCTCCTGTAGACCCCCCCTAAAGTCCCAAAAACAGTCCACCAGGAGGCTAGCAGGGCTCTGCCTGCTACCTTGCCTCCGGTAATATTTGTCATGCGTACTGCAGCCCTTCTCCCCCCTCCCTCCCCCTCCCTCTCCCTCCCGTTCTACTATCCCTCCCCCTAGCGTAAAAGCCTTTTGATATGCTGCTCCCCCATGTCTGGTAGCCCCAACCGCATGGTTAGTTTTTCCAAAAGCTCCCCAAACTCTTACTTACCTCTCCTCTTTTCCTCTGCTGCACTGAAGACCGGCAGCCGCGTCCCGTGATTGGCTGCCGTTCAGCCAATCACAGACGCGACTGCCGTCCCCGCCCCTCTGCTTGCATTCTCGCAACGGGGCCGGCAGTGCAGCGAGGAACGAGGGGAGGTAAGTAAGAGTTTGGGGGGCTTTTGGAAATACTAACCATGCGGTTGGGGCTACCAACATGGGGAGCAGCATATCAAAAGTAATTTTTAAGGGTGGACATGCCCTTTAAAGCTTTTGAATATCTTAAACTATATTTAACAAGCATTCATTTCTGCTGCTCCTGCATATTGGTATGACCCTATTTTGCAAACCTGCAGACTGGATATTTGGTGAAACATGTGCATACAGTTCACTGTGTTACATAAGGAGCCTTGGTGTATATATCCATTACAATATTCAATAGAATCTTTGGAATTTCTGAACTAGTGTTTGGTTGATTTTGCCTAATTTCAGTTTGTGGGCTGATTAGAGTCTGATTGGTTATACATCCAGTTTGAGTGGATCTAGACCAATTAGATTGCAACCTAAACCAACACTTACATCTGAGTAACTTCTAGCTTAATGCCACCACAGCCTTGTTGGGATTATCTGGCAATAACCTTGCTAAATTCTGCTAAGGGGAAACTGTGGTGTACCTACATCCTATTGATGTGCAGGAGGGGGCCAAGATAGTGAGAAGGGAGCTTACCGGAAATGCCCTAAACAAAGCTAGTGATGCCCTGATGATCCGAGAGGAGGAATCAGTCAAAAGCTGGAATCCTAAAAATACCACATTAAATTGTAGATTCAGTACCATAGTTCCCCTTTAATAATGCGATCACTAAACACCACTTGAGCTGATATTTCTGAATTTGAATGTCACACAATATTAATACATTGAATCTGTGATCTGAATAGAAACACTACTTTGTGTTTTTTCATTATTTTGCCATCCCGGTGACAAGTCCTCCATTATAACGCAAGGCTGGACTATGCAGCAGGGAGAGCCAATTTTATCTTCCAGTTGTGAAACTGTAACTCTCTGCACCCCCACAACACAGCTGCCAGTACCTACATATCTCCTTTCAAGACTACAGAAAGTTGCAGATGTTTCTGCTGAAATTGAAATCTTTTAAGCGCTTGCTTGCTTCCTGATCTGCCTGTCTGTCTTTTACATTTTCCAATCTATTAACTTCTATCAGGCGCTCGGAATCTGTCTGGGCAAATGAATTGTTTAACTTTCCATGCTGCCTCTCATCGCTTATGTTGCCATCACGAGGCAAAGTGATTTTTCTCCAGAATACAGACAGCTTCAAGGGAATTTACTTCCAGTGCAATATGAGCCTATCGCAGGAACTGTCTTCATGTATTTATGGATAATCTACCTGAAATCAGCCATGCCCTTTACAAGAAACAGATGCAGCATACAGACCTGGGAAATAACTGGCACAAAGAAAATGGGACTAGGCTAAAGAGTCTCAAATAAAGGGGAAGTATACACTCTTTTTTTAAAAATTAAAAAAGGATCAGACAAATATTGATTTTGCCATTTATAAAGAAACAGGAATTCTCTGCTCAAAAAATAGTAGATCTATTTATTTAAGAGCTGAAATAGAATTTAATTATCCTTTAAGTGCTTTATGCAGGCGTGTAGTAAACAAACATTCTAGCACGTGGTTGGCTAGCCAGGTAGGTTCACATACAAGTAAAACAACTCAATATATTATTTATGATTCTTAACGCTCGTGTCAGAGAAACAGTTCAAAACAGATTTAAGAGATAAATAGCTGTAACAGTGGGAGTCCCCATTTAGCCAATGCTAACACAAATCGTTCAGGAGGCGTCCGACATAACGAGTGAATTGCTGCACTTGGTGAGCCAGTTACGATTCCCCATCACATTAATAATCACTTTGCGGATAGAGCTTGAATTTTACTGACAGTAACAGGACGGAGTAATTTGTATACAGTCGTCCTTGAACTTTTTTTCTGTGTCCAAATAAAATCGCCCAAAACAAAGGAAAAATAATATTAATTATGGATGTTAAATGTGCAGTGATTAACGAGATGATATTCAATGTGGATGGAAAGAGACAAATGATGTTTGTTTTTCCCCCCCAATTTTGTGGACTGTATCTCCTAACCGTTAGAGACAGAATTCAGAACCGATGTGCAGGTCACACAGGAGAAGTCCGCCATTACCTACAGTATATATCTTGTAAATGTTATTATTATCTATTATCTATCTATTTAATTTACATTGTAATCTAGAATACAAATCACTAATAAGGATCCCTACACGTACCCGCAGTGAATGTTATTTAACAATAAGGATCCCACACCGTACCTGCGGTGAATGTTTATTTATAATAAGGATCCCTACACTACCCGTGGTGAATGTTTTTAATAATAAGGATCCTACACATACCGCGTGAATGTTATTTAATATAAGGATCCCTACACGTACCCACGGTGAATGTTTTTTAACAATAAGGATCACTAACACGTACCCCGGTGAATGTTATTTAACAATAAGGATCCTACACATACCCCAGTGAATGTTATTTACAATAAGGATCCCTACACGTACCCGCGGTGAATGTTATTAACAATAAGGATCATTACACGTACCCCCGTGATGTTATTTAATAATAAGGATCCCTACACATACCCATGGTGAATGTTATTTAATAATAGGATACTACACGTACCCTGGTGAATGTTATTTAATAATAAGTATCCCTACACGTACCTTCGAGAATGTTATTTAATAATAAACGGATCCCTACACATACCCGCGGTGAATGTTATTTAATAATAAGGATCCCTACACATACCCGGGTGAATGTTATTTAATAATAAGGATCCCTACACATACCCACGGTGAATGTTTATTTAATACTAAGGATCCCTACACGTACCCATGGTGAATATTACTTAATAGGATACTACACATACCCGCGGTGAATGTTATTTAATAATAAGTATCCCTACACGTACCTTCGTGAATGTTATTTAATATAAATCCCTACCATACCCGTGATGTTACTTAATAATAAGTATCCCTACACGTACCTTCGATGAATGTTATTTAATAATAAGGATCCCTACACGTACCTTCGGTGAATGTTATTTAATAATAAGGATCCCTACATGTACCTTCGATGAATGTTATTTAATAATAAGGATCCCTACACTACCCGCGGTGAATGTTATTTAATAATAAGGATCCCTACACATACCCGCGGTGAATGTTATTTAATAATAAGGATCCCTACACGTACCCATGGTGAATGTTATTTAATAATAAGGATCCCTACACGCACCTTCGGTGAATGTTATTTAATAATAAGGATCCCTACACATACCCGCGGTGATGTATTTAACAATAAGGATCCCTACACGTACCCGCGGTGAATGTTATTTAACAATAAGGATCCTACACGTACCTTCGATGAATGTTATTTAATAATAAGGATCCCTACACGTACCCGCGGTGAATGTTATTTAACAATAAGGATCCTACACTACCACCCGCGTGAATGTTATTTAACAATAAGGATCCTACACGTACCCCGGTGAATGTTATTTAATATAAGGATCCCTACACATACCCACGGTGAATGTTATTTTAAAATAAGGATCCCTACACCTAACCATGTGAATGTTATTTAACAATAAGATCCTACCTACTTACCTTCGATGAATGTTATTTAATAATAAGGATCCCTACATACCCGCGGTGATTTTATTTAACAAAAGGATCCTACACGTACCTTCGATGAATGTTATTTAATAATAAGGATCCCTACAACGTACCCGCGGTGAATGTTTATTTAACAAAAGGATCCTACACGTACCTTCGATGATGTTATTTATAATAAGGATCTCTACACATACCCGTGCAAATGTTATTATACTAGGACCCTACACGTACCCATGGTGAATGTTATTTATAATAAGAATCCTACACGTATACATAACATTCACCGGGGTACGTGTAGGATCCTTATTATTAAATAACATTCACCGGTACGTAGATCTATATTAAAACATTCACCGAAGGTACGTGTAGGGATCCTTATTATTAAATAACATTCACCGCGGGTACGTGTAGGATCCTTATTATTAAATAACATTCACCGCGGGTACGTGTAGGGATCCTTATTATTAAATAACATTCACCGCGGGTACGTGTAGGGATCCTTATTATTAAATAACATTCACCGCGGGTAGGTGTAGAGATCCTTATTATTAAATAACATTCATCGAAGGTACGTGTAGGGATCCTTATTATTAAATAACATTCACCGCTGGTACGTGTAGGGATCCTTAGTATTAAATAACATTCACCGCGGGTACATGTGGGATCCTTATTATTAAATAACATTCACCCGGCTGGTACGTGTAGGGACCTTATATTAAATAACATTCACCGCGGGTACAGTAGGGATCCTTATTATTAAATAACATTCACCATGGGTACGTGTAGGGATCCTTATTATTAAATAACATTCACCGCGGGTACGTGTAGGGATCCTTATTATTAAATAACATTCACCGCGGGTACGTTAGGGACCTATTATTAATAACATTCCGCGGGTACGTGTAGGGATCCTTATTATTAATAACATTCACCGCTGGTACGTGTAGGGATCCTTATTATTAAATAACATTCACCGCTGGTACGTGTAGGGATCCTTATTATTAAATAACATTCACCGCGGGTACATGTAGGGATCCTTATTATTAAATAACATTCACCATGGGTACGTGTAGGGATCCTTATTATTAAATAACATTCACCGCGGGTACGTGTAGGGATCCTTATTATTAATAACATTCACCGCTGGTACGTGTAGGGATCCTTAGTATTAAATAACATTCATCCCGCGGGTACATGTAGGGATCCTTATTATTAAATAACATTCACCGCTGGTACGTGTAGGATCCTTATTATTAAATAACATTCACCGCGGGTACATGTAGGGATCCTTATTATTAAATAACATTCACCATGGGTACGTGTAGGGATCCTTATTATTAAATAACATTCACCGCGGGTACGTGTAGGGTCCTATTATTAATAACATTCACCGCGGGTACGTGTAGGGATCCTATATTAAATACATTCACTGCGGGTACGTGTAGGGATCCTTATTATTAAATACATTCACCGCTGTACGTGTAGGGATCCTTATTAAATAACATTCACCGCGGGTACGTGTAGGGATCCTTATTATTAAATAACATTCACCGCGGGTACATGTAGGGATCCTTATTATTAAATACCATTCACCATGGGTACGTGTAGGGATCCTTATTATTAAATACCATTCACCCGGGTACGTGTAGGGATCCTTATTATTAAATAACATTCACCCGCGTTACGTGTAGGGATCCTTATATTAAATAACATTCACCGCGGTACGTGTAGAACTTTTCATAAATAACATTCACTGCGGGTATGTGTAGGGATCCTTATTATAATAACATTCACCGCGGGTACGTGTAGGATCCTTATTATTAAATAACATTCACCGTGGTACGTGTAGGGATCCTTATTATTAAATAACATTCACCGTGGGTACGTGTAGGGATCCTTTTATAAATAACATTCACGTGGGTACTGTGTAGGATCCTTATTATTAAATAACATTCACCGTGGGTACGTGTAGGGATCCTTATTATTAAATAACATTCACTGCGGGTACGTGTAGGATCCTTATATTAATAACATTCACCGTGGGTACGTGTAGGGATCTTATTTATAAATAACATTCCTGCGGGTACGTGTAGGGATCCTTATTATTAAATAACATTCACTGCGGGTACGTGTAGGGATCCTTATTGTTAAATAACATTCACCGCGGGTACGTGTAGGGATCCTTATTATTAAATAACATTCACTGCGGGTACGTGTAGGGATCCTTATTATTAAATACATTCACTGCGGGTATATGTAGGATCCTTATTGTTAAATACATTCACCGTACGTATGGGTAGGAGTGATTGGTATTCTAGATTATAGTTTAGATAAAATTACACAATCAACAATGAGTGTTTCAACAAAAAATGCTCCAGTAATTTTCCTTTCACATCCTCTTAAAGGTCCTTGAATTAATATCCTTGGGCGCCTTGGTTTCCCTGTTAAATAATTAAGAAAAATGATCCTTTAGAAAACAGAATGTATTATTAAAATCCTCCAACCTCCTCTAAGAAGTTCTCTTTTAGCTTGTATCCCTGGGTCTACTGTACTTGGCTTTACTGTAACTACCATATCTTCCTCACTAGGGACCGTCCCTTATTTCTTTCATTGTTATTTCTTCTTGTCGTAACCCAAAATTTAATAATTACTTTAGAGTCAGAATCATTGAAGATAATGCTGAAGCACGTTATTGCATTGCATAGTGCTGATATTACAACACCGCAGTGTTTCAGTGTATTCACCTTCCTCAGGTGTAGGTCAGGGCCATTAAATGGGTTCGTAGGCCTCATCTTAAAAATTCTACCTTCAAAAGTTAAATCTCTTTAAAGGATAAGTGCACTGTAAAATCAAGTTATTTCATTTGAACATAACCAGTACATCTTGTTACTGGTTTGCTGATGTTAGCCCCGCCCTTCTGAATTCCTCTGCTTTCCTCCTGCTTGAGCTTCAAACACTAATGCCTGTGAGTTCCGTGCACGTGCGGTGTGCACGGAACTCCAAGCATTACTGTTTGGAGGCTCAAGCAGGAGAAAGCAGAGGAAATCTCAAAGGGGCGACTTAACATTCAGCAAACCAGTAACAAGATGTCGCAACTTCCAAGGCACAAAGCTAGGCTCTGGAGGGACATAGGTAAAAAAAATATGGCAACAGCATTTTTTAAGCTGCAGCTTCCAATGAACTAACTTGATTTTACAGTGCACTTATCCTTTAAAGCCTGCAATCTCCAAGTGCTATTTTTACCAGTTTATTACATGTATTTGTCACAGATATTTAATGATAATTTTCTGTTCCTAACTGGAAAAGTGTCTGCCTACTCCCTCTGCTCAATGAGGTTTTCTAGGCTTGATCATGTGCAGAAGAGGTAGCAGGGAATCACCAGTCAATTATTGGTTGTGATGTCTGCAGTCACAGCCTTGATTACTGCATGGAGGGAGGAGCAAGCTTGGGGACAATCCTTAAATACTGGTAAGTAATACATCTAATAATGTAACAAAATATATCATTGGGGGTTTGGGGCAGATAACCGCCATTGACCATTTTTTTGTTTGGGAACATTCCCTTTAAAATGAAGGTTTGGATTATGGGTTGAGTGTAAGTCTAAAAAAATCATCCCTGGGATGGTCTCATCTTTATTGGTTAAATCCCTTTCTGTTGGTTAGCCCTGAATTTGTCTGAAATTAATATTTTGTCTTCTTCCTCACTGGGATTAGATCGAACTTCAGATAAAGTTGTAATAAGATGATTTAGCAGGATAAGGTTGCTTGCTGTATCTGAGCAGAAGAAAAGACTTGGCATTGCAGGTTCCATGTCACTTTCCGCTGAGTGTTATTTATTAGTTTATTATATATTTTTCCATTTCATTGTTTATTCTGATCCATAAAAATGAGCTGCTGTTTGTGCTGTTGGGTGATGTCATATCATTAATCATCCGTCTTTTCTGAGCTCTATAGAACATTACTTACAGTATTTGTAGAAGGTTCCCAATCAGGTTTTCCTGCTGCTCAGTCCCATATCTGCAATATACATACTGTGGCTTATTACACCTTAAAGCATAGCAATACAGATGAAACCGCCCCCTTCCCATTAAAAGTACCCAGGGTGAGGACCTAAACCGGGTTTAACTTTAATTGCTTGAAATCTTGTAATCCTGAAATATTCAAGCGCTGGTCCTTTCCATCCTGCCACTTGCTTGTGTCCGGGGCCTGACCAATAAATTGATGCACTTAGCAAGACCATAGGATTGGCCATTCCAGATGAAAAACTTCAATCTGTCAACATATGGTTACCCCAAACACCCAATCTCCATACAGAGTATGAGGAAATTGGTTAGGTAACTATCCTATTACCAGCAGATTCCAGTAAGAATCTGCCATGTAATGTACACTTTTGCAACCTGATGTTGGCCATGTTAGTTGAAAAGGCATCTATTGAAGCCCCCCCCAAGTATGTTTCATATCAAGACTACCTAAACCCCAAGATGTCTTATCCCATTGTGCCTGAAGCAAGTTATTCCTTATTCTCCCAGTTCTGGATGTTTTCTTTCTGTCCTTCGGGTAGCAGCCATTGGTCATGGCAACACCACAGCCAATACCAATATGTAAAAACAGAGCAAAATGCTTCCTTTTGGCATATTTACCTTTCATGTCTGAGGCACCATTAGCATTGTACAGTATGTGTCTCTCATAATTTGTAAAAGACTACAGTATGGTTTAACAGCCCTTTTTTGTCACACAAAAGGAGGCCATCTTGATAATAGTGTTGGTTATTGTTTATGCTACATCACAATAAGTAACTATCCACCATAACGGATGATGGTGGATAGGAAGTAAAAGAATCATGTGGGGACGTCACAACACCACAAACATGTTTAGAAACTATCAAAAGATATAGGTAATGGATCTTTTTGGGAAGAGCATAGTCTTGGTGTGAGAGGTAGGGTGTCATATTTAGGACAGCCCTATGATGGTACAATACCAATAATGAAGTCAGTATGTGGTCATTACATATTATATATTATTATATTTATTGGTTATTTTCTCATAGACATTGAAAGCACAAGTTAATGCCATGGGAAGAGGTAAATGAGTTATTATACCAAAGCAGCTTTTTTTGTTTATATGGACTAATGGCCTTCATTCGTCTTCTATAGGAGTTCAAACCAAGATCATTTTCAGTACATTTATGCAATTCTTTACAAACCTATCTAATTAGTTCATTAATATGCATAAGCTTCTGTTACCCCACCTGGTACATCATTGTTATGCTAATAGTCCAGATGACCATCTCAACAATGTACACACAGGTACAGCTGAGATGTTGACAGCAGGTTCACAAAAAGAGCACATCATACCTAACTGATGTACCAACACCAATGCAGAGCTTATTTGTGTGGCTATATAGCTGCCATTAAAACAACACAAAATGCCGACCAATTGCTATGTACTGAGAGCCACTTTCAAATCTTTACTAAGACTGTATATTAAGAAGAGCAATAGTAGCCACAAGATGGGCTAGTTAGTGACAAATATGGTGTTAACATGCTTTTTCTGTAGCAAAACAAACAATACTGTAAGACCTTATAAAAACTAGAAAGGGAAAGTTTAAGTATAAACTTTGAATTTGGCTTAAAAGACCCCATTTTTAAAGGGAATCTGTGTGGTTTGTGCTGCAGATTTTAAAACTCAATATGATGAGGACATTGTTGTTTTTTTACTTACCCTTTAAATAGTCACATGAATTAAAGGCAGGTCAGTTGGTGTATGTACCTGTGTCGGTTGGGGATATAAAATTGGTCAAAATGTGTTTTTTTTTTTGCTATACTTAGCCTTTAAATATGATTGCCACATGATTGAATGGGTACTTCAGTTGGTCATGTCAGGTTGGAAGTTTTTGACTATAGTTACTCTTTGTAAGTATGTCTGCCACAGAAAGGAAGAGTAGGTCAGTAGGTGTGGTGTCTCAGGTTGAGGTTAAAAAAAAACTAAACTTTTTGATGATTAAGATCAAAAACAAATTTTGACCAGTTACCCTTTAAGTATGGCTGCCACAGTAATGGATAAGTAGGTGTTTGTACCAGTGTCGGGTTAGGAAAGTGAGAGCCTCCCGCACCACCATATAATAGATGAATTGTGCTGGGTGCTACTGCAAAGTCACAGCCAGTGATCGAAATCCAAAATATCCTAAAATAGAAGCACACCACCAGTCTTATTAGTGAACAAACAAAAGTGTTTATTCAACACAAAATCTGTAACGTTCGGTGTCACATGACACCTTCATCAGACATCACCATGTGACACCGAACGTTACATGTTTTTATGGAATAAACACTTTTTGTTTGTTCACTAATAAGACTGGTGTGCGCTTCTATTTTATGGATATTTTGTGTCGGGTTAGGGGTTAAAAAAACAAACCTTTTTGATTATTGATCAAAATTAGTTTTTTTTACTTTAGTTACCTTTAGGTATTGCTGCAACAGCAATGGAGCGTGTAGGTCAGTAGGTGTATGTACCTCTGCCACGTGGGGGTTAAAAAAACAAACACTAATGGATAAGTAATCAGTAGGTTTGTGTATCTGGGTCTGGTTGAGTGTGTGCGTCTTTTTTTCTGTTTACAACCATATTGAGGATAATTCTAAATATTTTTTTTTTTATCTTTAGTACTCCCTTTAAGTATGGCTGCCACAGTAATGGATAAGTAGATCAGTAGGTGTGTGTACCTGGGTCTGGTTGAGGGGATATGTCTTTTTTTTGTGTTTATAACCATAAAACTATATTTTATTGAGGAATATACAAAATGAGTTTTTTTGACTTTATTTACCCTTAATACGGCTGCCACAGGAATGGAAGGGTAGGTCAGTAGTGGTGTGTACCCAAATGAGGTTGGGGGTATGTGTTTTTGCATTTATGACCATATAACTAACATTCATTGATGATTGATCAGGGAGAGTTGGGGCACCTTTATCGGGTAGTTAAACGGTAAGGTAAGTACACGTTTGCAGTAGAGATACCCTTTAAAGATTGTGTGTCTGTGTTAAACTGTGTTTAGTGGGGCTAAGAAAATTCTGATGACATCCATGTCTAATACCTTTTATATTTGTACCTCAAGATTTTTTGTTCTCGAAAACACGATTCAAATAACACTTTAACCCCAAATCAAACAATCTGGTTATATTGTTTTTTAAATCAAAAAACTATCAAATTAACTTTTCTAAAATAGGATTTTCAAAAAACGGCATATGAAACCCACAGCGTCGATTACGGCCAGGAACCGTCTACATTATTTATGACTGTAAGGCCTTAAATAAAATTAGCATTTTTATGATCAATAAGGGCAGGCAGAGACAGATGTACTAATGACACCAATACAAAGGGGTGCGGAATACAAACCTACTGCACCTTCCGCATAACAATGTGGTCTAATGTGGCTTCCATATCTGAAATAATAAATAGAATGGACAATCTACATGGCAAAACTAATGGAATAACAGTTGTAAGAAGGGTAAGTAATATCGGGGGAGCTTCTGGACATAGTATAAATGTGGTTGGGGCTGGGGGAGGAAGCCCTACAGTACCCAAAACGTGAATAAGGGGTGGACATACCCTTTAATGCAGATCCTTTATAAACATGGCCCCTCTAACGGGTTGCAGTACCTATTATTAAGTATTAAAATATGACTGGAGGCTTGCTACAGTGAATAAAGTGTTTTTGCACTGTTGAGTCTCTGGGTTTAGCCAGTACTTACCTTCCGAAGTTTCTATACACTGTCCTGCTGATCCCGCTTCCTCCTTCCGGTCTGCGAGCTAATCAATAAGAAGACACGTTGCAGAAAAGGCATGTCTTCTATTGGTGAAGCCCTGGACAAGGAGATGGAGGCGGGAAACATCACGTTGGCGATTGGAACTTTGGAGGAAAGTACAGGACTTAAATGGAACCCAGAGTTGAGAATCGAGCAGCGTAGGTCCTCACTCTGGGTTCTTTTAAAGGGAGGGCTGTCGCCTTAACACTATAGTTGTCCTTTGACGCTAAAATATAAATAAAGAAGATTCTGTAATTCCTAACTAGCTTAATGGATTATTATGGAGAAATAATTCTGTAGGCTTCTGTCATTTCCAGTTTTTTACAGCGTTCATTGAATACCACACGATCCAGTCCAGCATTGGACCATGAATACACAGCTTTCGTCTTAGATCAGGAAGTAGTTACTTAAGAAATTTGAACTGGGGAGGGGTTAAGAAAACTCAATGAGCGTGTGAACTTATTGTGTCCAGGACATGCCCCTGGTGGGAGGGCTGCAGAAATCCGAAACCTGCAGAACAAACATAGAATTCTCCAAAATTAGATTTTCTCCAAATGAAGTGAAGTTTAAGTTATAAATTATATAATCCTTTTAGGCTTATTTATATCATAGATTTTAATTTAGCCTTTTAGACTAAATTCAGACACATTCTTAATATACTATTTGACATCTTTCTGCAAAGCCCTTCGTATTATTCGTTATAAAAATTACTAAGTTAGATAATTAAATCATTGGACCTTTTACTCTATTAGTCTTAAGACAATATTCCTGGATTTTTTTCTAATGGGGTTAGAATATTTTATTAGTGTCAGTTAAATGGATTTTTTATAGCCAGAGCTGGTTACGCAGCGTATCTGTATTGGAAAGAACAAATGAATTAAATAGCTACACAAACTCTATAATCCCCCGGAAACCTTTATACATTACCTGCATTACAAAGTCACTCTGACATTTCATCATTTTCCTTCTCTTTAATGAACAGTACTTACCCTTTTACCAGTTATACAGAATTATTCGTGTCTCATAGCACAAAATGATCAATGCTAAATTCTCCTGTGTCCTAGAAATAGTTGATTGTACAGAAAATCCGATAAGGTGCCCATAGGGCAGGGGTGTCCAACCTGCCCCCTTGTCAATAACCAGTCTGCTTGTAAAACCCCACCCCAAACCACTCAGACCTCTAGCTATGAAAGGGCTTCCGGTTGGGCACCGCTGCACTAGGAACTCATCTTCTTGCTTCTCCTGGTGTTCACACAATGTAAGAACCACTTGACCTATTTGCTGATATACTTTGTGATTGTTAAATGAATGGGCCAGGCAAGGATGTGCTGAATCATCAGAATTACCTTCCCCTATAGGTTTAGTTTGTGTAAATGGGCGCTATAGAGGATTATACCAGGAATCAGTCTGAGATTTTCATCTCTGCAACGGTGGATTCTTGCGAAAGGTAAATATACTTACCTTCGTACCCGGCTCTTGCTCAATTGATTGAAGAACGGGAGGTAAGGCTTCAATCAATACATTAAAGGAATGTTTTACTTTTCGAGCTAAATAAATTAATTTAAACAAAACATCTGACATCAGTTAAATTCATCTGCTTGTGGACCAGCCCTTAAGTAACAAATACGGTACCTGAAATAAGAAGCATTGTACAGAAGCCTGTGCAAACTGCCCATGACCTCTCCTAAACATTTTGCTCTGTCAAAAAAATTCCTAGAAGGACAATTTAGATGAATCTACTACAATATTTTTGTTTTTTCTCTGTCATTTAAAATTGTATCAGACCTGTTTAGTAGGCCTAATACTGTTTCCATTATTTCCTGGCATATGTTTCCATAACAACTATAGTATTTCAGCAATAATATTAACAGGACATTATGACCGTATTCTTAGCACAAATCCAATGAAAATACAATAAAGATATGAAAGGATCTAGGAAAATTAATTTTAATTGGAAAACATGAGCTTGAAAATAAAAAAGGATGTGAAACGCGTTGAAAAGATTTTTTATCTTCCCTCCCTGTCGCCTGACATTAATGACGAAATTCGCTCTTGTGGGTGGAAAGTAAAATAGTAAAATTGGTTTGCAGTATAAACAATAAAATTATTGATTAAAACTGGGAGCGAGCGGCCATTTGTTCAGCCTGCTGGGAAATAAAGTGCTCAGAACAATCTGCTGGCAAATATGTACAGATGCTCCTCTGTACTTTACAAAGTTGTTCAGATCGTGTCCAACAGATGCTTTGGTATTGGCACAAGAGCTACACACTCCCACGTTCGCAAATAATGTTCATCCCCTGGGTCCTAGTTCCTCAATGCGGAGAACCAGGGAAGTTACCTATTTTGCTATTTCCACAGGAAATGTGAGAACTGTTAATCAGTCCGACGCAATCAAATTGTTTTATATCTGTATAAGGGTTGCTTCTGGTTGCAAGTCATTTCAAAGACAGAATCCTTCATCGTCTAACTAGAGGACCATATCAGGCATGTAACACACAGCCACAACTACTAAATTCAGTCTTAAACCCATGCTCACCTATTTGCAACAATGTATTTGCAACAATGTATCTATAACTGACATATTTGGGTCAAGTTAAAATAACTAGAGAATCAATTAAAAAAAACAGTTTCTATTTTAACAAAGAGTTTTAAATATTGGTTTAAGATGAGATCTGCGGTAAAAAAAAAAATTAATCTTGTAAATGCCCGTCGTAGTAAATGAACATTTATAACGTTTTTTTTTCAAAAAGCTAAAATTATTGCTTCTGCCAGGCTTCCTCAGTGCTTCCGCACTATCTTTAATAACAGGAAGGCTCAGGGCACTAACCGGCAGGTGGGAACTGTAGGTGCCGGTGCTCCTCAGCAAAATTATATTGGGAGGTAGGAATAATCATCCTACCTTCTGCCCCAGGTACTTATCATTTTTAATAATTTTATATAAGATTTATCTTGCTAACCCTGAACATACTTTTTAAAAAGTTATTGTATATACTCTGAAGGTTGCAGTTACATTGTAGTTTACTATTGTCCCCACTTATTGACTCCTTAAAATGGCTGACCTGTTCTGTTTTTTTTTTTTTGCAGATTGTGTTCCGGAAGATCAGTGACGTGAAACGAGAGGAAAGGAATGGATGAAAAGTAAAAATGAAGCTCCACTGATCCTGCCACCTGATCATCCATTCGCCGTCTTTTTCAGAGATTCAGGCAGCAGAAGAACGCGCTTGCAGCTGAAAGGGCGGGAGGGACCCTAATGACATTGAAAAAGGAATATTCTTGTAGAGCAATCTACAGAATACAGTCAAAGCGAGTCTGGTTACAGTAACTGAAAGCCCAGCCACTCCCTTATCTTTCCAGACTGCGTCGACCTCTGGAGTGTCCGATCGCGCTAGGCTTCATGCTCCATTGTTTTAGAAAGCACTGGGAGGTAAGTTCCTGGGAAATAATAAAAAAAAAGGGTGGGCCAGATTTAAAGATGCCTGTGGGAAAAGTGAGGATTGGAAATAAGTATCCAAAGCAAATCTATGGAAATATTACCTGACAGAACTAAGCCTTCTGCTGAGGCTACTTTAAAGAAGACAGATTCGTGCGACAGTGGTATCACCAAAAGTGATTTGCGTTTAGACAATGTCGGAGAGACTAGGAGCCCTCAGGATCGGAGTCCCGTGCAAGCGAAGTTTAAACATTCTTTTTATACCATTCCAGAGCAGACTCTCCACGCTACTGTTTTAGAAGTGAAACATGAGTTAAAAAAGATATCAAAGCCTTGAACTCAAAAATGTCAAATATCGAAAAACAGCTTTCCGAGATCCTTAAATATTATCTTCAAGGGTAGGCACTCAAACGCCGCAAGAGATATTTGAAATATCAAGGCCGCAGTCTCCAGAATCGGAAAGGGACATATTTGGGTCAAGTAAAATAACTAGAGAATCAATTAAAAAAAACAGTTTCTATTTTACAAAGATGGCCGGTTTATTAGCTCTTTTTATACAGATGTGCCTAGAATAATGTATTCAACTCGGCAATGTGATCCAGGACTTTATGGCATTTAGAAAATGAACATTATTGCCGGCAAAGCCTAGGCCTTCAACCGGAAAATCTAACAGCTAGCTTCCTATGGACATTATAGAATTTTGAATTTGGAGAAGAAAGAGAAAAAATATGGTGTTTGAATCCTTTTTATTAACATCCTTTTGGGAGTTGGAAAGGTTTACCGCCTTTCTCTAGATTTGTATTCTTAAATCCTTAATTAAATCTTAAGTAATGTCTCTAATATCCAGGAATAGCAATGGAGGAACATTTTTTAAAGTATCAGCGGGGTATACAATAATTACTACCAGTAATTACAAAGAATAAAAAACAAAACATGGGCTTTGGCCCTTTTGCAAATGTTGATGCACCTTTAAACGGGAAATTGCATTTACTTTTGTATATTTAGGCTTTATAGAAGCATGCCTTATGTAACTACGTCTGATGCTTGTCCACCTCGAGGCATGGACAGTGTGTGGGACAGTGTCAAACGTTCTTTGCTGCTACGGCTTTCCATCTCACCTCACTTGTACGACAAATGTTTGAATGTCACAATATATTGATACCACATTGGGTACTGGAATTTGCTGCAGATTTCTAGGCGCATGTGGGAACGTTATTGTTTTATTCTAGCTATTGCTCTATACCATGAAGTCCAGATCCCCAAAGGAGATTATAACCACCGGTGGTTAGAGAACATATCAACCATCCGTGGTAATGATGCAGTTCTGGAATTTTGAACATTATTGGGTTTAAATGTAATGAAACATGAGCATGAGCAAGATTTTTAATATCTAGGCAATAAAACGGAGTTTTTATTAATGTTAATTAATATTTTTATGATTGGATCGGCGAGTCCCCGTATTGAATTCAGTTATGTGATGACCATGTTATAGTAATGAAGGCTTTGTAGCGTTTGCTTTCCTGATAAAGTTGGGCTTAATTATAATAATTATATTATTATTATATAATATTATAATCCACTTAAATGGGCAAAACCTATCTATCTTATCCATCCATCTATTTATCTTATGTTATTCTATCTATCTAATCTATCCATCTATCTATCTATCTATCTATCGTCTACTATCTAATGTAACCTATCTATCTATCCATCTTTTCTTAGTAATTATCTATCTATCATTTATAAATCTATCATCTATCTATCCATCCATCCATCATCAGTATAGTATTTGAGGTTGAATAAAGACATACGTCCATCCAGTCCAACCCATCTAGCAATATCCTCATTTCCTGCCTAACAGTTGATCCAGATATCTTCTATCTATCTATCTGTATATAGAGATATGTCTAACTACAGTAATTATGCAACAAACTTAGCATGAGTATTTAAGAGACATTAGGTGATCGGACAAAGTCTTTTTCTGATTTATTGATGCAATCAGAACTCCAAGGACAAAATAAATCACCTGATCATCTGCCAAGCTAAGCAGCTTTTCACATTGCAGATCAAGATAAATACTTTCGCTCTACAACTTAATACACCCCTTGGAATTAAATAGGGTGGTCCAACCATGTTTGAAAGTCATACAACACAATAACTTGAGTGGTATTGAGAGTCTTTATACTGCGTTTAAATGGGGGAAATGTTTAATGAAAGATTTAAAACCCTTTTCTGCATATCCCACCCTTATGTTTTAACAAGAGATTTGAAACCCACCTCTGCATATACCACCCTTATGTTTAAAAGAGATTTGAAACCCACCTCTGTAATACCACCCTTATGTTTAACGAGAGATTTGAAACCTACATCTGCTTACCATATACCACCCTTATGTTTAAAGAGATTTTGAAACCACCTCTGTATATACCACCCCTTATGTTTAACAAAGATTTGGAAACCACCTCTGCATATACCACCCTTATGTTTAGCGAGATTTGAAACCTAAATCTGCATATACCACCCTTATGTTTAAAGAGATTTGTAACCCACCTCTGTATATACCACCCTTATGTTTAACAAAAGATTTGGAACCACCTCTGCATATACCACCCTTATGTTTAGCGAGATTTGAAACCTACATCTGCATATACCACCCTTATGTTTAACGAGAATTTGAACCTACATCTGCATATACCACCGTTATGTTTAGCGAGAGATTTGAAACCCACCTCTGCATATACCACCCTTATGTTTAACAAGAATTTGAAACCCACCTTTGCATATACCACTCCTATAACCGCCCTAGTGGGCCACCACAATCGGTTTTTAAATCACGATCGGATCCCTAGTGTCGCCTAGCTTTAAAAGTAACCAAAGACTATTATGACTAAGTGCACCAGGCCATAGCAATGTGCTTTTACTACGGTCATTGAACTCTGACATGAATTTGCTTACCCTATTTAACAGGGTACATTATTTCTGATAATTTACTATTTGCACAGATCAACATAACTAAGCACTGATTTCAACAATAACAAATTATGACACATAAAGCACTGTTGTAAGCTTATAATTTATACTCTTCACGACTCTGGTGTATTATAACACATGCACTTAAGCCTATCACATTATGTTTAAATTTCACCACATTCATTTTACATTTAACCATAAGGAAAAAAGCATTGCAAATAGAAGCCTGCAGTCTTTCCTTTAAAATAATCCTGGATCACCTCTTTGATTGTAGCAGGTGAGACATTACATTGCGGAAAATGTTCACACAAATGTTCCTGTAGCTTGAGTGACACCACATGACCCTCCTGGGCTATATTTATGGGTGTGTTCGTAATCTAAGATATCGGTCATTAATTTATTGATCACAATTGTAGATCTACAAACCGTGATCATAGATTTCTTATTGGCCATACCATGTCCGAATAGTAATTTTACGATAACCTGCAGTATCACAAATTTGTGTATATCGCAGATGTTTAAATATGCCTCTCTGTTCCTCCCCTGTGCTATGTTTAAAGGGAATCTCCATCCTAAAAACGCTTTTTAATATATTGTAGGGCACCCCTGCCCACCATGTAGATTACTAAATAAGCAGCACAAAACATACCTCCAGCCCTCGCTTCAGATGCCATCTCCTCCCGCTGCAACAGGGGCCAGACTGGCAGCCGCATCTGTGATAGGCTAAGAGGCAGCCAATCACAGGCAATGCGAGTGCCCACTAATCTAAGTAGTGGGTTAAATTTTAGTTTTTGGGGAGGATATTCCCTTTAAGCCAAATTTGATCAAATCGCTCAAAATACCAAAATATCCACTTGAAAATTGAGTGGTTTATTGAAAAAACAAAGATTGAGTAAATTTTCATCCACCCTATTTCCTGCCGATTTCAAGGTGAGATCAGCGGAAAAGTTTCGATGCAACGTGGGGAACTTTTTTTTAGGTCGAAAAACAGCTGCCGTATATGGGTAGCTTAATGGTTGGGGAAGACAAGAAGACCCAGCACAGACATTTGATGATTGAAGTCATCAGTGCTCGTCCCCCCAAAATTTTAGATCTTTTTACAGACAGAAAAAAACAGTAAATGTTAGTCTGCTTCTCCAAGGCGTGGCAGACTTGAAAATAACTGTAAAAAAAGATAAACAGTTGAGGGGCATAGCTACACAATGCAGGACAAATACTGGTCACATAGGGCCATATTTATATAGTTTTTAGTGCCTTTAACAATCATTATAACAACCATTACGGCATTTTACTACGGCATGTATTCTACAAACATTTCCGGTCGACCAGTTCCGCAACACCACGGTATACAAACTTGCGATACTGCGGGTTTATAAATATGGGCCATAGCTAACAAGCTGGTCATTTGGCTACAAGCTTCTGAAAGCATGAAGTGTTCAAGCAGTATATATCGTCGAACCGATGCAGCAATATAACTTCTCTATGGGTTTACCCAGAGATGTGATCCAGGGCTCATTTAAAGATAAGACAGAAGGCTTTTTTATTTAACCCTAACATATAGAGACTGAGTTTCTCCATTTAAGCAGATACTTGCACCATAGCTATTAACATTGAATGAGCATAAAAATTCTAAAAATAACTGTGGTTTATTATTATTTTTAATTTATTAAGCCCAACTTTATTATTCTACATATGATTTCTTTCCTCTAGAACATTTTTATTAACTAGGAAAGGTTCTCTAACATATATTGTGACATTCAGACTATATTTTTTACGATAAATATTTCCACATTAATGAAGCTTTCTATCACTTTCTATTTTAGTATTTTTGTTCATGACATAATGAAACGGAAAGAAGAAAGATATTTATTATTTAGTTAATTTCAAGCAATCTCTATTTTTTACAAAAAAAAAATATATATCTGTCAACAATAATTATTTTATTATATATATATATATAAATTATATATCATCACAATGGGCATTAAAGGCCATTTCTTGGTTTTTCCAAAGGGAACCTGCTTGTAACTCTTTATTTAAAAAAAGAATATTTTATTATTGTATTTATCTTATAGGATTTGGATATGTGTGGAAAGTCAGCCAATCGCTATCAGGCCTCTGTTGACTTGACAATACAGTTTGACCAATGGTATAGAGTAACGTTTTCTTTTTTAAAAATAATTTTTCATTCTCTGTGACCTTCTGGGTTATGAAGGATTCTTATGACAATGTCAAGGTTTCTTATGTTTGGAAAATGAATTTGCTGAACTGAGGTAGTAATGGTCTCCCCTCTTTCTAACAATGGACTTGCTTTTTATACAGTTTTGAAAATTCTCTATTAAATTTCAGTGAGACAAATTGGGCTCAATTGAATTAAAACCAGAAAGTTCATGCAAGATGGCTTGGGTTTTTGTGTGCCTATTTTGCAGGCGTTAAAACACCTGTCGTAGAGATTCCATTGTGAGAAACGTGCCTTTGTGTCTGTTATGCATGTTTTTGGTCTCAATGTACTTTGTCTGGGTAACATTTATTTCACATTGAAGATGCTATGATTGAATTAAAAACGAATGTTGCGTTATCTCGTTAAGATCTGAAAAAATCTCCGTCCTATGCAACAAAGCAATGGTCCAGCAGCATAGGTGGCGATGGAAGTTATAAAAAGCTTGTGTTTCGGTTACAATATGAGGTGATAAATACTTAAACTAAATCCAGTGTAAAAACATTTGCATACATACTACGGACGGGAATTCTATTATCTGCAACACATACATTTTGTGCCATATATTTTGAAAGGAACATACATCTTCTCATAAACTTCTTAGTAGGATGTTCCTTGTAGGTAAAATGAGGTCATCTATGTCAGGCAGTAAGAAAATCAAAGATTTTTTGGTGGCTAAAGCCAAGATGTCTAGAGATCCCTACAAAGTTTTGATAATGTGTGTTTCAGAGTCAGGAAAAAAAGAACTGAGCCAATCATTTTAAGAGGAATCATTCTACCCCATGGTGACATATAACAACCACGCCAAGAATGCAGGTTTCGGGCCATTGATGGCCACAGCCATTTTTATCATAAAAAAAAATCATAAAATACAGATTGTTTTCCCCCCAATGTAATATAAACCTGTGGTCTGGTAAAGTATCGATATTGGTATTTCAGTACAAGGCCATCACACCATTAAAGGTTTAAGGTGGCTGTCTTTAAATAATTTGCATTTGGCTCTACATTACCACCTATTTATTGTCTCTCTGTCTATCTACCCATGTCTGTCCTCTACCATGAATTACAAGAAATGAAAAAGGGGTAATCTTAGGTTGTATGGTCTTCATAATGTTCCAAATCACGGTGGTCCATGAAGCTTCTCTCGACTTCTCATCTTCAGACTTGAGAGACACAGAAAACAACTTGTTAAAACTGAGATAATGGAGAATTGACTGGAGGTCCCCAGGTCAACTGGGAAGGTCACGTGAGTCTGAGCTGCAGTAAATGTTATTTAGAAGGTTGATTTTTGGAGTAGAAGGAAACGTACAATGAGAAACCAACAATCCACATTTCTTATTTTGTGGTGTCGTGAGTGGTTAAACCGTGATGTGGGTGTATTTATAAAGGTGCAGTGGTAATTTCAGATACCGCACCATTAGCAACATTGCAACTACCTATAATGATTAGTGGTGCCATCTGTTTAACCTTGCACTATGGATGAAATAATGAGGGGGGGAAATGCAGATACCACACAGTATCAACCATAGAATGCTACGCCTTTTCAACCCTTTTACTACTTGTAACTGCAGCAATAAAATAACAATGATGCCATTAAAGGGGAACTGTGGTTCTATAAACAAGTGCCCTCTATAAAAAAACACTATTTTCATGCTTCTAGCTGCAGTCTATCCAACTTGCAGCCAGTTAAAGGCTTGTACTTCCTGCTTACACTATTTGTAAAGGCGTGTGGTTTGCTTTTTAGTAATTTATGATTGTTTTTCACTAATTAACGAACGATGGTAAATCTACAATAGCGCGATTATAGATTTACGATCCCCATAGAATACCATTGCGGTAGGGCCCATGTGAAACTTGACATCCCCAGCAAGCCTCTGGCTTCAGCATGCTCACTTGTATCCTACTGCTTGGACAGAGCATCATCAGCTACATCACTGCTCCACCCTGAACTTTTTAAAGCTACCCACAAGCCTGAAAGATAAAAAATATCACCTAAGATCACCCAGAGAAGCCTGTAACTAGCTTCGAAAGATCTATTTTTTGGGGGTGACTTACGAAGCTTAAAACACATGCCTGGCACAGAGAAAAGGCATTGTAGGAAGAGAGACTAAGGCCCATGTTTATAAACCTGCGGTGTCACGGTTTTGTATAGTTCGCGGTTGTAAATGTATGCCTGCTATTAGTAAACTACTCGCAATGGTATTCTATGGCCATTTTCGGCCATTTACGATCGCTATCGGACATTTACCATTTAACGTAAATTAATGATCGTTATAACGACCGATAAAGGCGCAGGAATTGCTAAAAAGCAATACTGCACCTTAATAAAATATCCCTAGGTTAGTTTGGAAAGGTTTGGGGAGATCTCTTTCTTTTCTTTTTAACTTTGTTTATGAAATCAAAATAAATTAACAAAATCTGCATATCAGCGGCAAAGTCATAAAAACGTAAAACAATACACTTATTACTGTTCATTCCTATATAGAAACGAGTATTTATACAGATGGTATAACGGCTAACTTAGGAAATAATGTTATACTGGCTGCAGTTAACATTGTGATTAGAAGGGTATTATTCTCTTCATACCATTGAGTGTAGATGGTGAGCATTCAGTGGCGCTCAGAGCCATCACTTCACATAAAGATTTAGCAGTCCATCCAATGTTAGTTGTGTGCGTGTGTGAGGCCTATATTGTGAGCATAGTATGTTGAGGGGGGAGAGGGGAGCAGGAGGGGGGAGAGAGGGGGGGAAGAGAGGGGGAGCCAGGAGGGGGATGAGAGGGGCGGAGCAGGAGGGGGGAGGAGAGAGGGAGAGGAAGGGGGGAGCAGAAGGGGGTCTCCTGGTGCTATTGACATTGCAATTGATTGGGAGAATCTCTTTTCAATTGAGGAGACAAGTTTCCCTTTAAATATAACCGGTAACAGTTGTCTACAAAAGTTTATAAATATTACCCCACCCATGGTCCCAAGCCATACAGACATGTTTGTAAAATGGCTGTGCCATGCAGTATTTAAAATATCGAAAGTGGTACCCTAACATTTTTGTTGATCCAGGGAATCTTCTTTTATTTGGCATCAGTAAGTACTTTTGCATATGTGTGTAGGCAGAACATATGGACGACATGCATGCCTTTATTCAACCACATTTACTCGGCATCTAGTTTGCTTTGATACCAAATGTCTTTTTAACAACTGTGTGAACTTGAACCTTTTGCAGCACAGAGAGTCCCTTCTCGCTATTTGTCTGAATGCCACTTAAAATCTCATTGATCTCACCAGAATCCAAAATGAACGAGCGTCTTGCCATCGGATCATTTCTGATTTATAGATTAATGACAGGTGGAGGCAGTGAATTTTTTTTTTCCCCAATCGTCTTTTAAACGTTTTTTTTTTTCTTCTTTACTGAGTGCCCGAAGGGAAACCAGTTCTTTAGTTCCCAGATATGTCAGCAAGATTCTGAAAATGATTGTATTTCTACAATTTCATCTCCTTCCAGTTTTCTTATTGCTGACTTGGTAGGATTCAATAGAAAGGTGACATGGATCCTCGTTTCTTAAGTCCTTACTTCTCAAGCTTCTAAAACATCATTACTTCTTTTTTTTTTTTTAAATATACTACATACCGTAACAATGACCCAGAACAATAATGAATTTTTGCTTAGACTTAAAGTTTTTGTAGAACGGTAACTTAAGCTACAAATGAAAAATCATAACAATACGCTTATTCCCTGACCGAAACAAGGTGGCCATACACTGACCTGATATTGGTGTTATTTTGATTCGTTCGATTGTCAAACTGATCTAATATGACGGTCCAGTGGTAGCACCTCTGATATTCCCCTGCCTGGAAGGTAAGGTAACTACTGTACAGTGTTCTGCTGATGGCAATATTCCACTCGAACATATTTTGACAACAATTATCGGGTGCACATGCAATATTTCCCTTAATTGTGTTGAATTCCAGGCAAATATTTATTGCCCCTCTTTTAAAATTTCACTGTACATATTGATACATTTTACCCAATCACATGGGCCATATTTATAAAGACCCAGTATCACTCTTATCGTAAATCTATGATTTGCCATAGAATAGTTTACTACTACCGCATGGTATTCTATAATAAGAGTTGGTCGTACATTTACAACCGTTTGCTGTACGACCGCGGACGTAAATGTACATTAACAAAACGCTTATATAACAAAAAAACAGGTCTGAGGACTTTGCCTCACACTCATTTTGTGATAAGTGCTCTCCCTTTCTAGCAGAAGTGCCCACTCCACCCCCTGCTCAATGCCTTTTAGGATCTCAAGCATTTGCAGAGGAGGTGAAACAGCATAATCATTGGCAGTCACTGCCTTAATTGACTGCAATAGAGGGAGGAGCCACTTACTCTTCCAGATATGGCAAAATATTAGGAAACTTAAAACAAGACCAAAAGGTCTAATCTGATGGCCCTCAATGTCATTGCTATTGGTTGAATTGCGGACAGGTACTGACAATGACCAGTTTTAGTCTAGTGGGCAAGACTTCTACTCAGGCAGCAGGCCCAGCCCCCCCACCATGTCCGCATGTGTTCTGTGAAAGTTTTCCTATCGTTGACGATGATGTCAACATCACGGCCATGATTGGCTCTGGAAAACCCGGGGCACAGAACATTGGAGGGAATGGACCAGGCTACCAGATTTCTAAATAAACAGTGAGGTGGACATATCCTTTAAGGGAATGAATGGGTTTCTATGTGTGTTGTGCATAACATCAGAGGTGTAAAGATGGATGCATTCTCTATTGAATCATGGGAGTTTTCAGGGTGTTGGGAAGAGATTTAATATGTTACAGCGTAATATTCCATATCCACTGCATTGTGGGATTCCTTTATTTTATTATTTTCTGTAACAATGATAGTCTGACATCTTTGATTTATAGCCAGAAGAATAGATTTGTAATAACTAATAGATTTCCAGCACCCAATTCAAGTAGTCTGGGATATTTCCCTACAGTTTTTACAATTGTCTGGTTGGTGTACAATCAATCAAACAGCCACTATTAAAAAACGTTGCGCCTTTCCTTTAAAGAAAAGCTAAAGCTAAATTTAAAAAATTGAAATTCTATGGAATGTTGTTTTTCTCACTTCCAAAATCAGCAGCCGTGTTTAAAGGGGAAGTTCAGTGGAAATACATATGCTTTTAAAAAAAGAGCAGTATTTTTCCATCCTAATGACATGCCCATTCAATGTTTTATCTGTGTATAAATAAATGCAACTGAAATACTGACTTCCTGTTTGCAGACCCCTAGTAGAGACCGTTATGGTCTTGCCCTTGACCCAGCGCCTGGGTTGATTCAGTTGCTCAGTAGAGATCTGAGCATGTGTGACCCATCCAACAGCCAATCAGTAGAAATTACTGTTAGGAACATTCCAGGATGTGGTGCATTCTGGAAAGAAGAAGGACCCGTTAGAACTGAAACGTCAGCTCACTAATGTCACATCAGGGACCGCAAGGGGTAAAAATTCAACTGATTTTTCAAAATGGAAGAGAATTTGTAGAATAACTAAGTATGTACAATAGAAACTAATACTTTTTAAAATATTGATATTTTTACTGAACTTTCCCTTTAATTCTGTCTTTATCTGGCTCACAAAGAGAATTCAAAGCCACTGGATACCAGATTATGGCTTCGCTGTAATCAGACTGGGCAGTCAGAAACCAATTTACTCATTAGGAAGGTCTGTAGAAAATCAGAAAGAGTCACAAACCTGCAGGATTACAGATGATTTCTCTGCAATGTGACAGTTGCAGCTATTCACTAGTTAGGAATGACGCAAACCAGTCCCATCTCATTAATATTGTGAGCATTTGTATGCCTTTTAATTGCACCTAAAGTGTGTTATTTTCCGGATTCTATAAATCTATTGAAGAGAGCAAAGTGTGATGGGGGTGGGAGATTTATTTCACTTCACAGGGAAGTTAAATGGGTATCACCCAGCATCTAAATTCTCATAATGTTTTTTAT
The DNA here is from genome assembly GCA_019447015.1 of Hymenochirus boettgeri. Classification (NCBI taxonomy): domain Eukaryota; kingdom Metazoa; phylum Chordata; class Amphibia; order Anura; family Pipidae; genus Hymenochirus; species Hymenochirus boettgeri. The sequence continues at coordinate 22,419,309 of CM033473.1, read as the reverse complement.
ATCGCAAATATTGGTGTCATGTGTTATGTTAATGTTTCCTGCTAGGTTCCTGTTTTTTTAAAAAAAATTTTTTAAAGAAGCACAAACGACATTGGTTTATTGAAAAAAATGGCACATTTTATTTCTGATATTAATAAACTATTTTATAAATGAATAAATCCTTGTGTTGTTAACAGAATTTGTAGCGTTGGTCGGGAAATCATGTTATTTCACACGGGCATACATGGGTGCCACAGAATCGGAACTTACGATAACCGAGGTTACAGTAAAAGTACGGCCTTGCCAACATTTACATTGGTTTAGCCTACCATACTTATGTGGTAGTAGAATACAACCGCAATGCTATTGTATAGGTGATTATTGGCCCAAGTAGTCTGGTCTAATCTATAGAAAGAAACAGAGAATCATGGGAATAGAAATCCGATTGGTAGATGTTCATTGCATATGTATATTCTAATGACACAATGTCCCTTAGAACGTCTCCATTAATTTAAATAATCTCTCTTTCCCACACCAAGGGTCTTTATAATGCCACATACTATGGATACAAACTGAGAGTGAATCCTTAACATGTTTATCAACACCCAACATATGTAGCTACTTAACTGGAAAGATTTAGTGTAATTCTATGTGTGTGCACTTAATTTTGCACATTGGATGGAATTGTGTGCAGCCTAGAGTCCACCTGTGTGATGACAATTAAAGGAAGTGAGTCAGATATTACTACTAATTTATACACATTACCAGGAACAAAACCTTAAGATGGCATTAGTTAAGTTTAGCCACAAACAACTGGGACATTTTCATCTCTACTTTTGATGAGATGTGACTTACAGCTGTGGTGCCCCAAACCAACTTCCTCCCCTAATAGCACCTTAACCCTAGGGCCAAACTGCCTATTTTCCCCCATACCATTTATCCAAAGTCTGACTCATAGTGCTGATCTTGCCCACCCCCTCTAACAGTCCAGACTGCTCCAACTGTAGCAGAAGGCAAGGCCAGACCAGACACTTCAAGCTAGACTGTGGACAGGAGCAACCATTCCATAAAGGAAAGAGGACAATAATAAAAAAAACAAACCAGCCCACTAATTTAATATAAACATACTGTACAAAGTAAATACCTAGTAATACGTAACTACATTCTACCATAATATTAATAATTTCCCTGCATTATTATCCCTCGTGTGTCTTCCCTTTGCACTGCAGAGGAATGCTAAATTTCCATATTTGTGATGTACAAGGTTTCCTCTCAGGTTTGCAGCTAAACTTTGTAGATTTTGGATGCACTGAAGTTTGTGGTCTGTTGTCCACAGCGAGAATGGCTGAATAATTTGATTTTAATGACCGTGTTATTATTGGAGAATTGCTTCTCTGCCAAGTTAGAGTATATTCTCTCCTTTAAAATCTTCCTGGATTTAGCTCAGTAAAACCAACCTTATTGATCTATGGAAATTGCCTCTCGCCCTTTAATGAAAACATTTCCAGTCTGTGTCTTGTCTTCCTACATCACTTAAATGATCATGTGACCAGCGCAATATGCTTATAGGATTTACCAGATATTTTCTATAAACTTTAACGCAAATGATATAGGGGACTTTACGGGAGAAATGAATTAACATGCAAATAAAATGAAGTATCAGGTATGAACTATATCTATGTCGAAAAAATACTGCATGTACCGATTTCTTTTAATACTGCGCTGATAATTCATACAGATAATTCCAAGTTTCTCTTTGACTAAAGATGAAATAAAAGAAGGGGGAAAACAATAATAAACTGAAACCATCACAGTAAAATAGTTTCCCAAGGAAATAGTAATGGACACAGTAACTGAACGAGACACATGGAATGGCTCACAGGCGAATTGTGGCTAATGTAATATGCAACCCTGCTGACTGGCTCGTAACTGTATGCATTATGGTACTGAAACAAAATGAATGGATAGGTCCACTCGGAAATGAACCTATCCTTTTTTGCTTAATTGAAGAATGGGAAGTTTATCTTTTACCTCCGGTTTTTCAATTATGCAGCTTTCCTTTAAGTTTTTGCAATTTTGTGAATCTAGCAAATACTTTTCAAAATTTCATCTTCTTAAAACCTGCACAACTACTGTAAACTGTAAATATACTGTCACTAAGGAATCAAAAAGTTAGGAGGCCAATATAAGGCTTAGAGCTCCTCTTATATGCAAATGAGGACCGGACTTCTGGTTATTAACCATTTTTACCCTACGGTATATTATATTGCAATGCCCAAATGTATACGTAATTCCTAACTTCGTTTTTTCTGTTCTGGACCTAAAACCCTTGCCTAAAAAACCCTACACAGAACACTAAATGCATGCTAATACCCGACTATTACTAATCTTTATGTTGTTAGTAGTTGCTGAAGATCCAGAAAGACCCTAGAGAGACCCAGCAAGAAGGACAACACCTTACAGTGTGAACAGTCTGAATCTATTTAACCCCTGGAGGAAATCTAAAACTTTCCAATTATTTCTAAGGAAGAATTATTTGGGGCAACACTCAAAGCCAAATAATTGAAAACCCGAGTGGATGTCTGGATGAAACATTGCTTATAAACAGACATTAAACCTTAGACATTTAACGCAATAAAACCAGTAATAAAAAAAAAGGTAGGGAAAAGTAATTAAAAACTGTAGCTAGAGAAATAAAATTGTTATCCAGATTTAATTGTAAGAATTAGTGGTGATTCTCTTGAAAGTTTCAAACCTGGAGGGGAGAACGGGAGAAAAGAGGGAATGTAATTTTAAATAACGGCCCTGGATCTCATCATTAGTAAATGGCAGTGGCAAATGCATAGAGATCGCACATAGCTCCACTGTTCTAACCCTCATAATCCAGCATGCTCAGTCCCTGGCTTTAGTGGCCCATAGCACACAAAATTACCGATTGTACAATCCCAGTATGTACTTTGGTATTGGTCAGAAGTGGCTGTAATAACAGGTCATACATTCCTAATGATTGTACAATATCCATATAACAATATCGTACCACCGGTGTGTGTGTGTGTATGGGCCCCTATAGTTGAGGTAATACATTATTACAGTATCCCATTACCTGCATTGGGGAATATCAATACAGATCATTATGTCCATTATATTCTTTTGAAAGCTACAACAACTACAGGGAATAAGTATACATCAAGCGCCGTATTTATAAAGACGCTGTATCGCTATTTCATACGCCTTAACGCTGTAATTTTTATGCCTTTGATTCATACACTTACGGTTCCAGACCTATACCTACAAAAAATGTCTTACATTTAGTGTCTACAATTAGGTATTGTACAGCCACCCGTTCGGAAATGTACAACCACAGCTTGTTCGATATTACGATAACCCGAGGTATTAGAATTCTCTGATACAGCAGGTTTTTTTCAATTGGCCCATAATCCCATGCGCACTATTAACATGGCCCCACTGGGGATTATGTATCTCAAATATTTTTTTTTATTGTATTCAATGTATTAAACTGGATATGTTTAGAAGGATTTGATAAGGGTTTTTCAATAATATTATTAGTGCAACACAGACATTTTGTTTCAGTTGCACCATTAAATATAGCAACTTAACAAACCGCAAAATCATTTCCCTACTACACAGTCCTAATTAATGAACCACCTAATAGGCGAGTGGTTGGTGGTTGAACAGTCATAGTTAAAGATATGAGTATTGATATGTATGGTGATGGTGGAGCTTGATAGGTTTTAGACAGATCAGAGGTGTGGGTGATAACATTTTATATTTAAAATACAGGAATGTTAAGTAGCCATACACACAACAGTCAGATACCATTGTTATGTTGGTAATATTCATGTACTCAAATCTAAAACTAACCCAATTGACCCCCTATACGGGTGGCCATACAGTACATGTATTATCCTCTCCCTATACTAGGATAGCGCATGATAATGACCAAACCGAATCTTCTATTCAGAACACCAATCCTGCAGTCAACTGCATGGCTCTTGAGTTGAGTCCCTTTGCACTCCATAGAGACAGTCTTGCAGTTGACTTTCATTGGTCAGCACCACTGCTATCTTTAATCCCATTGGTTATTCTCATGAGAAACGAAACCCAAAATGTTTGGATGAAAGTGTTGGAAAATTGGATAAAGAAATACAAAACTGAAAAATCGTGTACAAATAAAATAGTTTCTTATTTTCATTTATACAATGAGACTAAATGTTAATTTCACCAAAAGCACATAAAGTCCTCAGGCGAATTTAAATTTTAAGAAAGCATATAACAGTCCATTAAGATAAAGTCAGTCAAATGTTAACATTAAATCTTCCAGTTACTCCCCCTACTTCTAAGAGGTGGGAGCCATTTTAATGGAGAGAATTTTTACACAATAATCTAAGTATAAAATACAGTCTAGCTTTCTGTTAAGCTACAGTGGTGCAATAAAATGTATTCTGTGACATCTGTGACAGAACGCTTGCTATAACTATAGTGATGAGAGTCAACTGTAATGTGAGACCTCACAACTGGGAGAACTGAATACGTGTTCATGTAATAACAGAAAATAAACTTTGCCCGGTTTTGGTAAAAAGTAGATGTAACTTGATCTTTTTACCAAGGTTTTGCTATAGATTTAAAGGAACAAATTAAGAGACAGGGGAGTATTGGGCCTTAGGCTGGAGGACAATTTTTTTCCCAGGGCCTTTCTTGCTGCCACACTAGTTGGACAATGCCACACAGAATTGTATTGGCCTGCCAATGGTCCAAATACCTCTCGGGCATCTCCTCTGCAGCTCAGTGCTCCCCAATGTGCCACAGTGATATTTCTCACTACTTCTCTCCAGTACCATGGTTTCTAACAACAGAACAAAAACAACCTTTACTTGGGATGGAAGATCAGTTAAATAATAACACCCCTAGTAAAATAATATTATTGTATACATTGCCCCCTGAAATCCTTAAGGCTAAGTGTTAGCACATGAGAATTGCAAACAATGCATGTCAATGTGGGTGGCCATATTGAATCCGTTTTCAGAGCGCATGCAATCACCACTTTTATATGTTATCTTGTGCTCCGATTATGGAATATTGCGTGGATAGCATTGCAATGGGATGAACACGCGCATGCCACATGCTTTTCACGTGCGGTTGCTGGCCGGTCATAGTGTGGGCCTCAGCCTGAAAGCTTATTTCCTTACCCCCTTCCTTCTCCGAATGGCAGATGAACTGTCTGGAAGATTGCTAGTGAATGGTGGGCTGGATTGGCTACCAGGTTGGCTGATTAAATTGCTGTTAAGTTTACTGGTAAACTGCTCGAGGTAGTTTGTGTATTGGCTGAAAAGCTGACTGTTATCAGGCTGTGTCTGGTAAACTAGCTGGCAGATGGACCTGCCAAACGTTTGGCCAGCATGTTGGCTACAGCTGGAAAACTGACTGTTTCCTGATGGTGGAACAGGCTACCAAGTGGGCTGGCTGGTGTAGACAGACTGAAAGGCTGACTAGCATGCAGCTTGTCCACTTCCTGGAAAGTGGATGGCTAGTACCATTGGAAAAAGACTCTATCCCACTAGTATCATAGTAGCACAAACACATTGCCTTACCCAACAAAATGTTTGCATACCCACCCCCAATCATCTCAGTTTGTCAGAACCGAACAAATCTTAAGGGTATATCCCAAAACACTCAAAGTTTGTCTCTTGGGATGATACTTGGATATTTGGGTTCAATTATTATGCCACCATGTCGAACCATACTCCTGGGTGCCCTTGGTCTTAATGCAAATCTGCAGCCAAGCCATTTAACTTGAGTCCTCAGATTTCTTTCCTGTCCATGTCAAAGGTGCCACAAATGCAGACTCGACCCTCATGCTCAATATTTAAGACTACAGAAGAGTCTCCTGCCTGTGTGGCTTAAGGGAGGACAGAGAATGGGTACGCAGCCACATGCTTGGATGTTGTGTCAATGACATCTAACAAAGTTTGTATGGCTCAGCATTTATTTTCCCACCTCAACACTGTATTACACCAACTTTTGCACTACATCTCAGATCACTAGACCACAGGGCAGGCAGGCAGATCCCTTATGGAATTATAAGTTTTTTGTCAGCACTTTGTATGGACCCCCCAACTACCTGGGCTATAAGTGTGTTCAGACCTTAGTTCTCCTCTAGAAATAAGTAGTAAAAGTGGATATTACTGTCCTTAGGCACATTTACTTTAGTTAATGAGGATGCGCAAAATTCTTGTTAAAACCTCACAAACACACAAACTGGACACAAAACTTCCGTTTTAAGGTCAGACATTCTCTGAACCTTCCTGAAATGAGATGAACTGCGTGACACGGACCGCGGAGGTCAAAAGTCACCTTGACACAACATGTCCCTTGGCCGAATAACATCATTTGCATTGTATTTATTCCTTTCTAGAAAAGAACACAGGAGCTTTAATCACGGAAAGTTCACCAATTCCACAAGGTCACACGCAGAGATGCCATTATGAAATCTCTCTCCTCCCTTTCAATGGCTTTTAAGTGTTTTTTCAAAAGACAAAAAAAGGTCAATCAAAACTAATTTTCGTTTCCCAATAAAGGGCATTTTTTTCTTGTCGTACCTTCTTTCAACAATTTATTTTACCAGAACAGCAGCAGCATTAGTCGGTTCTGTCTTGGGCTTTGGGGTGGGGGCTTACACATTCCAATGTACACAACACAGGTATATATTTCCTGATACTGAATCCCTGTAGAAAACACGTTTTTCATCCCTGTAGGGGTAGAAGGGAGTCCTCGTGTGAACTGACTATTATTAGGAGGATTCTATTTTTGCAATAATTATTTTTCTATTTTTACCCATGTTTTCATCTCCATACTGCCATACTGTATCTCTTTATTTGGATTGCATGTCCATCATATATGTGATGTGACGTGCTGCAATAAACAAATCTGACACCGTACACATATGGCGCTACCACCAGACTCTTTATATAGTTCTATTCTATTCCATGTGTTAGGAGCAGAAGACTAGGGGCGGAGGGAGATCTAAAGGCAGTGATTACTGGGAGGATTTCATCTCTGACCAATCAGTTTATAATGTAGCAATTGTATCACAATCCTATCCTCCAGGCCATGACCTTACTTACCCACCAGGTTCTTTTTTTAGTGCAGCGTTGCCATTTGACAAGGGAATGTCATTGATATTTTATCATAATGATACTTACATTAATATTATGAGTATATCATCAATCTGCTCTGAACATAAACAATGTTCATTGCTTTGGGCAGGTCCACACACCTTCCCTGGCACAGTATGGATGCCTGTGACCAGTTTTTGATCCACAAGTATGTTGCCCATATATTGGTCTCGTAGTACTAGAATATTGTCTAAACTTCACACAAGTGACTTTCCCTTAGATATCTATATTCCTGGATATTAAATAATTTATCAATGAGACAAATGTGAACCTGGATCTGTCCATTTACGCACATCAACTATCCATCCAATCATCATCTTAGAAATAATGTTTCCCAAAGTCCAATCACTTCACCATCTTGTTACTGTGCATACAGGAAATCGACCCATGTAATGCGGAATTAAATTTGGTCCATTCAATTGCAACCTGTGAGAAGCAATAAAGACATCCCAACATAATAGGGGCACCCATGGCCAACCTGCAGAGAAGCTAAAAACACAAAAAACATAAACGAACACATGGGAAAGAAATTCTAATAGAACATAATTATAACCTCCATGTACAGGATGGACGACTTATGCTTTCACATGTTTCCTCTTCCAGGAAATATCCAGAAAAGAGACTTCCTTCATAGATCACTTAACATAACCTCACAAGTGTGGACCTATTATCGAGAGGTCAGTGGCTTTATATCATTACAATCAGTCAATTCATTATCATAAGATCAGCAATTGTATCACAGGCAAATAATACCAGCATGAAAATCAAAAAAAAATGGCAACTATGGACGAGATGCAATAAATGTCCCGGATCACAACTACCTGCATTACAATGAACTGTATTAACCACTGCAACTATGGTGAATAATCCATTAATGGAGATGCAATTACGCCAAGATAACCGAAGTCATAACCCACGCTACCCGGTTGTGTACTATTGGCATTCGCCATTTCCAAACGTGCCAAGAAACCTAGTTATGATTTTGCATATGTCTTCATGCAAAAATAACAGAAAGGCTGCAACTTACCGCTAACATTCCCGTATTAAAGCCCGCATTTTGGAATAGGATAGTAATTGTGCAATTTTGTATCTCCCCTTCTCCGTCAACAGAAAGGGTAGGGTGGGTTTTGCACTTATTTTTCCCATTAGAGTGGAATGGCATCTCCCTGTGCAGTAAATGTGTCGAAAATTGGACGATACGCTGTTAAACTGAGAAAAGAAAAACCCGAACACTAGAGGAAGGCGGTGAGGATAACAAAATGGAGATGGTTAGAAAGGATATAACCGTCACCTTTTTACTTTATATTCCTGTAAACGGGCAGGCCGGACAGTAGTACCCACCCTCATCATGCGAACCCACTTAGTGGGAAACTACACATTATAGTAGACCTGTACCTACTATGATAAAATCTACTGCGATAGAACAGACATAAACACCCTTGTAAGGGATGAGGGGACATAAACATAAATATAGTTTCAATATAATTATTATATAAACCAATGACTATCATAACAATGAGAGGTCAATGAACCTGCTTATAGAGGGCACAAGGTCCTCTGGAATTGTGAATTATCCTTATAGTAAGCATGCTTGTGAAGGTTCCATTCATCCAGGTCGGGTATACTGTTGTATTCAATTAGATCAACTGGACTTGAATGTAGTTCTTGAGACGTTTTCGCTAGTCATCCGACTGGCTTTCCTCAATTCAGAATGACTTGTACAAAATCTGTGGCAATTTGTACCCTGGAAAATCCCAATTAGCATATCACAGCCGGTGTTAAGGGTCGTGATTAGATAGTGGCTAATAGGTGTTATAGGAACGCCCAGAGTAAGGTGTCAAAACAGCATTGTACATGGCGACATATATATGCAGTGCATGCATGAAGAATGCTCATTTGTAGTGGGGGAGACCAAACATAGCAACTGATCAACGTTGGCCCACAAAGAGAGCCAATTCCTGGTCAGGACCTCAGCCCGTGTATACTGCATCTTAAGATTAAAGGGACATACCTTTGAAGATGTATGTATACATATACTGGCGAAGGAACGTTGACGTTCAAGAGAAGGTGTTAAGAGGCCATTTATGTGAAATTAAAAGAAAAAAAACCAAGCCAAATAAGGTGGGGGGTTCGACACCAACTGTCTGCCATGTACAATGCTGTTTTACCCTTACTCTGGGCGTTCCTATAACACCTCTTAGCCACTATCAATCACACCCTTAACACCTGGCTGTGATATGCTAATTGGGATTTTCCAGGGTACATAATTGCCACAGATTCTTGTACAGTCATTCTGAATTGAGAAAGCCAGTCGATGACTAGCGAAACGTCTTCAAGAACTACATTAAGTCCAGTTGATCTAATGAATACAACAGATATCTTATAGTAAGAGTTTATTATAATAATAATCTATTATAACGTATCGTCATGGCCACTATCAATCATTTAGGAAGGGTTTTTCAAAACACTACTTCAACACTACACTCAAACACTATAATCGTGATCATATTTTACATGAACATATCTCCAATCAACTCTGAGAACGCCTTTTTTTTGCTTAACCAAGACTTGATTTGGTTTTTTAACCTAGAAACATCAACCACTTGAAGGTGGTTGTCTCTGAAAAAAAAATAATAATAAACATATAAAATAGTTAATAGTGAGGAGAGGGTATGATATCAAACCAAAAGAAGGTCACTTTTGTGAGCCTAGCACACTAAAGCCGCATAACATGTGTGGTATGAGGCTTTTTAGGTGGCTCACAAAAAGTGTCATACACATGTGTGATTGTGTGGCCTACCTGTGTGTGTGGAACCTTAATACATTTACTAGTTTCAAAGATGTTATTGTGACTTTTTCCTAATAAGTAAAAAAAAAAATTGGCATCGTGTTAACGTACCAGTAAATGGGTACACAGAACTACACAATTCAAACATACATAAAAAAATCAATATATTTGTTTCTTTGATTTTACTCTTTTTTGGTTTTCTATTTGTGTATTTTAAAAGAAAAATAAAAACATTTGATAATGGACAGAAATGAACCAGATCGAAAAGCATAAGTGGATGTTATAAATATTTTTAACAAACACGTTACAAAAACTGCCCAGAAACACACATTTAGTGTGAGTCACCCTGGAGAAGGAATTCTACATCTGTTTGTAAACCCTTACACTCCCAATGAATGTGTTTAACATGTGTTCATCATAGATATACCACCAACCAAACCACCGAGTTAATATCTAAGTATTATTATTTCAAAGGGACACTACCTTCCTGCTCCAACAATACATAAATCATAAAGGAGTTCTTGCCATACTTATCTGGGTCTTGTATCTCCTTCTCTCGGTCCTGGGCCAATCACATTTAATAGGCAGGGCTTTGAGTCACCAGCTACTTTAGGCAGCTCCCAATCTTGGTGATGATTATGTTAAAATAAGGAGAACGCAACTATAAAATAAACCCCAAACGGAATTGGCTACTTTGATTACTGTAACTTTACATCATTTGGGTAACACAAGCATGTCTACTATAACTTTTTTCAACCCACCCCATCCCGCCTTCCATTCAAAATACCAAGATGAGGAACTTAAAGGGGAACTGTTGTCTCCAAAAAAGTTAAGTTTAAATAAAGGGGCCAGTTTCCAACCTTAAAACTAGCCCCACCACTCTCTACGTTCACAGTCCAATATTATACAAAATGAACTGACCAGAAATAATGGGTGGGAGGCTGAATTGTGACATTCCTGAGTCTTCTCCTGCACAGTGCCCGGCTAGCACAGCCTCATACTCCCTCAGCGTGTGAGGGAAGGGCTTGATTCCACAGAGTTTTCTGTAAGGGGAGGTCTGAGTAACCCATGACAGCCCGTGATGGGCGGGGCTAGACAACCGCAAATGGGCTGGTCTTATGCACCCGCGAGTGGTTGAGGCCACTGGGGCTGTAGATAATGGGCCATGGGCTGCAACTGAGGGACCATGGTGTCCATGATTGAGAGGGACTATGGGGCCTGCAAAGGGAATAGGAGACACATGACAGATTGACTGACAGTTTCAGAGCAGGAAGTTCAGGGGACCTGGTGATGCTGCTGCATATCAAACACAAAAATTAAATATCTTCAAAACTAGCAAAATAAACAATGGAAATAATTGCAAATCTTCCAGGGGAGCAATCCATCAATTTACTAGGCATTTTTAACTGCTAGGTGGTCCTCACCCTTTGTTTACTGTCATCCAGCTCCGCTCCAGCTCTTCCTCTCGATCTGTTGGCATTAGACCTATAGGAAGATCCTTCTGCAAAAAGCCCTCTTACCATTGGCCCATCCCTGTATAGATGAAGGCATAAGCAGACCTGACCTGGAAACTTTATGTAATTGGAAAAAACGAATTGACAGTAGAGGGCCCAACTTTCGACAGTTCCGGTCCTTTTTTCGAATTTTCTAACTATATGGAAAGTTCCGAATCGGACCCTTAAAGTCAATGGAGTCAATAGTTTGAAAAGTTTGAATGAAATACGATTTTAAAAAAAATTAATGTAACTTAATGTAAATTGCTGTGGGACTTGGGAAATGGTTCTAGGGAACATTTTGAATATCCAGGACCTTCGAAAATCTATTTTTACTCACACACGTGCTACTACTTTCGATGCTCTCCCCGTTTCAAACATTCGATAATTATCCCATGACGACTCGCATGACTCGATAATTCAATATTTTACTCGCAGTATTGGTATAATAAACATTTTACTCTCACAGATTCGATATTTACTCAGCGTATTGGGTATAAGCATTTTACTCGGGATTAGGATAATCGATATTTCTTGTTTATTGGTAAAATCGACATTTTACTCGCATATTCGCCGTGCCTTGAACGTTTCGAACATTGATAATTATCACATTCTGGAAAACATTGAATTCCGAGGAATACGGGTCCAGGAGAGTTTTTTGGAGAAGTCCCGAGTTCCGTTCGAACTTGGGTTCGAGTTTTAGTCCTCTCTATTGAGAGTAAACCCCGGGATCAGGACCTATGGAGGTAAGTATAAGTCATCTTTCAACATACATCCTATTTAAAAAAGCTTCAAGTAACTAATGTAACGCAATGATGATATAATTCCTATCAGCCACTACCACACCAGTTGGTAATTCATATACACGAAATCAATCAAACATTTTCATGAGGTCCCGCAGCCCCCATTCTCAGTTTTCTACAAAGATTGGAAGAGTGGCCATGGCAGGCCATGATCTATAAACTCTTTCAATGGAGTGGAGCTAGAGAACTTATTGAGCATGTCAGATTTGTATCTTGTGGCACAACCTACATCCAGAAACTGGCATAGAATTGTTTCTGATTTCACGTTCAGAGATCCAGTACGGCATCTTACCCGCGGTGAATGTTATTTAATAATAAGGATCCCTACACATACCCACGGTGAATGTTATTTAATAATAAGGATCCCTACACGTACCCATGGTGAATATTACTTAATAAGGATACTACACATACCCGCGGTGAATGTTATTTAATAATAAGTATCCCTACACGTACCTTCGATGAATGTTATTTAATAATAAGGATCCCTACACATACCCGCGGTGAATGTTACTTAATAATAAGTATCCCTACACGTACCTTCGATGAATGTTATTTAATAATAAGGATCCCTACACGTACCTTCGGTGAATGTTATTTAATAATAAGGATCCCTACATGTACCTTCGATGAATGTTATTTAATAATAAGGATCCCTACACATACCCGCGGTGAAGTTATTTAATAATAAGGATCCCACACATCCGCGGTGAATGTTATTTAATAATAAGGATCCCTACACGTACCCATGGTGAATGTTATTTAATAATAAGGATCCCTACACGCACCTTCGGTGAATGTTATTTAATAATAAGGATCCCTACACATACCCGCGGTGAATGTTATTTAACAATAAGGATCCCTACACGTACCCGCGGTGAATGTTATTTAACAATAAGGATCCTACACGTACCTTCGATGAATGTTATTTAATAATAAGGATCCCTACACGTACCCGCGGTGAATGTTATTTAACAATAAGGATCCTACACGTACCCGCGGTGAATGTTATTTAACAATAAGGATCCTACACGTACCCGCGGTGAATGTTTTTAATAATAAGGATCCCTACACATACCCACGGTGAATGTTATTTAATAATAAGGATCCCTACACCTAACCATGGTGAATGTTATTTAACAATAAGGATCCTACACGTACCTTCGATGAATGTTATTTAATAATAAGGATCCCTACACGTACCCGCGGTGAATGTTATTTAACAAAAGGATCCTACACGTACTTCGATGAATGTTATTTAATAATAAGGATCCCTACACGTACCCGCGGTGAATGTTATTTAACAAAAGGATCCTACACGTACCTTCGATGAATGTTATTAATAATAAGGATCTCTACACATACCCGTGGCAAATGTTATTAATAATAGGATCCCTACAAGTACCCATGGTGAATGTTATTTAATAATAAGAATCTACACGTATAAATAACATTCACCGCGGGTACGTGTAGGGATCCTTATTATTAAATAACATTCACCGCGGGTACGTGTAGGATCCTTATTATTAAATAACATTCACCGAAGGTACGTGTAGGGATCCTTATTATTAAATAACATTCACCGCGGGTACGTGTAGGGATCCTTATTATTAAATAACATTCACCGCGGGTACGTGTAGGGATCCTTATTATTAAATAACATTCACCGCGGGTAAGTGTAGGGATCCTTATTATTAAATAACATCACCGCGGGTAGGTGTAGAGATCCTATTATTAAATAACATTCATGAAGGTACGTGTAGGATCCTTATTATTAATAACATTCACCGCTGGTACGTGTAGGGATCCTTAGTATTAAATAACATTCACCGCGGGTACATGTAGGGATCCTTATTATTAAATAACATTCACCGCTGGTACGTGTAGGGATCCTTATTATTAAATAACATTCACCGCGGGTACATGTAGGGATCCTTATTATTAAATAACATTCACCATGGGTACGTGTAGGGATCCTTATTATTAAATAACATTCACCGCGGGTACGTGTAGGGATCCTTATTATTAAAAAACATTCACCGCGGGTACGTGTAGGGATCCTTATTATTAAATAACATTCACTGCGGGTACGTGTAGGGATCCTTATTATAATAAACATTCACGCTGGTACGTGTAGGGATCCTTATTATTAAATAACATTCACCGCTGGTACGTGTAGGGATCCTTATTATTAAATAACATTCACCGCGGGTACATGTAGGGATCCTTATTATTAATAACATTCACCATGGGTACGTGTAGGGATCCTTATTATTAAATAACATTCACCGCGGGTACGTGTAGGGATCCTTATTATTAAATAACATTCACCGCTGGTACGTGTAGGGATCCTTAGTATTAAATAACATTCACCGCGGGTACATGTAGGGATCCTTATTATTAAATAACATTCACCGCTGTAGTGTAGGGATCCTATATTAAATAACATTCACCGCGGGTACATGTAGGGATCCTTATTATTAAATAACATTCACCATGGGTACGTGTAGGGATCCTTATTATTAAATAACATTCACCGCGGGTACGTGTAGGGACTCTATTATTAAAATACATTCACCGGGGTACGTGTAGGGATCCTATTATAAAAACATTCACTGCGGGTACGTGTAGGGATCCTTATTATTAAATAACATTCAACGCTGGTAGTGTAGGGATCCTATTATTAAAAACATTCACCGCTGGTACGTGTAGGGATCCTTATTATTAATAACATTCACCGCGGGTACATGTAGGGATCCTTATTATTAAATAACATTCACCATGGGTACGTGTAGGGATCCTTATTATTAAATAACATTCACGCGGGTACGTGTGGGATCCTTATTATTAAATAACATTCACCGCGGGTACGTGTAGGATCCTTATTATTAAATAACATTCACCGCGGGTACGTGTAGGATCTTTATCATAAATAACATTCACGTGCGGTATGTGTAGGGACCTTATTATTAAATAACATTCACCGCGGGTACGTGTAGGGATCCTTATTATTAAATAACATTCACCGTGGGTACGTGTAGGGATCCTTATTATTAAATAACATTCACCGTGGGTACGTGTAGGGATCCTTATTATTAAATAACATTCACTGCGGGTACGTGTGGGATCCTTATATTTAAATAACATTCACGTGGGTACGTGTAGGGATCCTTATTATTAAATAACATTCACTGGGGTACGTGTAAGGATCCTTATTAGTAAATAAACATTCACCGTGGGTACGTGTAGGGATCCTTATTATTAAATAACATTCATGCGGGTACGTGTAGGGATCTATATTAAATAACATTCACTGCGGGTACGTGTAGGGATCCTTATTATTAAATAACATTCACCGCGGGTACGTGTAGGGATCCTTATTATTAAATAACATTCACTGCGGGTACGTGTAGGGATCCTTATTATTAAATAACATTCACTGCGGGTATATGTAGGATCCTTATTGTTAAATAACATTCACCGTACGTATGGGTAGGAGTGATTTGTATTCTAGATTATAGTTTAGATAAAATTTACACAATCAACAATGAGTGTTTCAACCAAGAAAATGCTCCAGTAATTTGCTCCTTTCACATCCTCTTAAAGGTCCTTGATTAAATATCCTTGGGCGCCTTGGTTTCCCTGTTAAATAATTAAGAAAAATGATCCTTTAGAAAACAGAATGTATTATTAAAATCCTCCAACCTCCTCTAAGAAGTTCTCTTTTAGCTTGTATCCCTGGGTCTACTGTACTTGGCTTTACTGTAACTACCATATCTTCCTCATCTAGGGACCGTCCCTTATTTCTTTCATTGTTATTTCTTCTTGTCGTAACCCAAAAATTTAATAATTAACTTTAGAGTCAGAATCATTGAAGATAATGCTGGAAGCACGTTATTGCATTGCATTAGTGCTGATATTACAAACACGCAGTGTTTCAGTGTATTCACCTTCCTCAGGTGTAGGTCAGGGCCATTAAATGGGTTCGTAGGCCTCATCTTAAAAATTCTACCTTCAAAAGTTAAATCTCTTTAAAGGATAAGTGCACTGTAAAATCAAGTTATGTTCATTTGAACATAACCAGTAACATCTTGTTACTGGTTTGCTGAATGTTAAGCCCCGCCCTTCTGAGATTCCTCTGCTTTCTCCTGCTTGAGCTTCAAACACTAATGCCTGTGAGTTCCGTGCACGTGCGGTGTGCACGGAACTCACAAGCATTACTGTTTGAGGCTCAAGCAGGAGAAAGCAGAGGAAATCTCAAAGGGGCGGAGCTTAACATTCAGCAAACCAGTAACAAGATGTCAGCAACTTCCAAGGCACAAAGCTAGGCTCTGGAGGGACATAGGTAAAAAAAATATGGCAACAGCATTTTTTAAGCTGCAGCTTCCAAATGAACATAACTTGATTTTACAGTGCACTTATCCTTTAAAGCCTGCAATTCCAAGTGCTATTTTTACCAGTTTATTACATGTATTTGTCACTAGATATTTAATGATAAGTTCTGTTCCTAACTGGAAAAAGTGTCTGCCTTCTCCCTTTGCTCAATGAGCTATTTATATGCTTGAGCATGTGCAGAGGAGGCAGCAGGGAAAACCGCAGTCAATTATTGGTTGTGATGTCTGCAGTCACAGCCTTGATTGACTGCATGGAGGGAGGAGCAAGCTTGGGGACAATCCTTAAATATCTGGTAAGTAATACATCTAATAATGTACAAAATATATCAGTTGGGGGTTTGGGGCAGATAACCGACCATTGACCATTTTTTTGTTTGGGAACATTCCCTTTAAAATGAAGGTTTGGATTATGGGTTGAGTGTAAGTCTAAAAAAAATCATCCCTGGGATGGTCTCATCTTTATTGGTTAAATCCCTTTCTGTTGGTTAGCCCTGAATTTGTCTGAAATTAATATTTTGTCTTCTTCCTCACTGGGATTAGATCGAACTTCAGATAAAGTTGTAATATAGATGATTTAGCAGGAATAAGGTTGCTTGCTGTATCTGAGCAGAAGAAAAGACTTGGCATTGCAGGTTCCATGTCACTTTCCGCTGAGTGTTATTTATTAGTTTATTATATATTTTTCCATTTCATTGTTTATGTTCTGATCCATAAAAATGAGCTGCTGTTTGTGCTGTTGGGTGATGTCATATCATTAATCATCCGTCTTTTTCTGAGCTCTATAGAACATTACATTACAGTATTTGTAGAAGGTTCCCAATCAGGTTTTCTGCTGCTCAGTCCCATATCTGCAATATACAGTACTGTGGCTTATTACACCTTAAAGCATAGCAATACAGATTGAAACCGCCCCCTCCCATTAAAAGTACCCAGGGTGAGGACCTAAACCGGGTTTAACTTTAATTGCTTGAAATCTTGTAATCCTGAAATATTCAAGCGCTGGTCCTTTCCATCCTGCCCACTTGCTTGTGTCCGGGGCCTGACCAATAAATTGATGCACTTAGCAAGACCATAGGATTGGCCATTCCAGATGAAAAACTTCAATCTGTCAACATGTATGGTTACCCAAACAACCAATCTCCATACAGAGTATGAGGAAATTGGTTAGGTAACTATCCTATTACCAGCAGATTCCAGTAAGAATCTGCCATGTAATGTACAACTTTTGCAACCTGATGTTGGCCATGTTAGTTGAAAAGGCATCTATTGAAGCCCCCCCCAAGTATGTTTCATATCAAGACTACCTAAAACCCCAAGATGTCTTATCCCATTGTGCCTGAAGCAAGTTATTCCTTAATTCTCCCAGTTCTGGATGTTTTCTTTCTGTCCTTCCGGGTAGCAGCCATTGGTCATGGCAACATCACAGCCAATACCAATATGTAAAAACAGAGCAAAATGCTTCCTTTTGGCATATTTACCTTTCATGTCTGAGGCACCATTAGCATTGTACAGTATGTGTCTCTCATAATTTGTAAAAGACTACAGTATGGTTTAACAGCCCTTTTTGTCACACAAAAGGAGGCCATCTTGATAATAGTGTTGGTTATTGGTTTATTGCTACATCACAATAAGTAAACTATCCACCATAACGGATGATGGTGGATAGGAAGTAAAAGAATCATGTGGGGACGTCACAACACCACAAACATGTTTAGAAACTATCAAAAGATATAGGTAATGGATCTTATTTAGGGAAGAGCATAGTCTTGGTGTGAGAGGTAGGGTGTCATATTTAGGACAGCCCTATGAATGGTACAATACCAGATAATGAAGTCAGTATGTGGTCATTACATATTATATATTATTATATTTATTGGTTATTTTCTCATAGACATTGAAAGCAACAAGTTAAATGCCATGGGAAGAGGTAAATGAGTTATTATACCAAAGCAGCTTTTTGTTTTATGGACTAATGGCCTTCATTCGTCTTCTATAGGAGTTCAAACCAAGATCATTTTCAGTACATTTATGCAATTCTTTACAAACTCTATCTAATTAGTTCATTAATATGCATAAAGCTTCTGTTACCCACCTGGTACATCATTGTTATGCTAATAGTCCAGATGACCATCTCCACAATGTACACACCAGGTACAGCTGAGATGTTGACAGCAGGTTCACAAAAAGAGCACATCATACCCTAACTGATGTACCAACACCAATGCAGCTTATTTGTGTGGCTATTAGCTGCCATTAAAACAACACAAAATGTTACGACCAAATTGCTATGTACTGAGAGCCACTTTCAAATCTGTACTAAGACTGTATATTAAGAAGAGCAATAGTAGCCAGCAAGATGGGCTAGTTAGTGACAAATATGGTGTTAACACTGCATTTTCTGTAGCAAAACAAAAACAATACTGTAAGACGCTTATAAATAACTAGAAAGGGAAAGTTTAAGTATAAACTTTGAATTTGGCTTAAAAGACCGCATTTTTAAAGGGAATCTGTGTGTTTGTGCTGCAGATTTTAAAACTCAATAATGATGAGGACATTGTTGTTTTTTACTTACCCTTTAAATATGTCACATGAATTAAAGGCAGGTCAGTTGGTGTATGTACCTGTGTCAGGTTGGGGGATATAAAATTGGTCAAAATGTGTTTTTTTTTTTGCTATACTTAGCCTTTAAATATGATTGCCACATGATTGAATGGGTAGCTCAGTTGGTCAATGTCAGGTTGGAAGTTTTTGACTATAGTTACTCTTTGTAAGTATGTCTGCCACAGAAAAGGAAGAGTAGGTCAGTAGGTGTGTGTCTCAGGTTGAGGGTTAAAAAAAAACTAAACTTTTTTGATGATTAAGATCAAAAAAACAAATTTTGACCAGTTACCCTTTAAGTATGGCTGCCACAGTAATGGATAAGTAGGTGTGTGTACCAGTGTCGGGTTAGGAAAGTGAGAGCCTCCCGCACCACCATATAATAGATGAATTGTGCTGGGTGCTACTGCAAAGTCACAGCCAGTGATCGAAATCCAAAATATCCATAAAATAGAAGCACACACCAGTCTTATTAGTGAACAAACAAAAAGTGTTTATTCAACACAAAACGTGTAACGTTTCGGTGTCACATGACACCTTCATCAGACATCACCATGTGACACCGAAACGTTACATGTTTTATGTGGAATAAACACTTTTTGTTTGTTCACTAATAAGACTGGTGTGCGCTTCTATTTTATGGATATTTTGTGTCGGGTTAGGGGTTAAAAAAACAAACCTTTTTGATTATTGATCAAAATTAGTTTTTTTTACTTTAGTTACCCTTTAGGTATTGCTGCAACAGCAATGGAGCGGTAGGTCAGTAGGTGTATGTACCTCTGCCACGTGGGGGTTAAAAAAACAAACACTAATGGATAAGTAAATCAGTAGGTGTGTGTATCTGGGTCTGGTTGAGTGTGTGCGTCTTTTTTTCTGTTTACAACCATATTGAGGATAATTCTAAATATTTTTTTTTTTACTTTAGTTACCCTTTAAGTATGGCTGCCACAGTAATGGATAAGTAGATCAGTAGGTGTGTGTACCTGGGTCTGGTTGAGGGGATATGTCTTTTTTTGTGTTTATAACCATAAAACTATATTTTATTGAGGATATATCAAAATGAGTTTTTTTGACTTTATTTACCCTTTAAGTACGGCTGCCACAGGAATGGAAGGGTAGGTCAGTAGGTGTGTGTACCCAAATGAGGTTGGGGGTATGTGTTTTTGCATTTATGACCATATAACTAACATTCATTGATGATTGATCAAAGGGAGATTGGGGGCACCTTTATCGGGTAAGTTAAACGGTAAGGTAAGTACACGTTTGCAGTAGAGATACCCTTTAAAGATTGTGTGTCTGTGTTAAACTGTGTTTAGTGGGGCTAAGAAAATTCTGATGACATCCATGTCTAATACCTTTTATATTTGTACCTTCTCAGATTTTTTGTTCTGCGAAAACACGATTACAAATAACACTTTAACCCTCAAATCAAACAATCTGGTTATATTGTTTTTTAAATCAAAAAACTATCAAATTAACCTTTTCTAAAATAGGATTTTTCAAAAAACGGCATATGAAACCCACAGCGTCGATTACGGCCAGGAACCGTCTACATTATTTATGACTGTAAGGCCTTAAAATAAAATTAGCATTTTTATGATCAATAAGGGCAGGCAGAGACAGATGTACTAATGACACACAATACAAAGGGGTGCGGAATACAAACCTACTGCACCTTCCGCATAACAATGTGGTCTAATGTGGCTTCCAAATATCTGAAATAAATAAATAGAATTTGACAATCTACATGGCTAAACTAATGGAATTAACAGTTGTAAGAAGGGTAAGTAATGATCGGGGGAGCTTCTGGACATAGTAATAATGTGGTTGGGGCTGGGGGAGGAAGCCCTACAGTACCCAAAAACGTGAATAAAGGGGTGGACATACCCTTTAATGCAGATCCTTTATAAACATGGCCCTCTAACTGGTTGCAGTACCTATTATTAAGTATTAAAATATGACTGGGAGGCTTGCTACAGTGAAAGTAAGTGTTTTTGCACTGTTGAGTCTCTGGGTTTTAGCCAGTACTTACCTTCCGAAGTTCTATACACTGTCCTGCTGATCCCGCTTCCTCCTTCCGGTCTGCGAGCTAATCAATAAGAAGACACGTTGCAGAAAAGGCATGTCTTCTATTGGTGAAGCCCTGGACAAGGAGATGGAGGCGGGAAACATCACGTTGGCGATTGGAACTTTGGGAGGAAAGTACAGGACTTAGAAATGGAACCCAGAGTTGAGAATCGAGCAGCGTAGGTCCTCACTCTGGGTTCTTTTAAAGGGAGGGCTGTCGCCTTAACACTATAGTTGTCCTTTGACGCTAAAATATAAATAAAGAAGATTCTGTAATTCCTAACTAGCTTAATGGAGTATTATGGAGAAATAATTCTGTAGGCTTCTGTCATTTCCAGTTTTTTACAGCGTTCATTGAATACCACACGATCCAGTCCAGCATTGGACCATGAATACACAGCTTTAGTCTTAGATCAGGAAGTAGTTACTTTAGAAATTTGAACTGGGGGAGGGGTTAAGAAAACTCAATGAGCGTGTGAAACTTATTGTGTCCAGGACATGCCCTGGTGGGAGGGCTGCAGAAATCCAGAAACCTGCAGAACAAACATAGAATTCTCCAAAATTAGATTTTCTCCAAATAGAAGTGAAGTTTAAGTTATAAATTATATAATCCTTTTAGGCTTATTTATATCATAGATTTTAATTTAGCCTTTTAGACTAAATTCAGACACATTCTTAATATACTATTTGACATCTTTCTGCAAAGCCCTTATCGTATTATTCGTTATAGAAAATTACTAAGTTAGATAATTAAATCATTGGACCTTTTACTCTATTAGGTCTTAAGACAATATTCCTGGATTTTTTTCTAATGGGGTTAGAAATATTTTATTAGTGTCAGTTAAATGGATTTTTATTAAGCCAGAGCTGGTTACGCAGCAGTATCTGTATTGGAAAAGAACAAATGAATTAAATAGCTACACAAACTCTATAATCCCCGGGAAACCTTTATACATTACCTGCATTACAAAGTCACTCTGACATTTCATCATTTTCCTTCTCTTTTAATGAACAGTACTTACCCATTTTACCAGTTATACAGAATTATTCAGGTCTCATAGCACAAAAATGATCAATGCTAAATTCTCCTGTGTAGCTAGAAATAGTTGATTGTACAGAAAATCCGAATTAAGGTGCCCATAGGGCAGGGGTGTCCAACCTGCCCCCTTGTCAATAACCAGTCTGCTTGTGAAACCCCACCCCAAACCACTCAGACCTCTAGCTATGAAAGGGCTTCCGGTTGGGCACCGCTGCACTAGGAACTCATCTTCTTGCTTCTCCTGGTGTTCACACAATGTAAAGAACCACTTGACCTATTTGCGATATACTTTGTGATTGTTAAATGAATGGGCCAGGCAAGGGATGTGCTGAATCATCAGAATTACCTTCCCCTATAGGTTTAGTTTGTGATAATGGGCGCTATAGAGGATTATAACCAGGAATCAGTCTGAGATTTTCATCTCTGCAACGGTGGATCTTGCGAAAGGTAAATATACTTACCTTCGTACCCGGCTCTTGCTCAATTGATTGAAGAACGGGAGGTAAGGCTTCAATCAATACATTAAAGGAATAGTTTTACTTTTCGAGCTAAATAAATTAATTTAAACAAAACATCTGACAATCAGTTAAAATTCATCTGCTTGTGGACCAGCCCTTAAGTAACAGATACGGTACCTGAAATAAGAAGCATTGTACAGAAGCCTGTGCAAACTGCCCATGACCTCTCTCTAAACAATGTTGCTCTGTCAAAAAAATTCCTGAGAAGGACAATTTAGATGAATCTACTACAATATTTTTGTTTTTTCTGTCATTTTAAATTGTATCAGACCTGTTTAGTAGGCCTAATACTGTTTCCATTTATTTCCTGGCATATTGTTCCATAACAACTATAGTATTTCAGCAATAATATTAACAGGACATTATGACCGTATTCTTAGCACAAATCCAATGAAAATACAATAAAGATATGAAAGGATCTAGGAAAATTAATTTTATATTGGAAAACATGAGCTTGAAAATAAAAAAGGATGTGAAACGCGTTGAAAAGATTTTTTTATCTTCCCTGTCGCCTGACATTAATGACGAAATTCGCTCTTGTGGGTAGGAAAAGTAAAATAGTAAAACTTGGTTTGCAGTATAACAATAAAATTATTGATTAAAACTGGGAGCGAGCGGCCATTTGTTCAGCCTGCTGGGAAATAAAGTGCTCAGAACAATCTGCTGGCAAATATGTACAGATGCTCCTCTGTACTTTACAAAGTTGTTCAGATCGTGTCCAACAGATGCTTTGGTATTGGCACAAGAGCTACACACTCCCACGTTCGCAAATAAATGTTCATCCCCTGGGTCCTAGTTCCTCAATGCGGAGAACCAGGGAAGTTACACTATTTTGCTATTTCCACAGGAAATGTGAGAACTGTTAATCAGTCCGACGCAATCAAATTGTTTTATATCTGTATTAAGGGTTGCTTCTGGTTGCAAGTCATTTCAAAGACAGAATCCTTCATCGTCTAACTAGAGGACCATATCAGGCAATGTAACAACAGCCACAACTACTAAATTCAGTCTTAAACCCATGCTCACCTATTTGCAACAATGTATTTGCAACAATGTATCTATAACTTGACATATTTGGGTCAAGTTAAAATAACTAGAGAATCAATTAAAAAAAACAGTTTCTATTTTAACAAAGAGTTTTAAATATTGGTTTAAGATGAGATCTGCGGTAAAAAAAAAAATTAATCTTGTAAATGCCCGTACGTAGTAAATGAGAACATTTATAACGTTTTTTTTTCAAAAAGCTAAAATTATTGCTTCTGCCAGGCTTCCTCAGTGCTTCCGCACTATCTTTAATACAGGAAGGCTCAGGGCACTAACCTGGCAGGTGGGAACTGTAGGTGCCGGTGCTCCTCAGCAAAATTATATTGGGAGGTAGGAATAATCAATCCTACCTTCCTGCCCCAGGTACTTATCATTTTTAATAATTTTATATAAGATTTATCTTGCTAAACCCTGAACATACTTTTTAAAAAGTTATTGTATATACTCTGAAGGTTGCAGTTACATTGTAGTTTACTATTGTCCCCACTTATTGACTCCTTAAAATGGCTGACCTGTTCTGTTTTTTTTTTTTGCAGATTGTGTTCCGGAAGATCAGTGACGTGAAACGAGAGGAAGAGGAATGGATGAAAAGTAAAAATGAAGCTCCACTGATCCTGCCACCTGATCATCCAGTTCGCCGTCTTTTTCAGAGATTCAGGCAGCAGAAAGAAGCTCGCTTGGCAGCTGAAAGGGGCGGGAGGGACCCTAATGACATTGAAAAAGGAAATATTCTTGTAGAGCAATCTACCCAGAATACAGTCAAAGCGAGTCTGGTTACAGTAACTGAAAGCCCAGCCACTCCCTTATCTTTCCAGACTGCGTCGACCTCTGGAGTGTCCGATCGCGCTAGGCTTCATGCTCCAGTTTTAGAAAGCACTGGAGGTAAAGTTCCTGGGGAAATAATAAAAAGAAAAGGGTGGGCCAGATTTAAAGATGCCTGTGGGAAAAGTGAGGATTGGAATAAAGTATCCAAAGCAGAATCTATGGAAATATTACCTGACAGAACTAAGCCTTCTGCTGAGGCTACTTTAAAGAAGACAGATTCGTGCGACAGTGGTATCACCAAAAGTGATTTGCGTTTAGACAATGTCGGAGAGACTAGGAGCCCTCAGGATCGGAGTCCCGTGCAAGCAGAAGTTAAACATTCTTTTTATACCATTCCAGAGCAGACTCTCCACGCTACGGTTTTAGAAGTGAAACATGAGTTAAAAGAAGATATCAAAGCCTTGAACTCAAAAATGTCAAATATCGAAAAACAGCTTTCCGAGATCCTTAGAATATTATCTTCAAGGAGGTGCACTCAAACGCCGCAAGAGATATTTGAAATATCAAGGCCGCAGTCTCCAGAATCGGAAAGGGACATATTTGGGTCAAGTTAAAATAACTAGAGAATCAATTAAAAAAAACAGTTTCTATTTTAACAAAGAGGCCGGTTTATTAGCTCTTTTTATACAGATGTGCCTAGAATAATGTATTCAACTCGGCAATGTGATCCAGGACTTTATGGCATTTAGAAGATGAACATTATTGCCGGCAAAGCCTAGGCCTTCAACCGGGAATCTAACAGCTAGCTTCCTATGGACATTATAGAATTTTGAATTTGGAGAAGAAAAGAGAAAAAATATGGTGTTTGAATCCTTTTTTATTAACATCCTTTTGGGAGTTGGAAAGGTTTACCGCCTTTCTCTAGATTTGTATTCTTAAATCCTTAATTAAATCTTAAGTAATGCTCTCTAATATCCAGGAATAGCAATGGAGGAACATTTTTAAAGTATCAGCGGGGTATACAATTAATTACTACCAGTAATTACAAAGAATAAAAAAAACAAAACATGGGCTTTGGCCCTTTTGCAAATGTTGATGCACCTTTAAAGCGGGAAATTGCATTTACTTTTGTATATTTAGGCTTTATAGAAGCATGCCTTATGTAACTACGTCTGATGCTTGTCCACCTCGAGGCATGGACAGTGTGTGGGACAGTGTCAAACGTTCTTTTGCTGCTACGGCTTTCACCATCACCTTGTACGACAAATGTTGAATGTCACAATATATTGATAACCACATTGGGTAACTGGAATTTGCTGCAGATTTCTAGGCGCATGTGGGAACGTTATTGTTGTATTCTAGCTATTGCTCTACTAGCCATGGAAGTCCAGATCCCCAAGAAGGAGATTATAACCACCGGTGGTTAGAGAACATATCAACCATCCGTGGTAATGATGCAGTTCTGGAATTTTGAACATTAATTGGGTTTAAATGTAATGAAACATGAGCATGAGCAAGATTTTTAATATCTAGGCAATAAAACGGAAGAAATTTTTATTAATGTTAATTAATATTTTTATGATTGGATGCGGAGTCTTCCCGTATTGAATTCAGTTATGTGATGACCATGTTATAGTAATGAAGGCTTGTAGCGTTTGCTTTCCTGATAAAGTTGGGCTTAATTATAATAATTATAATTATTATTATATAATATTATAATCCACTATAAATGGGCAAAACCTATCTATCTTATCCATCCATCTATTTATCTTATGTTATTCTATCTATCTAATCTATCCATCTATCTATCTTATCTAATCTATCGTCTATCTTATCTAATGTAACCTATCTATCTATCCATCTTTTCTTATGTAATCTATCTATCTATCATTTATAAATCTATCATCTATCTATCCATCCATCCATCTATCTAGTATAGTATTTGAGGTTGAATAAAGACATACGTCCATCCAGTCCAACCCATCTAGCAATATCCTCATTTCCTGCCTAACAGTTGATCCAGATATCTATCTATCTATCTATCTGTATATAGAGATATGTCTAACTACAGTAATTATGCAACAAACTTAGCATGAGTATTTAAGAGACATTAGGTGATCGGACAAAGTCTTTTTCTGATTTATTGATGCAATCAGAACTCCAAGGACAAAATAAATCACCTGATCATCTGCCAAGCTAAGCAGCTTTTCACAGTGCAGATCAAGATAAATACTTTCGCTCTACAACTTAATACAGCCCCTTGGAATTAAATAGGGTGGTCCAACCATGTTTGAAAGTCATACAACACAATAACTTGAGTGGTATTGAGAGTCTTTTAACTGCGTTTAATGGGGGAAATGTTTAATGAAAGATTTAAAACCCTTTTCTGCATATACCACCCTTATGTTTAACAAGAGATTTGAAACCCACCTCTGCATATACCACCCTTATGTTTAAAGAGATTTGAAACCCACCTCTGTATATACCACCCTTATGTTTAACGAGAGATTTGAAACCTACATCTGCATATACCACCCTTATGTTTAAAGAGATTTGAAACCCACCTCTGTATATACCACCCTTATGTTTAACAAAAGATTTGGAAACCACCTCTGCATATACCACCCTTATGTTTAGCGAGATTTGAAACCTAAATCTGCATATACCACCCTTATGTTTAAAGAGATTTGTAACCCACCTCTGTATATACCACCCTTATGTTTAACAAAAGATTTGGAACCCACCTCTGCATATACCACCCTTATGTTTAGCGAGATTTGAAACCTACATCTGCATATACCACCCTTATGTTTAACGAGAGATTTGAAACCTACATCTGCATATACCACCGTTATGTTTAGCGAGAGATTTGAAACCCACCTCTGCATATACCACCCTTATGTTTAACAAGAGATTTGAAACCCACCTTTGCATATACCACCCTTATACCGCCCTAGTGTGGCCACCACAATCGGTTTTTAAATCACGATCGGATCCACTAGTGTGGCCTAGCTTTAAAAGTAACCAAAGACTATTATGACTAAGTGCACCAGGCCATAGGCAATGTGCTTTTATACAGGTCATTGAACTCTGACATGAATTTGCTTATCCCTATTTACAGGGTACATTATTTCTGATAATTTACTAGTTGCACAGATCAACATAACTAAGCACTGATTTCAACTAACAAATTATGACATCATAAAGCACTGTTTGTAAGCTTATAATTTATACTCTTCACGACTCTGGTGTATTATAAACACATGCACTTAAGCCTATCACATTTATGTTTAAATTTACCACTTCATTTTACATTTAACCATAAGGAAAAAAGCATTGCAAATAGAAGCCTGCAGTCTTTCCTTTAAAATAATCCCTGGATCACCTCTTTGATTGTAGCAGGTGAGACATTACATTGCGGAAAATGTTCACACAAATGTTCCTGTAGCTTGAGTGACACCACATGACCCTCTGGGCTATATTTATGGGTGTGTTCGTAAATCTAAGATATCGGTCATTAATTTATGATCACAATTGTAGATCTACAACCGTGATCATAGATTTCTTATTGGCCATACCATGTCCGCAATAGTAATTTTACGATAACCTGCAGTATCACAAATTTGTGATATCGCAGATGTTTAAATATGCCTCTCTGTTCCTCCCCTGTGCTATGGTTTAAAGGGAATCTCCATCCTAAAAACGCTTTTTAATATATTGTAGGGCACCCCTGCCCACCATGTTAGATTACTAAATAAAGCAGCACAAACATACCTCCAGCCCTCGCTTCAGATGCCATCTCCTCCCAGCTGCAAACAGGGGCCAGACTGGCAGCCGCATCTGTGATAGGCTAAGAGGCAGCCAATCACAGGCAATGCAGAGTGCCACTAATCTAAGTAGTGGGTTAAATTTTAGTTTTTGGGGAGGATATTCCCTTTAAGCCAAATTTGATCAAATCGCTCAAAATACCAAAATATCCACTTGAAATATTGAGTGGTTTATTGAAAAAACAAAGATTGAGTAAAATTTTCATCCACCCTATTTCCTGCCGATTTCAAGGTGAGATCAGCGGAAAAGTTTCGATGCAACGTGGGGAACTTTTTTTTAGGTCGGAAAAACAGCTGCCGTATATGGGTAGCTTAATGGTTGGGGAAGACAAGAAGACCCAGCACAGACATTTGATGATTGAAGTCATCAGTGCTCGTCCCCCCAAAATTTTAGATCTTTTACAGACAGAAAAAAACAGTAAAATGTTAGTCTGCTTCTCCAAGGCTGGCAGACTTGAAAATAACTGTAAAAAAAGATAAACAGTTGAGGGGCATAGCTACCAATGCAGGACAAATACTGGTCACATAGGGCCATATTTATATAGGTTTTTAGTGCCTTTAACAATCATTATAACAATACCATTACGGCATTTTACTACGGCATGGTATTCTACAAACATTTCCGGTCGACCAGTTCCGCAACACCACGGTATACCAAACTTGCGATACTGCGGGTTTATAAATATGGGCCATAGCTACAAGCTGGTCATTTGGCTACAAGCTTCTGAAAGCAGGAAGTGTTCAAGCAGTATATATCGTCGAACCGATGCAGCAATATAACTTCTCTATGGGTTTACCCAGAGATGTGATCCAGGGCTCATTTAAAAGATAAGACAGAAGGCTTTTATTTAACCCTAACATATAGAGACTGCAGTTTCCATTTGAAGCAGATACTTGCACCATAGCTATTAAATTGAATGAGCAATAAAATTCTAAAAAATACTGTGGTTTATTATTATTTTTAATTTATTAAGCCCAACTTTATTATTCTACATGATTTCTTTCCTCTAGAACAATTTTTATTAACTAGGAAAGGTTCTCTAACATATATTGTGACATTCAGACTATATTTTTTACGATAAAATATTTCCACATTAATGAAGCTTTCTATCACTTTCTATTTTAGTATTTTTGTTCATGACATAATGAAACGGAAAGAAGAAAGATATTTATTATTTAGTTAATTTCAAGCAATCTCTATTTTTTACAAAAAAAAAAATATATATCTGTCAACAATAAATTATTTTATTATATATATATATATAAATTATATATCATCACAATGGGCATTAAAGGCCATTTTCTTGGTTTTCCAAAGGGAACCTGCTTGTAACTCTTTATTTAAAAAAAGAATATTTATTTATTGTATTTATCTTATAGGATTTGGATATGTGTGGAAAAGTCAGCCAATCGCTATCAGGCCTCTGTTGACTTGACAATACAGTTTGACCAATGGTAATAGAGTAACGTTTTCTTTTTAAAAATAATTTTTCATTCTCTGTGACCTTCTGGGTTATGAAGGATTCTTATGACAATGTCAAGGTTTCTTATGTTTGGAAAATGAATTTGCTGAACTGAGGTAGTAATGTCTACCCCTCTTTCTAACAATGGACTTGCTTTTTATACAGTTTTGAAAATTCTCTATTAAATTTCAGTGAGACAAATTGGGCTCAATTGAATTAAAACCAGAAAGTTCATGCAAAGATGGCTTTGGGTTTTTTGTGTGCCTATTTTGCAGGCGTTAAAACACCTGTCGTAGAGATTCCATTGTGAGAAACGTGCCTTTGTGTCTGTTATGCATGTTTTTGGTCTCAATGTACTTTGTCTGGGTAACATTTATTTCACATTGAAGATGCTATGATTGAATTAAAAACGAATGTTGCGTTATCTCGTAAGATCTGAAAAAATCTCCGTCCTATGAAACAAGAGAGCAATGGTCCAGCAGCAGAGGTGGCGATGGAAGTTATAAAAAGCTTGTGTTTCGGTTACAATATGAGGTGATAAATACTTAAACTAAATCCAGTGTAAAAAACATTTGCATACATACTACGGGGAATTCTATTATCTGCAACACATACATTTTGTGCCATATATTTTGAAAGGAACATACATCTTCTCATAAACTTCTTAGTAGGATGTTCCTTGTAGGTAAAATGAGGTCATCTATGTCAGGCAGTAAGAAAATCAAAGAATTTTTTGGTGGCTAAAAGCCAAGATGTCTAGAGATCCCTACAAAGTTTTGATAATGTTGTTTCAGAGTCAGGAAAAAAAGAACTGAGCCAATCATTTTAAGAGGAATCATTCTACCCCATGGTGACATATAACAACCACGCCAAGAATGCAGGTTTCGGGCCATTGATGGCCACAGCCATTATTTTATCATAAAAAAAAATCATAAAATACAGATTGTTTTCCCCCCAATGTAATATAAACCTGTGTCTGGTAAAAGTATCGATATTGGTATTTTCAGTACAAGGCCATCAGCACCATTAAAGGTTGAAGGTGGCTGTCTTTAAATAATTTGCATTTGGCTCTACATTACCACCTATTTATTGTCTCTCTGTCTATCTACCCATGTCTGTCCATCTACCATGAATTACAAGAAATGAAAAAGGGTAATCTTAGGTTGTATGGTCTTCATAAATGTTCCAAATCACGGTGGTCCATGAAGCTTCTCTCGACTTCTCATCTTCAGACTTGAGAGACACAGAAAACAACTTTGTTAAAACTGAGATAAAATGGAGAATTGACTGGAGGTCCCCAGGTCAACTGGGAAGGTCACGTGAGTCTGAGCTGCAGTAAATGTTATTTAGAAGGTTGATTTTTGGAGTAGAAGGAAACGTAACAATGAGAAACCAGACAATCCACATTTCTTATTTTGTGGTGTCGTGAGTGGTTAAACCGTGATAGTGGGTGTATTTATAAAGGTGCAGTGTAATTTCAGATACCGCACCATTAGC
Source organism: Hymenochirus boettgeri (assembly GCA_019447015.1). Classification (NCBI taxonomy): domain Eukaryota; kingdom Metazoa; phylum Chordata; class Amphibia; order Anura; family Pipidae; genus Hymenochirus; species Hymenochirus boettgeri. The sequence continues at coordinate 22,387,841 of CM033473.1, read as the reverse complement.
AACATTGCAACTACCTATAATGATTAGTGTGCCATCTGTTTAACCTTGCACTATGGATGAAATAATGAGGGGGGGAAATGCAGATACCACACAGTATCAACCATAGAATGCTACGCCTTTTCAACCATTTTACTACTTGTAACTGCAGCAATAAAATAACAATGATGCCATTAAAGGGGAACTGTGGTCTATAAACAAGTGCCCTCTATTAAAAAGAACACTATTTTCATGCTTCTAGCTGCAGTCTATCCAAACTTGCAGCAGTATAAAGGCTTGTACTTCCTGCTTACACTATTTGTAAAGGCGTGGTGTTGCTTTTTAGTAATTTATGATTGTTTTCACTAATTAACGATAACGATGGTAAATCTACAATAGCGCGATTATAGATTTACGATCCCCATAGAATACCATTGCGGTAGGGCCCAATGTGAAACTTGACATCCCCAGCAAGCCTCTGGCTTCAGCATGCTCACTTGTATCCTACTGCTTGGACAGAGCATCATCAGCTACATCACATGCTCCACCCTGAACTTTTTAAAGCTAACCACAAGCCTGAAAAGATAAAAAATATCACCTAAGATCACCCAGAGAAAGCCTGTAACTAGCTTCAGAAAAGATCTATTTTTGGGGGTGAGGCTTACGAGAGCTTAAAACACATGCCTGGCACAGAGAAAAGGCATTGTAGGAAGAGAGACTAAGGCCCATGTTTATAAACCTGCGGTGTCACGGTTTTGTATAGTCGCGGTTGTAAATGTATGCCTGCTATTAGTAAACTACCGCAATGGTATTCTATGGACATTTATCGGCCATTTACGATCGCTATCGGACATTTACCATTTAACGTAAATTAATGATCGTTATAACGACCGATAAAGGCGCAGGAATTGCTAAAAAGCAATACTGCACCTTAATAAAAATATCCCTAGGTTAGTTGGAAAGGTTTGGGGAGATCTCTTTTCTTTTCTTTTTAACTTTGTTTATTGAAATCAAAATAAATTAACAAAATCTGCATATCAGCGGCAAAGTCATAAAAACGTAAAACAATACACTTATTACTGTTCATTCCTATATAGAAACGGAGTATTTATACAGATGGTATAACGGGCTAACTTAGGAAATAATGTTATACTGGCTGCAGTTAAACATTGTGATTAGAAGGGTATGTATTCTCTATACCATTGAGTGTAGATGTGAGCAGTCAGTGGCGCTCAGAGCCATCACTTCACATAAAGATTTAGCAGTCCATCCAATGTTAGTTGTGTGCGTGTGTGAGGCCTATATTGTGAGCATAGTATGTTGAGGGGGAGGAGAGGGGAGCAGGAGGGGGGAGAAGAGGGGGGGGAGAGAGGGGGGAGCAGGAGGGGGATGAGAGGGGCGAGAGCAGGAGGGGGGAGGAGAGGGGAGAGAGGGGGGAGCAGAAGGGGGTCTCCTGGTGCGATTGACATTGCATTGATTGGGGAGATCTCTTTTCAATTGAGGAGACAAGTTTCCCTTTAAATACCGGTAACAGTTGTCTACAAAAGGTTTATAAATATTACCCCATGGTCCCAAGCCATACAGACAGTGTTGTAAAATGGCTGTGCCATGCAGTATTTAAAATATCGGTAAAGGTACCCTAACATTTTTGTTGATCCAGGGAATCTTCTTTTATTTGGCATCAGTAAGTAACTTTTGCATTATGGGTAGGCAGAACAAAATGGACGTATGCCTTTATTCAACCACATTTACTCGGCATCTAGTTTGCTTTGATACCAAAATGTCTTTTTAACAACTGTGTGAACTTGAACCTTTTGCAGCACAGAGAGTCCCTTCTCGCTATTTGTCTGAATGCCACTTAAAATCTCATTGATCTCAACAGAATCCAAAAATGAACGAAGCGTCTTGCCATCGGATCATTTCTGATTTATAGATTAATGACAGAGTGGAGGCAGTGAATTTTTTTCCCCAATCGTCTTTTAAACGTTTTTTTCTTCTTTACTGATGTGCCCGAAGGGAAACCATGTTCTTTTAGTTCCCAGATATGTCAGCAAGATTCTGAAAAATGATTGTATTTCTACATTTCATCTCCTTCCAGTTTTCTTATTGCTACGTTGGTAGGATTCAATAGAGAAGGTGACATGGAATCCTCGTTTCTTAAGTCCTTACTTCTCAAGCTTCTAAAACATCATTACTTCTTTTTTTTTTTTTTAAATATACTACATACCGTAACAATGACCCAGAACAATAATGAATTTTTGCTTAGACTTAAAAGTTTTTGTAGAAACGGTAACTTAAGCTACAAATGATTAAAATCATAACATATACAGCTTATTCTCCTGACCGAAACAAGGGTGGCCATACACTGACCTGATATTGGGTTATTTTGATTCGTTCGATTGTCAAACTGATCTAATAATGGACGGTCCAGTGGTAGCACCTGCTGATATTCCCCTGCCTGGAAGGTAAGGTAACTACTGTACAGTGTTCTGCTGATGGCAATATTCCACTCGACAATATTTTGACACAATTATCGGGTGCACATGCAATATTTCCCTTAATTGTGTTGAATTCCAGGCAAATATTTATGCCCCTCTTTTAAAATTTCACTGTACATATTGATACATTTTACCCAATCACATGGGCCATATTTATAAAGACCCAGTATCACTCTTATCGTAAATCTATGATTTGCCATAGAATAGTTTACTACCGCATGGTATTCTATAATAAGAGTGGTCGTACATTTACAACCGTTTGCTGTACGACCGCGGACGTAAATGTACATTAACAAAAACGCTATATAATAACAAAAAAACAGGTCTGAGGACTTTGCCTCACACTCATTTTGTGATAAGTGCTCTCCCTTTCTAGCAGAAGTTGCCACCTCCACCCCCTGCTCAATGCGCTTTTAGGATCTCAAGCATTTGCAGAGGAGGTGAAACAGCAGTCAATCATTGGCAGTCACTGCCTTAATTGACTGCAATAGAGGGAGGAGCCAGCTTACTCTGCCAGAATGGCAAAATAATTACACTGAAAAATCTATGCACCTAATAAGGTGCTGTACATATTGGTTGGAATTGCGGGCAGGTAACTGACAAGTGACCAGTTTTTAATCTAAGGGTGGGCAAGAATCTTCTACGTCAGGCAGCCTGGCCCATCCCACCGATGTCCGCATGTGTTCTGTGAAAGGTTTCCTATCGTTGACGATGATGTCAACATCACGGCCATGATTGGCTCTGGGAAAACCCGGGGCACAGAACATTGGAGGGATGGACCAGGCTAGACCAGATTTCTAAATAAACAGTGAGGTGGACATATCCTTTAAGGGAATGAATGGGTTTCTATGTGTGTGTGCATATACATCAGAGGTGTAAAGATGGATGCAATTCTCTAATTGAATCATGGGAGTTTTCATGGGTGTTGGGAAGAGATTTAATATGTTACAGGCGTTAATATTCCATATCAGCACTGCATTGTGGGGATTCCTTTATTTATTATTTTTCTGTAACAATGATAGTCTGACATCTTTGATTTATAGCCAGAAGAATAGATTTGTAATAACTAATAGATTTCCAGCACCCAAGTCAAGTAGTCTGGGATATTTCCCTACAGTTTTACAATTGTCTGGTTGGTGTACAATCAATCAAACAGCCACTATTAAAAAAACGTTGCGCCTTTCCTTTAAAGAAAAGCTAAAGCTAAATTTAAAAAATTGAAATTCTATGGAATGTTGTTTTTCTCACTTCCAAAATCAGCAGCCTGTTTAAAGGGGAAGTTCAGTGGAAATACATATGCTTTTAAGAAAAAAGAGCAGTATTTTTCCATCCTAATGACATGCCCATTCAATGTTTTATCTGTGTATAAATAAATGCAACTGAAATACTGACTTCCTGTTTGCAGGACCCCTAGTAGAGACCGTTATGGTCTTGCCCTTGACCCAGCGCCTGGGTTGATTCAGTTGCTCAGTAGAGATCTGAGCATGTGTGACCCATCCAACAGCCAATCAGTAGAAATTACTGTTAGGAACATTCCAAGGATGTGGTGCATTCTGGAAAGAAGAAGGACCGTTAGAACTGAAACGTCAGCTCACTAATGTCAACATCAGGGAACCGCAAGGGGTAGAAATTCAACTGATTTTTCAAAATGGAAGAGAATTTGTAGAATAACTAAGTATGTACAATAGAAACTAATACTTTTTAAAATATTGATATTTTTACTGAACTTTCCCTTTAATTCTGTCTTTATCTGGCTCAACAAAGAGAATTCAGAAGCCACTGGATGACCAGATTATGGCTTCGCTGTAATCAAGACTGGGCAGTCAGAAAACCAATTGTTACTCATTAGGAAGGTCTGTAGAAAATCAGAAAAAGTCACAAACCTGCAGGATTACAGATGATTTCTCTGCAATGTGACAGTTGCAGCTATTCACTAGTTAGGAATGACGCAAACCAGTCATGCTCATTAATATTGTAGCATTTGTATGCCTTTAATTGCACCTAAATGTGTGTTATTTTCCGGATTCTATAAATCTATTGGAAGAGAGCAAAGTGTGATGGGGGTGGGAGATTATGTTCACTTTCAGGGAAGTTAAATGGTATCACCCAGAATCTAAAATTCTCCATAATGTTTGTTATATCATCATATTGTGTCATGTGTTATGTTAATGTTTCCTGCTAGTCTGTTTTTTTAAAAAAATTTTTAAAGAAGCACAAACGACATTTGTTATTGAAAAAAAATGGCACATTTTATTTCTGATATTAATAAACTATTTTATAAATGAATAATCCTTGTGTGTTAACGTAGAATTTGTAGCAGGTTGGTCGGGAAATCATGTTATTTCACACGGGCAGACATGGGTGCACAGAATCGGAAACTTACGATACCGAGGGTTACAGTAAAAGTACGGCCATTGCCAAACATTTACATTGGTTTAGCCGTACCATACTATGTGGTAGTAGAATACCGCAATGCTATTGTATAGGTGATTATGGCCCAAGTAGTCTGGTCTAAATCTATAGAAAGAAACAGAGAATCATGGGAAATAGAAATCCGATTGGTAGATGTTCATTGCATATGTATAGTCTAATGACACAATGTCTCCTTAGACGTCTCCATTAATTTAAAATAATCTCTTCTTCCCACACCAAGGGTCTTTATAATGCCACATAATATGGGAATACAAACTGAGAGTGAATCCTTAACATGTTTATCAGACACCCAACTATATGTAGCTACTTAACTGGAAAGATTTTAGTGTAATTCTATGTGTTGGCACCTTAATTTTGCACATTGGATGGAATTGTGCAGCCTAGAGTCACCTGTGTGATGACAATTAAAGAAGGATGAGTGCAGTATATTACTACTAATTATATACACATTACCAGGAACAAAACCTTAAGATGGCATTAGTTAAGTTTAGCCACAAAAACAACTGGGACATTTTCATCTCTACTTGTGATGAGATGTGACTTACAGCTGTGGAGCCCCAAACCAACTTCCTCCCCTAATAGCACCTTAACCTCTAGGGCCTAAACTGCCCTATTTTCCCCCCATACCATTTATCCAAAGTCTGACTCATAGTGCTGATCTTGTCCCACCCCCTCTAACAGTCCAGGACTGCTCCCAGACTGTAGCAGAAGGCAAGGGCCAGAACAGCACTTCAAGCTAGACTGTGGACAGGAGCAACCATTCCATAAAGGAAAGAGGACAATAATAAAAAAAACAAAACCAGCCCACTAATTTAATATAAACATACTGTACAAAGTAAATACCTAGTAATACGTAACTGACATTCTACCATAATATTATAAATATTTCCCTGCATTATTATCCCTCGGTGTGTCTTCCCTTTGCACTGCAGAGGAATAGCTAAATGTTCCATATTTGTGATGTACAAGGTTTCCTCTCAGGTTGGCAGCTAAACTTTGTAGATTTTGGATGCACTTGAAGTTTGTGTCTGTTCCACAGCGAGAATGGCTGAATAATTTGATTTTAATGACCTGTTATTATTGGAGAAATTGCTTCTCTGCCAAGTTAGAGTATATTCTCTCCATTTAAAATCTTCCTGGATTTAGCTCAGTAAAACCAACCTTATTGATCTATGGAAATTGCCTCTCGCCCCATTTAATGAAAACATTTCCAGTCTGTGTCTTGTCTTCCTACATCACTTAAAATGATCATGTGACCAGCGCAATATGCTTATAGGATTTACCAGATATTTTCTATAAATACGTTAACGCAAATGATATAGGGGACTTTACTGGGAGGAATGAATTAACATGCAAAATAAAATGAAGTATCAGTATGAACTATATCTATGTCGAAAAAATACTGCATGTACCAGTTCTTTTAACTGCGCTGATAATTCATACAGATAATTCCAAGGTTCTCTTTGACTAAAGATGAAATAAAAGGAGAGGGAAAAAAATAAATAAACTGAAACCATCACAGTAAAATAGTTTCCCAAGGAAATAGTAATGGACACAGTAACTGAACGCAGACACATGGAATGGCTCAGCAGGCGAATTGTGGCTAATGTAATATTGCAACCCTGCTGACTGGCTCGTAACTGTAATGCATTATGGTACTGAAACAAAATGAATGGATAGGTTCACTCGGAAATTGAACCTATCCTTTTTTGCCTTAATTGAAGAATGGGAAGTTATCCTTTACCTCCCGTTTTTCAATTAATGCAGCTTTCCTTTAAAGGTTTTGCAATTTTGTGAATCTAGCAAATACTTTTCAAAATTTCATCTTCTTAAAACCTGCACAACTACTGTAAACGATAAATATACTGTCACTAAGGAATCAAAAAAGGTTAGGCCAATATAAGGCTATAGAGCTCCTCTTATATGCAAATGAGGAACCGAGACTTCTGGGTATTAACCATGTTACCACGGTATATTATAGTGCAATGCCCAAATGTTATACGTAATTCCTAACTTCGTTTTTTCTGTTCTGGGACCTAAAACCTTGCCTAAAAAACCCTACAACAGAACACTAAATGCATGCTAATACCCGACTATTACTAATCTTTATGGGTTGTTAGTAGTTGGCTGAAGATCCAGAAAGACCCTAGAGAGACCCAGCAATGAAGGACAACCTTACAGTGTGAACAGTCTGAATCTATTTAACCCCTGAGAGGAAATCTAAGACTTTCCAATATTTTCTAAGGAAGAATTATTTGGGGCAACACTCAAAGCCAAATAATGGAAAACCCCGAGTGGAATGTCTGGAATAGAACATTGCTTATATAACCAGCACATTGAAAACCTTAGACATTTAACGCAATAAAACCAGTAATAAAAAAAAAAGGTAGGGAAAAGTAATTAAAAACTGTAGCTAGAGAAATAAAATTGTTTAATCAGATTTAATTGTAAGAAATTAGTGGTGATTCTCTTGAAAGTTTCAAACCTGGAGGGGAGAACGGGAGAAAAGAGGGAATGTAATTTTACATTAACGGCCCTGGATCTCATCATTAGTAAATGGCAGATGGCAAATGCATAGAGATCGCACATAGCTCCACTGTTCTAACCCCTCATAATCCAGCGATGCTACAGTCAGGCTTTAGTGGCCCATACACACAAAATTACCGATTGTACAATCCCAGTATTGTACTTTAGGTATTGGTCAGAAGTGGCTGTAAATACAGGTCATACACTTCCTAATGATTGTACAATATCCGAATATACAGATATCGTACCACCGGTGTGTGTGTGTGTATGGGCCCCTATAGTTAGGGTAATACATTATTACAGTATCCCATTACCTGCATTGGGGAATATCAATACATATCATTATGTCCATTTATATTCTTTTGAAAAGCTACCAGAACAACTACAGGGAATAAGTATACATCAAGCGGGCCGTATTTATAAAGACGCTGTATCGCTATTTCATACGCCTTAACGCTAGTAATTTTTATGCCTTTGATCATACACTTACGGTTCCAGACCTATAACTACAAACAATGTCTTACAGTTAGTGTACTACAATTAGGTATTGTACAGCCACCCGTTCGGAAATGTACAACCACAGCTGTGCGATATTACGATAACCCGAGGTATTAGAATTCTCTGATACAGCAGGTTTTTCAATTTGGCCCATAATCCCATGCGGCACTATTAACATGGCCCCACTGGGGATTATGTATCTCAAATATTTTTTTTTTATTGTATGTCAATGTATTAAACTGGAATATGTTTAGAAGGATTTGGATAAGGGTTTTTCAATAATATTATTAGTGCAACACAAGACATTTTGTTCAGTTGCACCATTAAATATAGCAACTTAACAAACCGCAAAATTCATTTCCCTACTGACACAGTCCTAATTTAATGAACCACTAATAGGCGAGTGTTTGGTGGTTGAACAGTCATAGTTAAAGATATGAGTATTGATATGTATGGTGATGGTGGATCTTGATAGGGTTTAGACAGATCAGAGGTGTGGGTGATAACATTTTATATTTAAATACAGGAATGTTAAGGTAGCCATACACACAACAGTCAGATACCATTGTTATGTTGGTAATATTCAATGACTCAAATATAAACTAACCCAATTGACCCCTCTATACGGGTGGCCATACATGCTACATGTATTATCCTCTCCCTATACTAGGATAGGCAGATGATAATGACCAAACCGGAATCTTCTATTCAGAACAACCAATCCTGCAGTCAACTGCGATGGCTCATTGAGTTGAGTCCCTTTGCACTCCATGTAGGAGACAGTCTTGCAGTTGACTTTCATTGGTCAGCACCACTGCATATCTTTAATCCCATTGGTTATTCTCATGAGAACGATAAACCCAAAATGTTTGGATGAAAGTGTTGGAAAATTGGATAAAGAATAAACAAAACTGAAAAACGTGTACAAATAAAATAGTTTCTTATTTTCATTTATACAATGAGACTAAATGTTAATTTCACCAAAAGCACATGAAGTCCTCAGGCAGAATTTAAATTTAAGAAAGGCAATATAACAGTCCATTAAGATAAAGTCAAGTCAAATGTTAACATTAAATCTTCCAGTTACTCCCCCTACTTCTAAGAGGTGGGAGCCATTTTAATGGGAGAATTTTTACACAATAATCTAAGTATAAAATACAGTCTAGCCTTTCTGTTAAGCTACAGTGGTGCAATAAAATGTATTCTGTGACATCTGTGACAGAACGCTTGCTATAACTATAGTGATGAGAGTCAACTGTAATGTGAGACCTCACAACTGGGAGAACTGAATACGTGTTCATGTGAATAACAGAAAATAACTTTGCCCGGTTTTGGTAAAAAGTAGATGTAACTTGATCTTTTTACCAAGGTTTTTGCTATAGATTTAAAGGAACAAATTAAGAGACAGGGGAGGATTGGGCCTGTAGGCTGGAGGACAATTTTTTTTCCCAGGGCCACTTTCTGCCACACTAGTTGGGCAATGGCCACACAGAATTGTATTGGCCTGCCAATGGTCCAAATACCTCTCTGGCATCTCCTCTGCAGCTCAGTGCTCCCCAATGTGCACAGTGATATTTCTCACTACTTCTCTCCAGTACCATGGTTCTAAACAACAGAACAAAAACACCTTTTACTTGGGATGGAAGATTCAGTTAAAAATAATAACACCCCTAGTAATATAATATTATTTGTATACAAATTGCCCCCTGAAATCCTTAAGGGCTAAGTGTTAGCACATGAGAATTGCAAAGCAATGCATGTCAATGTGGGTGGCCATATTGAATCCGTTTTCAGAGCGCATGCAATCACCACTTTTATGCGTATCATATGTGCTCCGATTATGGAATATTGCGTGGATAGCATTGCAATGGGATGACAACGCGCCAATGCACACATGCTTTTCACGTGCGTTGCTGGCCGGCATAGTGTGGCCTCAGCCTGAAAGCTTATTTCCTTACCCCACTTCTCCCGAATGGCAGATGAACTGTCTGGAAGATTGGCTAGTGAATTGTTGGGCTGGATTGGCTACCAGGTTGGCTGATTAAATTGCTGTTAAGTTTACTGGTAAACTGTCTAGAATGTAAGTTTGTGTATTGGCTGAAAAGCTGACTGTTTATCAGGCTGTCTGGTAAACTAGCTGGCAGATGGACCTGCCAAACGTTTGGCCAGCATGTTGGCTAACATGCTGGAAAACTGACTGTTTCCTGGATGGTGGACAGGCTACCAAGTGGGCTGGCTGGTGTAGACAGACTGAAAGGCTGACTAGCATGCAGGCTTGTCCACTTCCTGGAAAGTGGATTGGCTAGTACGCATTGGAAAAAGACTCTATCCCACTAGTATCATAGTAGCACACAAACAATTGCCTTACCCCAACAAAAATGTTTGCATACCCACCCCCAATCATCTCAGTTTGTCAGAACCAGAACAAATCTTAAGGGTATATCCCAAAACACTCAAAGTTTGTCTCTTGGGATGATACTTGGATATTTGGGTTCAATTATTTATGCCACCATGTCAGAACCATACTCCTGGGTGCCCAGTGGTCTTAATGCAAATCTGCAGCCAAGCCAGTTAACTTGAGTCCTCAGATTTCTTTTCCTGTCCATGTCAAAGGTGCCACAAATGCAGACTCGACCCTCATGCTCAATATTTAAGACTACAGAAGAGTCTCCTGCCTGTGTAGGCTTTAAGGGGAGGACAAGAAGGAATGGGTACGCAGCCACATGCTTGGATGTTGTGTCAATGACATCACTACAAAGTTTGTATGGCTCAGCATTTATTTTCCCACCTCAACACTGTATTACACCAACTTTTGCACTACATGCTCAGATCACTAGACCACAGGGCGCAGGCCAGGCAGATCCGCTTAAGTGGAATTATAAGTTTTTTTGTGCAGCATTTGTAATGGACCCCCAACTAATCTGGGCTATAAGTGTGTTCAGACCTTAGTTCTCCTTGAAACTAAGTAGTAAAGTGGATATTACTGTCCTTAGCTACATTTACATTTTAGTTAATGAAATGCGCAAAATTCTTGTTAAAACCTCAACAAACAACAAACTGGACACAAAACCTTCCGTTTTAAGGTCAGACATTCTCTGAACCTTCCTAGAAATGAGATGAACTGCGTGACACGGACCGCGGAGGTCAGAAAGTCACCTTGACACAACATGTCCCTTGGCCGAATAACATCATATTGCCATTGTATTTATTCCTTTCTAGAAAGGAACACAGGAGCTTTAATCACGGAAAGTTCACCAATCACCGGTCACAGCAGGAGATCCAATGAAATCTCTCTCTCCCTTTCAATGGCTTTTAATGTTTTTTCAAAAGACAAAAAAAAGGTCAATCAAAACTAATTTCGTTTCCCAATTAAAGGGCATTTTTTTCTTGTACCTTCTTTCAACAATTTATTGTACAGAACAGCAGCAGCAATTAGTCGGTTCTGTCTTGGGCTTTGGGGTGGGGGCTTACACATTCCTAATGTACACAAGCACAGGTATATATTTCCTGAATACTGGAATCCCTGTAGAAACACGTTTCATCCCTGTAGGGGTAGAAGGGAGTCTCAGTGTGAACTGACTATTAATAGGAGGATTCTATTTTTGCAATAATTATGTTTTCTTATTTTACCCAATGTTTTCATCTCCATACTGCCATACTGTATCTCTTTATTTGGATTGCATGTCCATCATATATGTGAAATGTGACGTGCTGCAATAAACAAATCTGACACCGTACACATATTGGCGCTACCACCGGACTCTTTATATAGTTCTTATTCTATTCCATGTGTTAGAGGCAGAAGACTAGGGGGCTGAGGGAGATCTAAAGGCAGTAGGATTATGGGAGGATTTCATCTCTGACCAATCAGTTATAATGTAGCAATTGTATCACAATTCTATCCTCCAGGCCATGACCTTACTTACCCACCAGGTTCGTTTTTAGTGCAGCGTTTGCCTTTGGACAAGGAATGTCATTGATATTTTATCATAATGATACTTACATTAAATTATTATGAGTATTATCATCAATCTGCTCTGAACATAAACAATGTTCATTGCTTTGGGCAGGTCCAACACATTCCCTGGCACAGTATGGATGCCTGTGACCAGTTTTGATCCACAAGTTATGTTGCCCATTATATTGGTCTCGTAGTACTAGAATATTGTCTAAACTTACACAAGTGACTTTCCCTTAGATATTCTATATTCCTGGATAGTAATAATTTATCAATGAGACAAATGTGAACCTGGATCTGTCCATTTACGCACATCCAACTATCCATCCAATCATCATCTTAGAAGAATGTTTCCCAAAGTCCAATCACTTCACCATTCTGTTGACTGTGCATACAGGAAATCGACCCATGTAATGCGGGAAGTAAAATGTGTCCCATTCAATTGCAACCTGTGAGAAGCAATAAAGACATCCCAACATAATAAGGGGCACCCATGGCCAACCTGCAGAGAAGCATAAAAACACAATAAATAACAGAACACATGGGAAAGAAATTCTTAATAGAACATAATGTTAACTCCATGTAACAGGATGGACGTACTTATGCTTTCACATGTTTCCTCTATCCAGGAAATCCAGAAAAGAGACTTCCTTCATAGATCACTTAACAGTAACCTACACAAGTGTGGACCTATTATCGAGAGGGTCAGTGGTTTATATCATTACAATCAGTCAATTCATTATCATAAGATCAGCAATTGTATCACAGGCAAATAATACCAGCAGATAAATACAAAAAAAAAATGGCAACTATGGAAGAGATGCAATAAATGTCCCGATCACAACTTACCTGCACTTACAATGAATGTATTAACCACTTGCAACTATGGGAATAATCCATTACATGGAGATGCAATACGCCAAGATAACCGGAAGTGCATAACCCACGCTACCCGGTGTACTATTGGCATTCGCCATTTCCAAACGGTGCAAGAAACCTAGTTATGATTTTGCATATGTCTTCAGTGCAAAAATAAACAGAAAGGCTGCAACTTACCGCTCACATTCCCACGTATTAAAGGCCGCATTTTGGAATAGGTATAGGTAATTTGCAATTTATTGTATCTCCCCCTTTCAGCCTCAACAGAAAAGGGTAGGGTGGGTTTTGCACTTATTTTCCCATTAGAGTGGGATATTGCATCTCCCTGTGCAGTAAATGTGTCGAAATTGGACGAACGCTGTAAAACTGAGAAAAAGAAACCCGAACACTAGAGGGAGGCGGTGAGTAACAAAATGGAGACTGGTATAAAAGATATAACCGTACCTTTTACTTTATATTATCCTGTAACAGGGTCAGGGCCAGGACAGTAATTACCCTATCATGGAACCATTTGGTGACACTACACATTATAGTAGACACTGTACCTACTATGATAAATATTACTGGATAAGAACATAAAAACACCCCTTGTAAGGGAGCAGGGACATAAAAATATTAGTTTCAATATAATTAATTATATAAACCAATGACATATCAGTAACAATGAAGGTCCATGACCTGCTTATAGAGGGCACAAGGTCCTCTGGGAATTGAATTATCCTTATAGTAAGCATGCTTGTGAAGGTTCTCATTCATCCAGGTCATGGTATATCTGTTGTATTCAATTAGATCAACTGGACTTGAAATGTAGTTCTTGAAGACGTTTCGCTAGTCATCCGACTGGCTTTCTCAATTCAGAATGACTTGTACAAGAATCTGTGGCAATTATGTACCGGGAAAATCCCAATTAGCATATCACAGCCAGGTGTTAAGGGTGTGATTAATAGTGGCTAAGAGGTGTTATAGGAACGCCCAGAGTAGGTGTCAAAACAGCATTGTACATGCGACATCATATATGCAGTGCAGTGCAGTGAGAATGCTCTGATTTGTATGTGGGGGAGACCAAACAGCAACTGCATCAACGTATGGCCCAGCACAGAAAGCCAATTCCTCGGGTCAGGACTCACCTGTATCTGCATCTTAAGATAAAGGACATACCTTTGAAGATTGTATGTTAACATACTGGCGAAGGAACGTGACTGGTTCAAGAGAGGTGTTAAGGAGGCCATTTATGTGAAAAAAAAGAAACCAAGCCTAAATAGAGGTGGGGGGGTTCGACACCAACTGTCTGCCATGTACAATGTTTTTAACACCTTACTCTGGGCGTTCCTATAACACCTCTAGCCACTATCTAATCACACCCTTAACACCTGGCTGTGATATGCTAATTGGGATTTTCCAGGGTACATAATTGCCACAGATTCTTGTACAAGTCATTCTGAATTGAGAAAGCCAGTCGGATGACTAGCGAAACGTCTTCAAGAACTACATTTCAAGTCCAGTTGATCTAATTGAATACAACAGATATCTTATAGTAAGCAGTTTATTATAATAATAATCTATTATAACGTATCAGTCATGGCCACTATCAATCATTTAGGAAGGGTTTTTTCAAACCTTACTTCAACAGCTACACAAACACTAATTACTGATCAATTACAGAACAATCTCCAATCACTCTGGAGCCTTTAACCAAAGCTGATTTGGTTTAACTAGAAACATCAACATTTGAATGTGTCTACTGAAAAAAATAAATAAACACATATAATAGTTATATAGAATATGTATATCAACCAAAGAGTCCACTTTTGTGAGCCTACACACTAAAGCCTCATAACATGTGTGTATGAGGCTTTAGTGTGTAGGCTCACAAAAGTGTCATACACATGTGTGATTGTGGGGGCCGACCCTGTGTGTGTGAACCTTAATACATTTACTAGTTCAAAGATGTTATTGTGACTTTTCCTAATAAGTAAAAAAAAGAATGGCATCGTGTTAACTTACCCAGTAGAATGGGTACACAGAACTACACAATTCAAACATACATAAAAAATGCAATATATTTGTTTCTTTGATTTTACGCTTTTGTGGTTTTCTATTTGTATTTTTAAAAGAAAAATAAAACATTTGATAATGGACAGAAATGAACCAGATCGAAAAGCATAAGTGGATGTTATAATATTTTTACAAACACGTTACAAAAACTGCCCAGAAACACATTTAGTGTGAGCAGCCCTGGAGAAGGAATTCATACATCTGTATTGTACAACCCTTACACTCCCAATGAATAGTGTTTACCATGTGTTCATCATGAGATGATACCACAAACCACCGAAGTTAATATCTAAGGTAATTATTATTCAAAGGGGACACTTACCTTCCATGCTCCAACAATACAATAAATCATAAAGGATTCTTGCCAGACTTATCTGGGTCTTGATATATCCTTCTCTCGGTCTGGCCAATCACATATTAATAGTCAGGGCTTTGAGGTCACCATCTACTATAGCAGGCTCCCAAATATTTGGGATTATTATGTTAAAATGAAGGAGACGCAAACTATAAACCCGGATTGCTACTTTTGATTACCTGGTACTTTAATTTGGGGTAACACAAGCAATTGTCTACTATACTTTTCCAACCCATCCCCCTTCCATTAAAAATACCAAGGATGAGGAACTTAAAGGGGAACTGTGGTCTCCAAAAAAGTTAAGTTTAAATGAAAGGCCAGTTTCCAACCTTTAAAACGAGCCACCAACCACCTCTCTACGTGCTCCACAGTCCAAGATATACAGAAATGACTGACCAGAAAGTTAATGGGTGGGAGGCTGAATTGTGACATTCCTGAGGCTTCTCCTGCACAGTGCCGCCGGCTAGCACAGCCTCAGACTCCCTCAGTGTGTGAGGGGAAAAGGGCTGATTCCACAGAGTTTTCTGTAAGGGGAGGTCTGAGTAACCCATGACACCCGTGAGTGGGCGGGGCTTAGACACCGCAAATGGGCTGGTCTTATGCACCCGCGAGTGGTTGAGGCCACATGGGGCTGTAAGATAATGGGCCATGGGGGGCCTGCAACTGGAGGGACCATGGGGTCCATGAGTGAGAGGGACTAGGGGGCCTGCAAAGGGGAAGAGGAGACACAGGACAGATTGACTGACAGTTTCAGAGCAGGAAGTGCAGGGGACCTGGTGATGCTGCTGCCATATCAAACACAAAAATGTAAATATCTTCAAAACTATGCAAAATAAACAATGGAAATAAATTGCAAAATTCTCAGGGGAGCAATTCCTATCAATTTACCTAAGGTCATTTTTAACTGCTAGGTCCTCACCCTTGGGTTTACTTCCAGTCCAGCTCCGCTCCAGCTCTTCCTCTCGATCTGTTGGCATTAGACCTATAGGAAGATACCTTCTGCAAAAAGCCCATCTTACCATTGGCCCAGCCCTGTATAGATGAAGGCATAAGCAGACCTGACCTGGGAAACTTTATGTAAGTGAAAAAACGAATTGACAGTAGAGATGGCCCAACTTTCGAAAGTTCGGTCCTTTTTCGAATTTTCTAACTATATGGAAAGTTCGAATACGGACCCATTAAAGTCAATGGGAGTCAAATAGTTTGAAAAGTTTGAATGAAATACGATTAAAATATTAATGGTAACTTAATGTAAATGGCTGTGGGACTTGGGAAATGGTCTAGGGAACATGTTTGAATATCCAGGACCTTCGAAAAATCTATTTTACTCTCACACGTGCTACTTTCGAGCTCTCCCGTTCAAACATTCGATAATTATCCCATGAACGACTCGCAGACTCGATAATTCAATATTTACTCGCGTATTGGTATAATAAACATTTTACTCACAGATTCGATATTTACTCGCGTATTGGTATATAGACATTTTACTCGCGGATTAGATAATTCGATATTTACTTGTTTATTGGTATAATAGACATTTTACTCGCATATTCGCGTGCCTTGAACGTTCGAACATTCGATAATTATCACAAGTCTGGAAAACATTGAAATTCCGAGAAATACGGGTCCAGGATAGTTTGAGAAGTCCGAGTCCGTTCGAACTTGGGTTCGAGTTTTAGTCCATCTCTAATTGAGAGTAAACCCAGGGATCAGGACCTTATGGAGGTAAGTATAAGTCATCTTTAAACATACATCTCTATTTTAAAAAAAGCTTAAATGTAACTAATGTAAACGCAATGATGATATAATTCCTATCAGCACACTACCAGCACCAGTTGTAATTCATATACACGAAATCATCAACATTTTCATGAGGTCTGCAGCCCCCATTCTCAGTTTTCTACAAAGATTGAAGAGTGGCCATGGCCAGGCCATGATCTATAAACTCTTTCAATGGAGTGGAGCTAGAGAACTTATTGAGCATGTGCAGATTTGTATCTTGTTGGCAACCTACATCCAGAAACTGGCAGAATTGTTTCTGATTTCACGTTAAGAGATCCAGTACAGGCATCTGCTGGGTAAATTTTAATTATTACCTCTCCCTTAATGAATACATCTATTTGTCATTTTGATAAAAACAAATAATATCAATTTAATAAAGAAAGAGAACACTATCTGTTAGGCACACATTTCCCTTCAACCCAAGAAAATAATCACCTTTTATATCATTATATTTTTCTAAGCTTTGGCAACTAGTACTCTTAAATTTGTCTAGAAATTAAATTATTTAAAGCGCTGGCAAGACTCATTATTTAGTAATATCTTAGCGAATGAAATGCAAAAGATTTAAACCCACTCAGCTCTCAAGGTGACTTTTATTAATGAATCTTCTGCAATATTCCAGTGTGTTTAAATTACCTTTTCTCTCCAAGAATGCGATTGGTGTCATAGGGCGTAATTACAAGGATATCTCCTGGTACACGGCCATTTTTCCTTTGTCACATTTAATAGTAAACTTCGCCAGTAGAAATAAAGAAATATAGTTTCGCAAATTGTTAAACAATTGTTTTTCTTTTTCATAAAGATGTCAAACGTAAGGAGGCACTTAAAGAGACAGCAAATTAAAGAGGTTAAGGCCAGTCAGAATGTTAAAGGGCTATTCCGCCTTTCAAATGAAAAATTGTATATTGTGTGGGTTATACATAGATAACCCTCCCAAACAGAGGCCAAAAGGTCCCGTGAATCAGGTTCCATGCTTGTATCCATAGAGCTGGGTACACAGTGCTCCAATCTTTGAAGACAACAGATGGAATAACCAGTTAAAGATGTGGCTACACCTGTCCTGATCAGTTTACCTATAATAAGTATAGGGAGATCATTTAGGCCGTTCCGATCGTTCCCAGGGCTAAAATCAAATGTTAAAGAATGTTCATTGGCCCTGGGAATTATTATTTTTATGGTACATACTTTCAGGGAGATTCAATAAAAGTTCTTATTGTTCAAAATGGTGCTAATTTTGTCCCAACCAATCAGATCTTATTTAACATTTGAAAGCTAACATCAGATTGGTTGGGGCAAAATTAGCACCATTTTGAACAATAAGAACTTTTATTGAATAATAAATTATTACTTAGTGTACCCAGCTTTACTCTGATTAAATAATGGACATGCCCATAAACAGATCATGTTCTAACCATATGATTTAGTGTGTCCTTTATCAGTGAGGATAAAATGCATTACAATTCTCGCTGATTTTAGGGTAGAGATTTCCTTTAAAATCTGTTTTTCGCTTTCCATTGAAAATATCCAATGCCTCCTAATCTCCCATTATGTTTCTATGTCTCCTGTGGGGAGAAGTCTCTGGGGAATCCATAGATAATGTCTGTGTCCTCTAGCTCCCAAAGGGAATATTCCACTTTTGAGAACTAGCCCAATGTCCAAATGAACCAATCGGTTGGAAACCTTGAGAAAATCCCTGGGTTTGTTTTATTTATAATCAACTAGACATTAAGCCCGCTACAATAACAGGCGATAGAAGCACAGAGTGCCCCCTTAGTGTCCCAAGGCCATAGTCCTCCTCCATGTCAGAGGCCAGGGTACCCTCTTAGTTTCCCAGGGCCAGAGTCCCCCCTCTGTCCAAGGCCAGGGGCCCCCTCTGTCCCAAATCCAGAGGCCCCCCTCTGTCCCAAATCCAGCCCCCCTCTGTACCACTTAGGGTTTTATTATATAGGATGCTTCCTTTCAAAAATATGAAGAATTGCAACAGATTGACAATGCAGTGAATTGAAAAGACAACTGATTGACAATGAAGCCAATAGAAAAAACAACTGATTGATAATGCTTGTGAAGGTTCTCATTCATCCAGGTCATGGTATATCTGTTGTATTCAATTAGATCAACTGGATCTAGAACTAAACTTCAAGTCCAGTTGATCAAATTGAATACAACAGATATAACTGATTGATAATGAAGCCAACAGAAAAAAACACTGATTGACAATGAAGCCAATAGAAAAAACAACTGATTGACAATGAAGCCAATAGAAAAAACAGCTTATTGTCAATGCAGCCAATAGAAAAAACAGCGGATTCACAATGCAACCAATAGAAAAACAGTGGATTGACAATGCAGCCAATAGAAAAACAGCAGATTGACAATGCAGCCAATAGAAAAACTGTGGCTTGACAATGCAGCCAACTCAAAGCACGTTCATTACTGGCCCACAAAACATGTTATTTAAACATAGGAAACCACAAACTCCCCTTACGTGTACCTTATGCTTCTCAGACTGAAAGCAATACATCTGAGCTTTGTCTCATTTCACATCGCATCACTCATAATTACATTAATAAAGCCAATTAAGTGTTGCATGTCTTAATTAAAAATATGCCTCACCAATGCATCTCATTAGGTGTTTAATTGAAATAGAGATGTTTGCCAATATCATCGCCTGCATTTTACACAGAAGAACGTTAACGAACAGTCTCCAGCAATGTGCAAACATTATAAATATATTCCCTGCGTTCCAATGTCAATAGCCAATCAAAAAAACCCAATGGAATATGTTAATTGATAATGAGCCAAAGCTTGTTAATCTATGGATAAGTAAAAGGGTGACCTGTTTGTGCCTTTTATACATTTCCAGGAGTATCTGCTGTGTAATGCTTTTTTGTCTAAAGCAAGGTTATTGGATAATTAATTATAGATTCTCCTGGTCGTGTTGCTTTGTAGTAGCTGGTTGTAGTGGAAAACCATTGAACCAATGACTGTAATGTATGTGAACGTATCATTGATTTAACAGCTTTAGAGACTCAGGTGCCAAACATGAATGTATGATCTGAAAATCAAATTTCTGTGAAATTCATGCATGGATCACGGCACTGTGCCACAGATAATGTTAATAATGGGATGTAACCTGAGACCCCCAAAGATGTTTGAAAAAAACTCCCAGCATTCCCTGGGTGGAGAGTTGGACACCTCTGTTGTAAATTCCCAAGTAATGGGAGATATGTTTATCTGCTTTTGTTTGGCTCCAGAGCATTGATTGAGAAGATTTGTGTGCATGGTCACAGGCTGTGCAGGATGAGATTAGATTGATTTTACTGAATAAGGGAGCTTCTCATTTAGCATTAAGGAAAATGCAGATGCAGCAAGAAATTCTGTCATAACTGCAATGTTTCCTTATTACTTGCTGATCAATAAGCCTCATGCTGGGATTTACCGACATTGTAACTAAAGGTGGAATTCCCCACCAGCGCCGAATTACAGGCAAGATATAGCTACAAACCAGTAGAGACCTTACAGGACAATGTATCTGATTGCTAATACGTGGAGCTTTGCCATTTGGAAACAGAAACATCTGAAAAGTAACAGGTGCCGATATGGTAAAAACTGGTACAAAGTTTTATTTTTATTTATAATACTGATGAAATAGGTTATTTTATTGGGTATAATGACAATCAATTGGATTGTCCTGTGTCTTGTGATAAAAGCCATAATGTCAATCGCAAACCACAATCCTGCCGGAGAACATTGCTGTAACGGAAAGGATGAACCGCTGATGTGGCCGTCATTAAAGGGTATCTCCACCCCCAAAATATTTTTCCTCTGTAGGTTAGGGCATCCCCTCATTACCACCCCCCCCAAACACCAGGTTTCTAAGTTTAAAAAAAGCCCAGAAATAGACCTTAGTTTCCTCGGCTCCCTCCATAGCTGACTCTCAGCCAATCACAGAGGCGGCTGCCAGCTTGAAGGGATCCAGAAGGTGGGAGACCTCTCCTGCACATGTCAGAGTCCTTACTGAGGACAAGGAAGTAGCAGGCACTGGATGACACATAGTAAGGATTATTTAACACTAAACAATGGGGTCAGCACTGGGGCAAAAAAAGGTTATTTTAAATTGACCATAACTGGAAACTATAATTATTCCAACCACCACTGTATAATTCTTTTGCTGATCTGCCCCCTATTACTTTAGATATCCAATCTAAAACAGCTTACATTTCATCTGTCAATCAAGTCCCTTGCTATTTTTCTGTGAGTAGTTTTACTGTAGCTGGAATGGTGACAGAGTTTTGACAGTTGGAATGCTGTGTGCAGGCTTGACAGTTTGTGGGGGAAAAGTCAGGTCGGATGGAAGTGGGAGTGGTTAAAAGAGGGAGGGGGGATACTGCTCCTATACAAAATGTGTGCTGGATTGAAGGCATACAGCAACATACACAAATCAGAGTAAGTGCTACTTACATGTATTTAATTATAGATTAATATGAGACAAAGTCATTTTTTCAGTATAGTGTCCAATTAATACTGGTTAACAATGTGATTGCCACATCCTGCCTCCAACTTCAGATTAAATGTACAAACTGCTGGGGCCTCCCCCATGTGGGGTACATAAGATCAGCCAATTTACTCCTTTGCTCACAATATCTCACAGTATCTGTGCCCTGATACATAAGGATAAATGCTAATAGAAACAAAGGGGGTAAGTGTGAGGTCCGTGTGGGAGGAGTAGGTTTTCCACTTGTAGTTTGGGCAACAAGCCCAAAGGTTGGTGTGGCTAGGGATCTACAACCATTGGGCCTTTTGACACTTGTAAAACTACAAGAATTCCCTCGCTGCCCTCTGCTGTTGCTAGGAGTTGTAGTTTTCAAACATTTGGCGGCCAAAAGGTTGGAGATCCCTGGGATAGGGGATGCTGATTTTGCATGGACAGGTGAAACTTGATGGACATTTTCAAACTAAAATAAACTTTTACACACACACACACAAAAAAAGAAATAGTATATAAAAAAACTTAACTTTCCCAACTTTTTATATTTGCAACATTTAAAGTAAAACTAGTATACCTACTTCATATCCCAGAAATGTCTAATTAAAAGGGTTCATCAACTGGGAGAAGCTACGGTGCATGACTGTAACCACTGGGAGGTGAGAGGAAGGGAATTCAGGGCTAGCTGACCAGAAACGTAAGACAAAAGAAATGCAGCAGTTTCTGGGCAATAAGTCAGGTAAATGTGTTTTAATTCTCCATTAATGGGAAGACTAGATGGACCATCTAATTCTTTTGATGAATTGCATAATTGAAATCAATGCAACGATCTGTGCTAAGGAATTTTGGGAGACCAGAGGCTTTGATAACCATGTTGAAAATGGATCCATGTGTCATGTGTCTTTTTGGATAGCTTTATGAACAGAAATAATTGCGGAGAAATTAAAATGGGAATAAAGGAATTAATCACATAAGGAACCTGGTATGGCAGCAATGAAATGCAATTAATACTTCTGTTTTACAAAATGGCGTCCACCAAAATAAATTTTTGAGGATTTTAATATTAACAGGGAGATTCAATAAAAGTTCTTAACGTTAAAAATGGTGCTAATTTTGCCAACCAATCAGCTCTAATTTAACATTTGAAAGCTAACATCTGATTGGCTGGGACAAAATTAGCACCATTTTTAATAATGATAAGAACTTTTATTGAATCTCCCTGTAAATGTTTTAATTGCTAAGACTCTCTATGAATGTATACACTCAGAAATAAAAAATAAAAAGATCTGAACTTTTTTTTAATATCCAATCTACAATACAATAATAATACAATAATTTAATGCACTAGTAAATGTGGAAGCAACCCCCTTTGGGCTTAGAATTTAGAATCGATTCCAGGAGCCTCATTTAATCTCCATAAACTTGACACTTGAAGATCATACGCTCTGCATGTTCAGTAATTTCAAGATACATATCTTAACACATCGCCCTAAGAAGCTTATAAATTGTATCTGCAAGGGCGGACAAAGGATCAATCAGGGCAGTTGCCCTTGGCTGAGTAATTATTGTGGAGAGGAAGATTGTAGAATTAACCCATCATCTGATTATGATGAACAGCCTAATAAAATGAAAGATTTACAAAAAATGATACATTTCCCCATCAACACATTTTAACATGCAAAGGTTATAAGGTGGGATTCTAATGTTTGAAAAATGAGATTTTTCAAATTATCTCTAGTCTTTAATGGCTGTTTGGAAGGATGATTTGCACGGGGCAAGGGACATATTTATAAAACTGCATTCTTTATAATGGTCAGTAACTGCAGATTGAAGCCAGATAAACTTAAATAAAGGGCTTTGGGGCATATTTATAAATGATCGCTATTTTCGCCATTTCGCTATCACAGAACATTGCAATGACAAATAGCGTTATTTTCGCCTTATTTATTAAACCGCTCATTTTCGCTTTTCATCTTATTCATTGCGTTAAAGGGGAACCGTAGTCCAAAAATGACTTAAGGTAAATTGATAGGAATTGCTCTCCTGAGAATTTTTTCAATTTATTGTCATTGTTTATTTTGCATAGTTTTGAAGATATTTACATTTTTGTGTGTTATATGGCAGCAGCATCACCAGGTCCCCTGCACTTCCTGCTCTGAAACCATGTCAATCTGCTCTGTGTCTCCTCCTCCCCTTTGCAGCCCCCCTGGTCCCTCCCACTCATGGACCCCATGGTCCCTCCTGTTGTAGTCCCCCTTGGCCCATTCTCTTACAGCCCCATGTGGCCCCGCCCACCCACGGGTGCCGTGGTCCCACCCACTCACGGGTGCATAAGCCCTACCCATTCACGGATGCACATGCCCCAACCACTCATGGGTGCACAAGCCCCGCCCACTCGTGCGTGCACACGCCCCACCCACTCGTGGGTGCACAAGCCCACATACTCGTGGGCCACTCAGACCCCCCCCTACAGGAAACAGTCTTTTCAGGCAGAGTGAAGGGCTGTAGATTCCCTTACCTTCTCTGTCAGGACTTCACACAGCAGAGAGGAGGAGGGACTTCCTGTCTCCCTCACACAATGTGTCTGAGGTTGTGCTCGCCGGCAGCACTGTGCAGGAGAAGCCTTAGGAATGTCACATGTCAGCCCATTAACTTTCTGGTCAGTCATTTCTTTATATCTTGGGCTGTGGAGCACGTAGAGCAGTGGTTGATGGCTCGTTTTAAAGGTAGGAAATTGGCCTTTTATTTAAACTCAACTTGTTTGGAGACCACCGTTCCCCTTTAAGTGTGGTATCACTGCGAAAAGAGAGATTGATCTCTAGTGTAATTTCAGAGGTATTTTTTTATTTGAAGCCATTTATAAATAGGTAAATTTTTGCCCTTTTCCCACCTTTTCTCCCTTTTGTTGCATTTTTTTGCAGTTTTACCAGAATTTTTGCCAAACATCATTACTTACTTAATGTTCCATTAACATGACTATTTCTTACACAGCACTATGGGATGTCCCCATATTAATGTAACTGGTTTGATAATTAGCTGTAGTTTGCTGAAAATAAGTACTAATACTAAAAAATGTCCTATTAATAATATAGAGAAAATTCGCCTTTTGAGTTTTACATTTATTTATTATATATTTGGCTGAAAAAAACACCAAATGTGTTAGGCTAATTTAAATAATGAATATAGGTGTTCTGTGTATTAAGCAATTTGATACTACTTTGAAAACCACCAGGGAGTATTACCTATTTACCATCATATGTGCTGAGCTTTATCAGCATTATTAGTGCTACCTTTTGCTAGATAGTTTTCGCTTTTGATGAAAATTCGCCTTTTTAATAACTTTGATGAAAAGAAAAGTTGAAAGTTTAAAAAATTGTGGTAAAGGCTGGTGGGGAAAAAAGCAATAATAATGCCCCTTTATAAACATGTCCCTCAGACCTCATTTGACTTTATTGGTAAATAAAGAAAACCGGAACCTTAAGAAAAAAAAAAAAAAGCAATCTTAAAAAAGTGAAAAATAAACCTTAAAAAATCTCAGACCGTATTACAGTAAATGCGGGAAAATAGTCTAACACCCCCCTGAGTTTTTATTAGTATTGAGAAACACTCCACAATGTACTGACACCTTCCATGGACCTATTGGCAGGCTAAATAAATGGCCACTTATGCGTTTTCGCCACCCCAGACTTGGCAACTTGGAACGGATGAACTTAACGCAAAAATACAATTTTCTCCATTTTATAAATATGTGATTACCGCAGCGATGTATGGCGAAAAGTGAAAAGTAGCGGTAATGACCTTTCGCCACTGGCTATCGTTGTTTTATAAATAGCAAAAAGTCCAAATTTGGCGAAAACACAGCGTTAAAGGGTAAGTTTCTTACCTTGTCTCCTGGCTCCTGTGTGTTCTATTGAAGAACGGAAGGTAAGGCACAGCTCCTTTACCTCCCGTTCTTCAATAGAACTGGATTCACAAAACTTATAAAAACGAGTGGAGATACCCTTTAAAGAAGGCGAAAAGTTTAATGAACCTTTATAAATATGCCCCTTTGAGTAGAAAAGGATCCCTTTATCACGTCCTATTTTAAAGGTTTATATTGTAATATCATTTAAATTGTTGGCAATATGGTGTAAACTTACGGAACACTGGTTACAATCAAATTCTGTTACAATAAAATAGTTTTCTGTAAACATGATGAAATATAGGTTTGTGCGTCAGTCGTCGCAAATTCAGCATTAAAGGAGAACAATACTGTAAAAAAAGCTTTTTTTTAAAAAATGAAAGTACCTGGGGCAGGATTTATTATTCCTACCTCGCATTGTTTAATTTGAGGAGCTACAACACACACGTTTTATTTGCCAGGTTAGTGTCCTGGGCCTTACTGTATTAAAGATAGTGCTGAAGCAACCAGGAAGACTGGCAGATGCAGTTTTCTTTGAGCTGCAACTACTTTTCATTTTATCTGTTTTTGAAAAATGCACTATTGTTTTTCCGACACCAAAAAAAAAAATCAATGATTAAAAATGATCCTCACTCCACTGGACATACATATTATATAATTTAATTATGTTTTTAAGAGGCAAATTAATAAAGCAGCGATATTATCACTATTTTTTTTAACCAAAGTCTGCAAAAACATTTTCGACTTCTTTATTTCTCTGTGATAACATTTCAGTGAGAGATTTAAAGGGACACTATACTGAAAAATGACTTTGCCTCATCTTAATCTATGATTGAATACATGTAAGTAGCACTTACTCTGATTTGCGTGTGTTGCTGCTTCAATCCAGCACATATTTTGTTTAGGAGCAATATCCCCCCTCCCTCTTTTAACCACTCCCACTTCCATCTGACCTGACTTTTTCCCTACAAACCAGCTGTCAAGCCTGAACACAGCATACAGCATTCCAACTGTTAAAACTCTGTCACCATTCCAGCTACAGTTAAACTACTCACAGAAGAATAGTTTTAGAGAGCAAGGAACTTAATTGACAGCTGAAATATAAGAAGTTTTAGATTGGTTACGGTATATACTCGAGGATAAGTCGAGGTTTTCAGGCTGTGAAACAGCCTGAAAACTGAACCTCGACTTATACCCGGGTCAGTCACTTACTGATGGAGGAATCCGGCTGCCGCGTCCAATGGGTCGCATCCACTGATGTCACTACTCGGCGCCGAGTAGTGACGTCAGTGGATGCGACCATCAGTGGACGGCAGCGGATTCCTCCATCAAGTGAATGATGTGGGGGCCCGGAATCTCTGATCTATGAAAAAGGTAACGCTGCAGCATTAAAAGATGATGTACTGTAGTGGCAGGGTGAGAGAGATGGGTGCAGGGAAATAGGGTTTTATTCCTGGGGCTGGGGGGGGAGTAAGGAGTAGGGACAGGGTAGTGTGTTTTGGGGTTAGTGTGGGCAGTTCCACTCCAGATGTTTGTTTAAGTACGTATGTTTAAGTACATAACAAGGTTGTGCTTGACACGAGTGAATATACCTATGTTGGGATGTGGGTGCACATGTCTATACACATATTAAAAACTAAGAAATAGAGCAGACTCGGCACACCTCATATACTAGTGAATACAAATCCCTTTATAATAACATCTGGGAAACAATGTGCATATACAAACAAGATTTTAAAACAAGATTAAAAACACTTAAAATCCAATATACATACCAACCACCATGCAAAGACCCTATACATGAACTCTCTGGCTCAAGTGGCTGCACATCAACCCCTAATAATAAACCAAACAATGGTAGTTATACTCAACTGTCACCAGTCACTAACAGTCACCAGTCCACATGTACAAATGCTGGGGCCTCCCCCATGTGGGGTAATAAGATCAGCCAATTTACTCCTTTGCTCACAATATCTCACAGTATCTGTGCCCTGATACATAAGGATAAATGCTAATAGAAACAAAGGGGGTAAGTGTGAGGTCCGTGTGGGAGGAGTAGGTTTTCCACTTGTAGTTTGGGCAACAAGCCCAAAGGTTGGTGTGGCTAGGGATCTACAACCATTGGGCCTTTTGACACTTGTAAAACTACAAGAATTCCTCGCGTGCCCTCTGCTGTTGCTAGGAGTTGTAGTTTTCAAACATTTGGCGGCCAAAGGTGGAGATCCCTGGGATAGGGGATGCTGATTTTGCATGGACAGGTGAAACTTGATGGACATTTTCAAACTAAAATAAACTTTACACACACAACACACAAAAAAAGAAATAGTATATAAAAAAACTTAACTTTCCCAACTTTTTATATTTGCAACATTTAAAGTAAAAATAGTATACTACTTCATATCCCAGAAATGTCTAATTAAAAGGGTTCATCAACTGGGAGAAGCTACGGTGCATGACTGTAACCACTGGGAGGTGGAGGAAGGGAATTCAGGGCTAGCTGACCAGAAACGTAAGACAAAAGAAATGCAGCAGTTTCTGGGCAATAAGTCAGGTAAATGTGTTTTAATTCTCCATTAATGGGAAGACTAGATGGACCATCTAATTCTTTTGATGAATGCATAATGAAATCAATGCAACGATCTGTGCTAAGGAATTTTGGGAGACCAGAGGCTTTGATAACCATTTTGAAAATGGATCATGTGTCATGTGTTTTTTGGATAGCTTTATGAACAGAAATAATTGCGGAGAAAATAAAATGGGAATAAAGGAATTAATCACATAAGGGACCTGGTATGGCAGCAATGAAATGCAATTAATACTTCTGTTTTACAAAATGGCGTCCACCAAAATAAAATTTGAGGATTTAATATTACAGGGAGATTCAATAAAAGTTCTTAAGTTAAAAATGGTGCTAATTTTGCCAACCAATCAGCTCTAATTTAACATTTGAAAGCTAACATCTGATGGGCTGGGACAAAATTAGCACATTTTAATAATGATAAGAACTTTATTGAATCTCCTGTAAATGTTTTAATTGCTAAGACTCTCTATGATGTATACACTCAGAAATAAAAAATAAAAAGATCTGAACTTTTTTTAATATCCAATCTACAATACAATAATAATACAATAATAATGCACTAGTAAATGTGGAAGCAACCCCTTTGGGCTTAGAATTTAGAATCGATTCCAGGAGCCTCATTTAATCTCCATAAACTTGACACTTGAAGATCATACGCTCTGCATGTTCAGTAATTTCAAGATACATATCTTAACACATCGCCCTAAGAAGCTTATAAATTGTATCTGCAAGGGCGGACAAAGGATCAATCAGGGCAGTTGCCCTTGGCTGAGTAATTATTGTGGAGAGGAAGATTGTAGAATTAACCCATCATCTGATTATGATGAACAGCCTAATAAAATGAAAGATTTACAAAAAATGATACATTTTCCCATCAACACATTAACATGCAAAGGTTATAAGGTGGGATTCTAATGTTTGAAAAATGAGATTTTTCAAATTATCTCTAGTCTTTAATGGCTGTTTGGAAGGATGATTTGCACGGGGCAAGGGACATATTTTAAAAACTGCATTCTTTTAATGGTCAGTAACTGCAGATTGAAGCCAGATAAACTTAAATAAAGGGCTTTGGGGCATATTATAAATGATCGCTATTTCGCCATTTCGCTATCACAGAAAATTGCAATGACAAATAGCGTTATTTTCGCCTTATTTATTAAACCGCTCATTTTCGCTTTTCATCTTATTCATTGCGTTAAAGGGGAACCGTAGTCCAAAAATGACTTAGGTAAATTGATAGGAATTGCTCTCTGAGAATTTTTTCAATTTATTGTCATTGTTATTTTGCATAGTTTTGAAGATATTTACATTTTTGTGTGTATATGGCAGCAGCATCACCAGGTCCCTGCACTTCCTGCTCTGAAACCATGTCAATCTGCTCTGTGTCTCCTCCTCCCCTTTGCAGCCCCCCTGGTCCCTCCCACTCATGGACCCCATGGTCCCCTCTGTTGTAGTCCCCTTGGCCCATTCTCTTACAGCCCCATGTGGCCCGCCCACCCACGGGTGCCGTGGTCCCACCCACTCACGGGTGCATAAGCCCTACCCATTCACGGATGCAATGCCCCAACCACTCATGGGTGCACAAGCCCCGCCCACTCGTGCGTGCACACGCCCCACCCACTCGTGGGTGCACAAGCCCACATACTCGTGGGCCACTCAGACCCCCCCTAAGGAAACAGTCTTTTCAGGCAGAGTGAAGGGGTGAGATTCCCTTACCTCTCTGTCAGGACTTCACACAGCAGAGAGGAGGAGGGACTTCCTGTCTCCCTCACACAAGTGTCTGAGGTTGTGCTCGCCGGCAGCACTGTGCAGGAGAAGCTTAGGAATGTCACATGTCAGCCCATTAACTTTCTGGTCAGTCATTTCTTTATATCTTGGGCTGTGGAGCACGTAGAGCAGTGGTTGATGGCTCGTTTTAAGGTAGGAAATTGGCCTTTATTTAAACTCAACTTGTTTGGAGACCACCGTTCCCCTTTAAGTGTGGTATCACTGCGAAAAGAGAGTATGATCTCTAGTGTAATTTCAGAGGTATTTTTTATTTGAAGCCATTATTAAATAGGTAAATTTTTGCCCTTTTCCCACTTTTCTCCCTTTTGTTGCATTTTTTTGCAGTTTTACCAGAATTTTTGCCAAACATCATTACTTAATTAATGTTCCATTAACATGACTTTTTACACAGCACTATGGGATGTTCCCATATTAATGTAACTGGTTTGATAATTAGCTGTAGTTTGCTGAAAATAAGTACTAATACTAAAAAATGTCCTATTAATATATAGAGAAAATTCGCCTTTTGAGTTTTACATTATTTATTATATATTTGGCTGAAAAAAACACCAAATGTGTTAGGCTAATTTAAATAATGAATATAGGTGTTCTGTGTATTAAGCAATTTGATACTACTTGAAAACCACCAGGGAGTATTACCTATTTACCATCATATGTGCTGAGCTTTCAGCATTATTAGTGCTACCTTTTGCTAGATAGTTTTCGCTTTGATGAAAATTGCCTTTTTAATAACTTGATGAAAAGAAAAGTTGAAAGTTTAAAAAATTGTGGTAAAGGCTGGTGGGAAAAAAGCAATAATAATGCCCCTTATAAACATGTCCCTCAGACCTCATTTGACTTATTGGTAAATAAAGAAAACCGGAACCTTAGAAAAAAAAAAAAAAAGCAATCTAAAAAAGTGAAAAATAAACCTTAAAAAATCTCAGACCGTATTACAGAAATGCGGAAAATAGTCTAACACCCCCCTGAGTTTTTATTAGTATTGAGAAACACTCACAATGTACTGACACTTCCATGGACCTATTGGCAGGCTAAATAAATGGCCACTTATGCGTTTTCGCCACCCCAGACTTGGCAACTTGGAACGGATGAACTTAAGCAAAAAATACAATTCTCCATTTTATAAATATGTGATTACCGCAGCGATGTATGGCGAAAAGTGAAAAGTAGCGGTAATGACCTTTCGCCACTGGCTATCGTGTTTATAAATAGCAAAAAGTCCAAATTTGGCGAAAACACAGCGTTAA
This sequence comes from Hymenochirus boettgeri, assembly GCA_019447015.1. Taxonomy (NCBI): domain Eukaryota; kingdom Metazoa; phylum Chordata; class Amphibia; order Anura; family Pipidae; genus Hymenochirus; species Hymenochirus boettgeri. The sequence goes on along the minus strand of CM033473.1, from coordinate 22,356,875 downwards.
AGGGTAAGTTTCTTACCTTGTCTCCTGGCTCCTGTGTGTTCTATTGAGAACGGAAGGTAAGGCACAGCTCCTTTACCTCCCGTTCTTCAATAGAACTGGATTCACAAAACTTATAAAAACGAGTGGGAATACCCTTTAAAGAAGGCGAAAAGTTTAATGAACCCTTATAAATAGCCCCTTTGAGTAGAAAAGGATCCCTTTATCACGTCCTATTTTAAAGGTTTATATTGTAATTCATTTAAATTGTTGGCATATGGTGTAAACTTACGGAACAACTGGTTACAATCAATTCTGTTACAATAAATAGTTTTCTGTAAACATGATGAAATTAGGTTTGTGCGTCAGTCGTCGCAAATCAGATTAAAGGAGAAACATACTGTAAAAAAAGCTTTTTTTAAAAAATGAAAGTACCTGGGGCAGGATTTATTATTCCTACCTCGCATTGTTTAATTTGAGGAGCTACAACACACACGTTTTATTTGCCAGGTTAGTGTCTGGGCCTTACTGTATAAAGATAGTGCTGAAGCAACCAGGAGAGATGGCAGATGCAGTTTTCTTTGAGCTGGAACTACTTTTCATTTTATCTGTTTTTGAAAAATGCACTATTGTTTTTCCGACCAAAAAAAAAAATCAATGATTAAAAATGATCCTCACTCCACTGGACATACATATTATATAATTTAATTATGTTTTTAAGAGGCAAATTAATAAAGCAGCGTATTATCACTATTTTTTTTAACCAAAGCTTGCAAAAACATTTTCGACTCTTTTATTTCTCTGTGATAACATTTCAGTGAGAGTTAAAGGGACACTATACTGAAAAATGACTTTGCCTCATCTTATATATGATTGAATACATGTAAGTAGCACTTACTCTGATTTGGTGTGTTGCTGCTTCAATCCAGCACATATTTTGTTTAGGAGCAATATCCCCCCTCCCTCTTTTAACCACTCCCACTTCCATGACCTGACTTTTTCCCTACAAACCAGCTGTCAAGCCTGAACACAGCATACAGCATTCCAACTGTTAAAACTCTGTCACCATTCCAGCTACAGTTAAACTACTCACAGAAGAATAGTTTAGAGAGCAAGGAACTTAATTGACAGCTGAAATATAATAAGTTTTAGATTGGTTACGGTATATACTCGAGTTAAGTCGAGGTTTTCAGGCTGTGAAAACAGCCTGAAAACTGAACCTCGACTTATACCCGGGTCAGTCACTTCTGATGGAGGAATCCGGCTGCGCGTCCACTGATGGTCGCATCCACTGATGTCACTACTCGGCGCCGAGTAGTGACGTCAGTGGATGCGACCATCAGTGGATGCGGCAGCCGGATTCCTCCATCAAGTGAATGATGTCGGGGGCCCGGACTCTCCTGCATCTATGAAAAAGGTAACGCTGCAGCATTAAAAGATGATGTACTGTAGTGGCAGGGTGAGAAGATGGGTGCAGGGAAATAGGGTTTTATTCCTGGGGCTGGGGGGGGAGTAAGGAGTCAGGGACAGGGTAGTGTGTTTTGGGGTTAGTGTGTGCAGTTCCACTCCAGATGTTTGTGTTAAGTACGTATGTTAAGTACATAACAAGGTTGTGCTTGCACAGAGTGAATATACCTATGTAGGGATGTGGGTGCACATGTCTAAATACACATATTAAAAACTAAGAAATAGAGCAGACTCGGCACACCTCATATACTAGTGAATACAAATCCCTTTATTTAATAACATCTGGGAAACAATGTGCATATACAAAACAAGATAAAACAAGATTAAAAACACTTAAAATCCAATATACATACCAACCACCATGCAAAGACCCTATACATGAACTCTCTGGCTCAAGTGGCTGCACATCAACCCCTAATAATAAACCAAACAATGGTAGTTATACTCAACTGTCACCAGTCACTAACAGTCACCAGTCCACGGGGGATCAATAGCGGCTTAGTAGCGTACCACAGAGGCCATAAATTGAGCGGGTCACATGGGGAAAGAATGGGGAATGGTAGGCTTTCTCAGCAGCGTATAGCAGATAAAAACGAGAGGACTTAAATACCCCTCTACACGTGTCCACAAGTAGATCCAGTCCCCATAGTATGACGTCACGATAGAGCGACCAATACTATCGCTCCGCCCGCGACGCATACCTAATGGAAGGACGCAAATCAGGGGAGGTGCCTCAAGTTAAAGGTAACTGCTACAAACATAATATATACACATATACATTGTAGATTGCATGACCAACTAACGCCCATATGTATGTGCCTCCCAGTCCATAACAATAGAACTGGGTAGCACATAACAAATGATGCTATATTGTAAATTAAAAGTCTTCAGAGATAAAACATAAAAAATGTATTAGGCAGAAAATAGTTTAACACAACTTTTGTAAAGTACATTTGTAGAAAATTGTTTCCCAGATGTTATTAAATAAAGGGATTTGTATTCACTAGTATATGAGGTGTGCCGAGTCTGCTCTATTTCTTAGTTTTTAATATATTCATTTACCAAGTACGACAGAGATTTTGGTGAAGGAATTTCCACTTGAAAATGTATTAGAACAATGAGATTAAAATTACATTTCTGTTTATTAAAAATGTGCAAAAATGGAGGCGATAAGGCTAAGCACCTTGATAAATATGTCCATTCCAGTACAAAGATATTAAAGGAGAGCTGAATTCTGATCCCATTGGGAACCATGAACGGTGCAGTCTAGTCAATACTCAAACATAACAAGTAAATCCTACATCATTGGTTCTGTCCTATTTCTTACATTTTATTAGGTACGTCCTGCTGCAGATTCACTGATTTTGGTAAAAGAGCAAATACCTTCTCTTGCTACTATACTTCCACTCCTAAAATATAAAATCATGAATAGGTAGCCCCTCGTTGAAAGCATTTCTATATCTACACTAAACTATAAATGCCTTAATGATTCCTATAGCATCCTAGGCTGGGTACACAATGGGATTTTTCATCCACAGGAGACCGGGCGATTGCCAGTGATTTACTGACATGTCCAATCGCCTATTCGCACTTTCTGGGCAAGCGGCTTTGAAAACACCTCAGAGTTTTCAGCCAACCCCAGATACATGGAAATATCAGTCGGTTGGCTCAAAAATATCTGTTTGTGTGTACCCAGCTTTAGAGATAAACCAAATGCAAAAATGATCTTTAAGGAGTTGTAATTGGGATGTCAGCAGTTACAGACTTGATTGACTGCATGGGGGAGGAGCCAGCTTACTCTGCCAGAATGGGGACAATAATTATCCTTAAATATCTGGTTAGTAATGCAGATAATAATGTGCCGAATATATTAGTTGGTGTTTGGGGCAGGTAACTGACAATTGACCAGTTTTTTGTTTTAAGGGTGAACATGCCCTTTAACTAATTTCCCATCTCCTGGGACTAGAGATGAATGAAACAGGTGGATCTACAGAATGTGCCACACATTAGCAGATTTACATATTCTATCAAACCTAACTTTATTCAATGGGAGGGGATTGTTTTAATTTTTGGCATCACATTTCAACACCGCTTGACCTTTTGCATTTCGACAAATTGCACAAAGGTTCAAAGTTTTGCCACATCCACAAATTTTCAAATTAGTTCTTATCGCAGAGGTTAAAACTGTTTTGTCTAAAACTCCGTGTTCAACAACGGCACGTTTGTAAATTTGCCACGATTCACTGCATTTCGTGATGCCGTATGAAACCGTTGCAAGATACATGGAAACAGATTTCTCTTCTATTCTTGGTGAATAACCCCCAAGATTTTGAAATGCATGTCCACGCAAATATAAATAATCTAACCTTAAAGTGAATGTTTATAAAAGTTCATTTGGGAATACCTGTTATACTAATATTATTCTCCAGTTAATGTCGATACATTTTATATCTATGTATGTTCAATACATTACACAGAAAACAATCAATATTTCATTATAAATAAAACACCGTGCAGTGTGCACGCATTATTAGTATTATATCCACAGTACAACAAAGAACGGGGACACCCGCTATTAAAGAATTTAGATTCCCGGCCCAACCATCTCCGATGAATGGCCGTGAGACTCTAATTGGAATTCCCAATAGTCATTTCTTATCTTTATTGTTGTAATAGAAAATAAAATGGTTAAAAATAAATCTCAGCCCTGATATATGGCAGAGGTCAGGTTGTCTTCCTGCTTTATTATAAAAGCGTGTGGAATGAACTCAGGTCACATCTTCAGACCTAAACAGCATATTAAGCTAATAAAGGGTCTACCGACTAAATCTAATATACGGCAACTCAATCTCATATAACCGGAAGCTATAACCCTTCTTGTCTTTAGATATTTTGCTGGTAACAAATAAATGGAAATGTTTGGAATGGAGCCATAGATCTTCAAAAAAAAAAAAATAAAAAGATCAATTTCCATCTGGTTTGAATATTTGACCGCAGGTCAATCCATTATATACATCAAACCCCATCAAAACGGAGTTAATGTTCATACTGTATAACCTATTAAAAAACAAACTTGATTTAAGGATCCAGACATGTGGGAGCAGACCTGAACGTATTCTTCTTAGCATATAGATGCTATATAGGTTTCATAGATCAGGTCAAACCCAATGCTTTCTAGGCTGTTCCTAATGAAATACCTGGATCAAATAAGTTCCGATATTACTTTTTTTACTTTCATCCCACCTTCTGCTTAGTAAAAGGAGATATAAAGTAGTTCATATTATTTTAAACAAAAATGTCTGGACTCCAGGGTACATCCAGCCTCAAAATAAACAAAGTAGATTTATGTCCAAAACCTAAGTTTCCTTTTCATCCGGAGCTCCTAAGGATTCTTACAAAGCCCGATCCCTTACCGCAGCTCTCTTATTCTTCCTGCTGCTTCTGCATAGTGAGCGTCAGTCAAGGCCATGATGTCACAGTCAACGGCATATTGTCCACTACTGCAGCCATCTCTGCTGCTGGTGTGTGAGTTCGTAACCAGCTCACAACAGCAGCAGAGAAATATAACCCTGGCGGTGAGGGATCAGGCTTTGTAAGTATTCTTAGGGTCGCTGGATAAAAAGGTAAGTAAAAGGTGTTAAAACTAGGGTTCTTGAAGCTTGAATCCTAGAAATAATCCTGAATAGAATGAAAAAATAATAAGAATTCCAATCCAGTAGTCTAGATCACTACTGAGCTATATATTAGCCCTTCCCTAAACGTCCCTTGGTTGGTGTCCCCTACCAGAGCTAGAACATGCCCTCATTAGAAATGGCAATGTTTGGAATACATATAAGATAAAGCATTTATAATTAAATACCGTGTATACTCGAGTATAAACCGTCTCGAGTATAAACCGAGGTACCTAGTTTTAGCTAAAAAAAGGAGAAAAACATAATGACTCGAGTATAAACCGAGGGGGTTAGTATTTGCCACTTAAGATGTTTGGAAACTACAACTCCCAGCATGCTTTATTGCTGGGAGTTGTAGTTTTCAAAAATCTTAAGTGGCAAATACTTACAAATAAGAGTAAAACCTTCTTTATTTGTGCATATGTATGCACTAATAAATGAGGATTTACCCCTATTGGCAAGTATTTGCCACTTAAGATGTTTGAAAACTACAACTCCCAGCAATCATGCTTTATTGCTTGGGGTCCCAGTGATTCCTAGCAACGCCACTCTTTTTTTTAATTCTGAGATGCGACAAATTGTCCCTTTCTACAAGAAAGTATAATTATAAAGACAAAGGTCTGATGTAGAGAGTCTGTGTGCACCCATCGAGAGCTGTTAGAACCCCGTAATCCTTAATCCCAGTGTGAAACATCTTTCAGCCGGAGCTCAAAATGTACCAAACAAACTATTCAATATATCATTATGTGCAAGAGAGACAATGAGACAATGTACTGAAATATTCTTCTTAAAACCGTGTAAAGAATTGGTGAAAGAATTAGGGGATTCGGTTCTGATAAAATGACAGGGCAAGTAAACTCCCAAACCACCTCTCTTTTCATGCACCTTAAAGGACAAGCCCACCCTATTAGGTTAAGCACCCCCATTATTTATTTTTTGTTAAACTTACCTGTTCCAAATTCTTAAGGTACTTAAAGAACTCAATCCTCCTCTGCTGCTGTTGCAAGTTGGTTTTAAGCTTTCTCAGCAGCAGAGTAGGTATCTTTGGGAACAGCCATTAGGTCAGTGTCATGGCTTTCTTTCACAGAGGGCTGGAAGCTGCAGTGTACAGGAGACATCAGTGGAGAGGGGTCACGGCCTGCAAGTAACTTTAGAAGCATCTTAAGTATAATAGGGTATCTAACCTATATAAAGTTTGCCCTATATATAGATGCCCTTTAAACCTTGGGTCACAATAGAGAGCAGGCAATAATTACAGAAATTTATGCCCCGGCCCTGCCACCTACCCATGTCTGGTGCCTGGCCTATGAGAAGGCACGCTTCTTGCAGAGCTCAACTTCCCAAAGATCTGGCCCTGGACAAAGGGAGGAGACAGAACCAAAACAGACAGCAGAGCAAGACTTTTAGAGGACCCACATATATCACATAGTATTATTATTGTGTAATATAAGGACATGGAATGTCAGCTTGGAGATCCAGGACCTGTATAACTCGGCTTCCAGTCTTAAGCTTTTATATGGTCATTGATCTCCCCAATGAATTCTAGCATATTTATAATATATAAGTGAGTACTGTTATAATAGAGAGCTTGCCTTCTGTGTTTTTTCTTTATTACAGTCACTTATCTATGTAATAGATTAAAGGTTCATACACACGAGCGATCATGGGTGCTGTCCCGCAACGCACAATGTGTAACGAGCATCCATTTCAGATGACGATCTTTCCGTCTACGGGCGCTCATTTGCCTGAAACATGCATTCATTTAGGGCTCATTGCCCGAGTTGCCGGGCAGATCATCAACAAGCCCTGAGCAAATGTCCGATTTGGTCGAACGAGCACCCACAACGGAACAATCATCCGCTGAAACGAACTTTCTTTACACATCATGTGTGGCCACTGCTAAAGCACATGTGTATAAGCCTTTACAATAATTAAGGTTGAAAACATTGTGGCTCCCCCATCAGTTAGGGAACAATTTGTATGTAGCTGCTAGTTATTTCAGTATGTTATTTAAAAGCAAAGAAAGTCTTCCCGTCCAAAATTTACCAAGAAGCCACTAATACTAAGGTTTACTGATTTTTTACATCCAATATTTATCTCTAACCCATTAGAAACATTTGCTGACAACGGGAACAGGCATGTCATAAGATAAGACACAAGAAAACCATACCAACTAATCAACTATCGCCTTTTTACTGGAATAGTACAGCTAGAAGTCACCTGATTGGTTAGTGTGGGTTATTAGCACAGGAAATCTGTGTCTGTAGCCATTTTAGGCCCAAAAAGGCGCAGTATCCCTTTAATAAGAACCCGACAATAAATGAAATACAATGTAATCTATGTATCAGTTCTGTCGCATGGGCTCATATCTGTCGTTATCGAATTTATATTACAATCTTTTTTTTTTTTTAAATATTTTCTTATCTTCTTAAGGGGCTTTATTTGTTTAAGTTGAATTTATCTGTCATCTTATTAGATGACAGATAAGGCCCCACAGCCGCCACTGTAATCTCAACTGGGCAACAAAATAACAATCATTGTAATTCAAACCGCACAACAAAAAAAAACAGCCACAAGAGAACATAGGAAATAATGTAGTAGATACAAGTTCCATATAAGGATTGGCCAGGGGTTTCTAGGAGTCCGATAAAAAGGAAATGTGGCCCCAGGCAAAATAGTGAATAGGGGCCCATCTTCCTTTCTGAAAGCATAGTCCACTAATTTATAAAGATGAAGCGGCTGATAAAAAAAAAAAGCGTAACAATTTGCCTATAAACTAAAGCAGCCAGTTAGATGTTATCTAACTGCAGTAATCCAGTAAAAAGCTAACATTTGATTGGTTTATGCAAATAAGTAAATTTTAAAAAGAACACAATTTCTGCTGCATTTACTTTCCTCGTTTTTATCCGACAAAACACTTTTGGTTCCTAGAACAGAATATGAAAAAATGTCTAACTAAAATCAAGTCACATTGTCCACCTTTTAATAGAGTTCTAATTGGTTTCCATCAATTCTAGTTGACCAAACGTTGAAGCAATTTGGTTATATCTCCTTTCTCTGTGAAAATGGAACATAATGTTTGGTTCTTTCCAATGATGGGGAGAAAGTAATTCTATGTGTAATAAAGCTTTGCTTATAAAGGCTGATCACCTGAAAAGGCTCATTGGATTTCCAGAGCTACTTAATTCATTTTTGTGTGATGATCATTTGCAAATTTCATTTTTCTCATTCACTGCTGTACCCAGAGATGTCTGATCAGTTTAATGCTGTTATTACTGCCTTCTAAAACATAATCTAACGCAGAAACCTCTGGGCTACAGAATAAGCTACAGTGCTCAGCAGGTGCCAGATTCAAAAATTACATTTTAAAAATGACTTAAAGGAAACCTAAAAAAGACAATCAGGGAGTTTCAATAAAAGTTCTTATTGTTTAAAATGGTGCTAATTTTGCCCCAACTAATCAGATATTATTTAACATTTGAAAGATAACATCTGATTGGTTGGGGCAAAATTAGCACCATTTTTAATAATGAGAACTATTATTGAATAACCCTGAATATGTATTATTGGGGCAACAGGATTCAAATACACAACACAACATACATACTATTTATATAGATGGGGGAAGTACAGTATATTAATTGTATAAATATTCTTTATTTATTTTACCAAAATAGATACTATATTTAAAGGGCATGTTCACCCCTTAAATGAAAAATTATACATAGATAAATCACTCCCTGGACCCCAAAAAACACAATAGTTAGAAATCTGACAGATCCAAGGTTTACCTTCTTCCTCTTTCCCCTGCCACTTAAATATTTCTGCCTCTTCTCCAAGCTTGCACATTTTCAGAGGAGCCAGCTAGGGGAATAGCTTTCAGTCATTGGCTGTGATGTCAACTATCACATCTATGACTGACAGCTGCTAACCAGAAGGATCAAGAATTACCAAATGCCTGGATTGGGGTGAAAGACTAAATTCATCTACTGATCCACTGACCCAGTGCAGGAATAATGGGTTAACAAAGATCAGGCAACTAAATGTAATGTAAGTCATACATGGGTCAAATCGGATATTCTGTAAACTGATCACTGATTGGTAAAAACAATTATTAGTCTGGAGACTGAAAAAAGAGGAAGCGTGCATGTGCGCTACAGTTGGGACCTGTGAGAGGAACTAGTGGAGGACCTCGCTCGAAATTCCCTCCCTTCATTCCTGGCTCCTGTTACAGTAATTGAAGAGCAGAAGGTCAGACATACAGTACATACATACCTCCCCGTTCTTCAACGGTGCATTAAAATACGTTTTGTTAGGCTGAACATGCCCTTTAAATGCAAAAAAGGATAGGTTTGCTTCCTGAGTGATCCTATCCTTTACCTTGTACATTGCATATAGAAATGTTGGAGTCCACTTCCCGATTTTATTGAATAAATATTTAAAACAGCCATTTCACAGACAGTGCGTCCATTCTGCATCTTCAATTTTCTATAATGCAATTATTGAGCTAGAATATCAAATCTATTTAGGCGTCAAATATCTTTCACTGTCTTTTCCAAGCGTGAATGGGAGGCTAATCAGCTGGGTTTGTTTTTTTTTTTTGTGCCAGCTTTAGAGTTGCAGACAAAATAGCGAGACGCTCGACAGCTTCTGTTCTTATTTATCTCTTGCAGACAACGCTCAACAAACAAGATTGTAACCAAATGCAAATAAGTTGTACAATGTCTAAACGAAACCAGGCGTTTAATCCCCATAGCCACCACATAATGAGTTTGTGTCTACAAATAAACATTACAGGGGGGGGGAAGAAATGTAAACAGGCGATGCACTTCCTGAGATACTCATAAAAGCTTTGGTTTTAAGATGAAAACCATAAACCAGCATCGTTTATCCACCAATCCCGCGTAAATACGCTTAACGGTAAATGAAAGCAGGCTGGGACCTAGAGCAGGAGAACGGGTTTTTAATTCTCGTTATTTTAGGAACTCTAAAAAAAGGAAAGATAATTGAACGGATTTAGATGCGTGTTAAGCTAAACGTAATAACTTTAACGAGTTTAATTAGCTTTCCCTTAGAACATCAATTAAAAAAAAAGAGGAAAGTATCGACTGAATACATTAATTGATGGTTTACATGCTCACAACTAGAACTACATTTCTTTCTCTTTCTTGTATTAAAGTTTACTTTGCATTCTGACTTTTACAATTCAATAAAGTTGAAAATTACCTGATCGCTCGCTTCTACGCCACTTAGTCTGACAGGTCCTTCTATGCGGATGCGCATCGCACTTCTGGCTCCTGCAAGTTTTATTGAAGAATGGGAGGTAGGACACAGCTCCTTTACCTCCTGTTCTTCAATTAAAGTAAATGGCAAAATTTTTTTGCAGTGGAGATACCCTTTAAAGGAAGCAATGCAAAAGGTTTTCCAATCTATGCAAAAAGATGGTAGGGGGAAGTTTCAGTTGGGGGAGACTTGCATAGGTCACCAAATTGTCCAGAACCGGCCCTGAGTAGAGGACTACTGTAGCTGTGAATAATACTTTATGTTTCGTTCTGCACTAAAGCTCACACAGAATTCACTGCACACATGAATTGAAAGCCCAATTAGAGAATTTCCATATAGAAGTGAAGGTTGACTGACTTCCAATAGGAAAACATTTGTGCACATCAATGTTTAACTAGAACTATTTTAAGGAGAGGTCAGTTAAAAGTCCTAAATAACTCATCAAGGCTTGAAATGTGACATCTTATTGTTATTAAACCAGCCCCTATAGACAAAAGATACAGTGCAGCCCAATATATTAACATGGCATCCAGCTAGTTGGCTTTTTGTGGACAGTTTTCCAAACATGCAGACCACCTACTTGTTTAAAGGAACTGTAAACCAAAAAAACAAGTGTTTGCCAATCGTTTCTATTATTCACAGGGAGGTGACAACGCTTATTCTCTCCTCCCTGTGAATAATAGTTCAGAAGGACCTGCGAGTGGAGCGCCGGTAAGGTAAGTTCAGCTGTGTCCCCTGATCAAACTATTATTCACAGGGAGGAGAGAATAAGCGTTCTCACCTCCCTGTGAATAATAGAAACGATTGGCAAACACTTGTTTTTTTGAGTTTACAGTTCCTTTAACAGAAAATGTAGTAGTTGGCATCTAGGTGTTTTTTTTGCAGCATATGATGTATAAACAAGTTCCTATTCTAAAAGGGCATGTCCACCTTCAAACTGATATTTTATATACAGGTTACAACCCCCTAAACCCCATTTTTGTTATACGCACCAAAGAAGCTCCTAAAAAGACTTACAGACCTCACTCCCTCTCCTGCACGATCAGCCTCCTCATTTGCAGTTGCCAACTAATTACGAGTGTGCACTTCAGCAGAAGATGCTTGGGTAATGGCTGTCAGCTATTGGCTGTAACGTCATTGTCATAGCTTTGACTGATGAATATCCCCGGTAGCAGCAGGACTTTTCCAATGCATTTAAGGGGCATGTCCACCTATAAACTATAATTTAACCCACTACTGGCCCCACTCTGTAGTGCATAAAAATCCTTACCTTACATCCCAGCTCTAAATGGCTGCCCTGCAAGGCCGCAATTCCCCTCCAAAGTCCCAAAAACTGCCCACCAGGAGCCTAGCAGAGTCCATATAGGACTCTGCCTCCTGTCTCTCCTCCGGGAGACATTGCACTTGCTCAGTGCAGCCCCCCCCCTACCATTTTCCTCTCCCTCCCCCTAGTGTAAAACCCCTTTGGGTTATTGTAGGGCTTCCTCCCCCAGCCCCAACCGCATTATTATTATGTCCAGAAACTCCCCTGGTCATTACTTCCCTCTCTCCCCCAGCGTTCTCCACTGCCAGCAGCCGCGCCGATCCGGCCCCCTGCTTGCAATTTCATGCAAGCAGAGGGCCGGGACAGTACGCCGGAGGAAAGAGGGAAGGTAAGTAATTTCTGGACATAATAATAATGGGGGAGGAAGCCCTACAGTGCCCAAAAACTTAAAAAAAAGGGGTGGACATGCCCTTTAATGCACCATAGAAATCTTTTTATCCTGAGATGCAGATACTAGGCTCTAGTGCAGGGGTGCCCAACCAGGTACAGACTGGGGCCGCAGTGGATGCACTCTACATAGACACAGGGCCACTCCCTTGGCTCTTCTCTCAGTCCAACCAGAACATGCCCTAATCTGCCCAGAACACCCATTACCGTGCTCACCTGTCAGGTCCTGCATCTTTATTACAAATGGGCCGCTGGTCGGCCATCACTGTTCTAGTGTATTTAATATAATAGAAATTCTAGCTTTTACCTGCTACTGGATATATATATCAGCTATTTGCTGGCTTTGAAAGTTCACGGTAAATTAACATCAGTTGCTGTGCCGGTGTCTATGGCAAAACACACACATCTGCTATTACTTTTTAGTAACGCTAACCTGTTGTTCACCTTTCATTTGAAAAATTGTGTATAGCTAAATCGCCCAACAAACCCCAAAACTGCGAGTTAGAAACCTGAGAGATGTAAGACAAGAAACTAACCTGAAATGCTGCCTGGTTCTATTACCTCTCTTCCTGCTTCCTACAGTTAGCAGCGATCAGTCATGGTTGTACAGTAACAGATGACATCACAGCCAATGACTGAATGTTATTCCCCTAGCTGCCTTCTCTGAGCATGTAAAAGCTTAGACAGCTTAAAGAGGAGGCAAAAAAAAAAGAGACAGAGAGAAGGGGAAGGGCATCATTTTACTGCATAACTGAAGGGTTCAGGTTCATATTATACATTATTTGCTTTACAATTAGCTTAGCAATATAGCATCCATTTTATATGAGCTATTCATATTGTGTCCTGTTTATATTTCACATTACAGGAGGCCTTTTCTTAGTATAAGTTTCCTGATGTTTTTTCTCACTGCCATTAATATTTCTACTCCCAACGGAACACACATTCTTGTTCTACTCCCATTTTACTCCCATGAGATAACATGGACTTTTGTTGGTCTCCCAGCATATTCAAGGAAACCTAACTTTTCTGTCTTTTTTACTATGTTTTGTGTATCATGTGACGATGTGCTAGTTTTATCTATATAACCCAGAGTGCGACGCAAAAAACTGGAGAGAATGATTTTGGACTTGTAGACTCTGTGTCACTTTCTTATCCTGAATCACTCTCCCGGGGCTCCGACCGGATCATCTGAGACTGGTTTACTTGGTAATTGTGGATACTTAGATACATCTGATACAACGGACCGGATCCCTTACAATAACATTATGCATAACATCACATAACATAGTGTTACACCTGTCAGCCTACTAACTATTGTATTTAGGTGGGGTGATTTAGCTATATATATTTTCATTTGAGGGGTTACCATTCCCTTAAATATAAGAATTTTAGTAAAGTGTATATCGGTATATCACGCTTTCCGTGTTGCATGGGAAGACTGGGATAATCATGCACCATTCTAGAAACAAAGCCAGCATGCTGAGAAAGTTACTGTGTTAGGACGAGGAACCTTAATTAGACATTTACTGAACTTGTTTACAAACCTGTCCAACCATCACATTGCAGATAAAGTTCAACCTTTTCCTTAAATTGCCTTTTTATATTTGTTTCCAACTTTTTCACCGACCACAAAGGACGATTTAAATCAGGAAAATGAGCAGCTTCAATGATCGGACGGCTGTTAAGGCATCGATTAGTGTTTTAAAGTTACAAAATACAGCGGGTCCAATTACAGAGGGAAAATCATCTGAACTTCATGTATTATTAGACATTGTTTTTTCTTTAACTGGACAGAACGAGCAACTGTAACAACAGGAACAAAGATGTGAAGGTCATTGTCTTGTACGCCATAGTTACTCACAAGAGATCCAACAATTCTATCCTAAGCTTCAGTAGTAAAGGGTACTGTATCCTCTGGTGGAACTGGATTGGGTTATTTTCGTAAAACCTTAAAAGATACCAATTTAGCACACGGTGCTTGACAGGAAATGACTGTTATTTGAATACGCAACTTTTTAGATCACTGCAAAGCAATAATTTTACTTTTATTTGCTCTGCCATGTTCCAGAAGTAGAAACCCCATGGAGACAAAGAGAGACTTATGCCAAGTTGACCCACCAACCTTTACCGGCACAATCTGCAAAGAATAACAAAACAGAACTAAACAAACCCAGATGACTGGTGTGCAAACATGGGAATGATAACAAGTAACACTCACCAATCGACACAGTATTAGCAGGTCCCTATGACCATTTTGGCATTGCAGTTTATGGCTCTAAAATGGCCCCTGGTAGTGATGTCATTCCTGCTGACCTATTGACAGATGCTTCTCTACTTTAGTTTCTGGGGGAAAACCAAGAGGTGTTTGGAGAACAGGAAATACTAAACTTTTTATTATACGTGCTACATAAAGCATGTACCGGTATAATAAAAAGTTCATTATTTTATAAATCCCTGTGTGCACTGGATCCTTATGAACTTATATATATATATATACATATATATATATATATATATATATATAGTAACTATTTTATGTATATATAGTTATGAGGGCAGTTTTATTTGGATAGATACATTTATCATTTTCTGTGTGTTTTTCGGTAATTGTACATCTTGTAGTGTGGCTAAACAAAACATCATTTTTATACCCCCTCCCCAACCATCACGATCAGGGTTTCTCAGGGACAGTCCTAGTAATCCCTGCAAAGTCCCATGAAGGGACGGGACTTGGGTGTTTTAGGGTTGCAACTGATGTTTGTGTGTCTGATTGAGCAGTATAGGGGTGGAGCTATTGACATCATTGGTAGGCTCCACGCCCTCCCAGTTTTAAATTTAAAAGTTGGGAGGTATAAGGTATACAAATAGGTCACTTTTATGCTTTAGGTGTAAAGGTTCTGATACTGCCAAATCAATTCCATTGTTCGTTCTAGCATGTATCATTGTTCTTGTATTAATAGAAAAGGCCAAGCTATAAGGTAGTGATAGAATGTAAGCAATTTGAATTGCTTACAACACAACATTCAAAATGGCCAATTGAACAAAACAAAATGTCTGCCCGTCATATGGTTGTTTGGTTGACAGAGGAATTTCCAAATGCTAATAACCTCACAGCAGCGACAAGAGCCCGGGAGGGAAGGTTGGACTAGCTCCTACTTTACATATAGTTATAAAGACACAATAGATGAATAATTCATTTTCAAAGATTTTATTGGTGGACCCTGCAGCACTTCTAAGATCTTAAAGGGAATGGCATGTTTGTGCGTTCAAAAATAACAGATAACTAATGTTACTATATCAACTAAAATGGGATGGGAGCATGTAACTACAATCATCAATATTATTTATGAAATATGTCCTACATGCAACCGTAAATGGAAAATCCTAGGGAATATCTGTAACTATCAAAACACCTTCATCCCTTGGGCATCACACACACAAAGATGCAAGTCGGGCAGTAAAAGCTGTTTGTTATTTGATCAACGTTGATTAACCTGGTACAATTCTATAACCTGAAGAGATCCATTTGATTGTTAAAGCTGTACAATGAGAACCATCTAATATTAGAACGAAACAATATTTTGTCACATGTGACAAGGTAGATGGGAAATAGCGGGGTCCACTGGGCGAACATTTTTATTTTATTGTACAGCTGTGGCTACAGACATAACTAAATTCGACATGGTGTTTTATATTGTGCTTAAGGCCCAACTGTAATGTTCAATATTCTACCCCATTAACCTTGAAGACACTAGTGTACAGCATGATGTAAATATCTATTACGGTTTTTATTGATACACTGCTCAGCACAAATGCTTGATTGCAAATGAAAATTACATTTACAGCTTTTTATTTGGGCAGTAGATCTAGATTTGCTCAGGTAGAGAATAATGTTTAACAAATAGCAGCTGTATCATGATTCCCCCAATTCTATCTTGTTAGATGGCTAGAAGAACAGTGCATTCCTTTCTTTTATATTAAAGGAAAATTACGCCCCAATATTTAGACCCCAAAATTTAAAAACATCCCCCCGAAATAAAAGATACCACCACACTGGTAAAAACCTTGTTCTGGGTTAAACAGCAGAAAGTGCCACCATTGTATTTGCTTTCCAGTAAACCTTGAGGCTTGCAAGCATGTGCATTTTATGGCTATTATGAGCTTGCAGATACCCAGAGGAGACAGCTAGGGGAATAGCATTCAGTCAATGTAATGTCAACTGTCATGTTCATGACTGACAGCTGCTAACCGGAAGAACTGGGAACCAGAAAGATGGGTAACAGGACATTAGGCAGCATTTTATGTTAGTCCTACATCTCTCAGATTTCTAAAATTTGCAGTTTTGGGGGGTGATTTGCCAATATACAATTTTCCATTTAAAGGGTGGACTTGCCCTTTAACTGTGTGAGACTGGAATGGTGGAAAATAAAGCACATGACGTATAATATACTAGGGTAAGTTTCAGCTTTCTGATTGAGTTTTGCACAAAGGCTTTAGCTGTCCTTTAAGTAAAGCATTTTACTGAACAGACAGGGATTTTGCACGTACTATAAAAACTGGAGTAGATATAAGTAGAAGACAGGGAAAGCTGACACGGTGTGACAGACAGATCCTTGTTTATAGTACAAGGCTATAGCCTGCCAGCAATATTCCAGACTGGATTTCATGTTGTGTCCAAACTGTCAGAAAGTCATCTGAATAAATTTGACAATTCAAAGACAGAAAATGCAGTAAAAGACAAAAATAACTTTCAGCTTCTAACAAACTGGAGTCACAAAATGATTAATCCCTGCAAATGGATACTTTGTATTCTTTACTGTGAGCTAGCCCATTGGTCTCCTGGGTAAGTGAGGTCACATGCACCGCCTAATATTTTGTCCAATCATTTCCCCTAGTCTCTAATTAATGCAGTATTGGGGTGGAGTGATTTAACCCATATACATTTTTTATTTGAGGGTTGGACTGGTCCTTTAACTTTTTAAAAAAAAAAAGTAATAGAAGCAAATTTGAATGCAACATGTCAAAGACCAGTAGTTAGTTGGGGAGGGGGGTGTCTTTCGGTGAATTATTTCAAGTTACAAATTATGACTGGAAGAGCAAATTCCTGATTTACTTAAAGGAGAACTATAGTGCATGAAAACTTTTTTCAAAAACAATAACAATGAAAAGTACCTTGGGCAGGGAGGTTGGATTGGTACTTTCTACCTCCCAATACAATTTTTATGAGCAGCGGCAGCACAGAGAAAATTGCTTCTGCCAGGCTTCCTGAGTGCTTCAGCATCATCTTTAATACTGGATAGCCCAGGGCCATAACCTGGCAAGTAACTCCAGTCTGGATTGCACAGAAGTGCATTTTATTAATTTTTTTGAGTTCTCGAATAATTACAGTAAATGATGAACTGATGAAGAAATGAATTAACTGAGATCAGTGTAATTAGATCATTTATACAAGGTTAGCTGCAGGAAATGCTCTGGAGATGACAGGGTGTCCGTCTCGGAGAATAATAAGATGAAACTTCTTATGTGCTGAAGCCCTTAATGAATAATGATCATCTGTAATCTCCTACTATATGAAAATGCTTTAATGCATCCTTACTAGCACAAATAACTGCTTTGAATTGTATTATATTATATTGCATTGCAAATAAAACACACAGAATATTGCAATATGTTTATCACATCAGACCATGTCCAAAGAGCTTACGATCTAAGGGGCTTTTTTAATAAGAGATGCAAAAACTTGCATGTGTAAATAATCCGCAGAATCCAGACCAGTAATAAGTTACATCTGATTGATGCAGCAGATTTATAGCACTGGAACATATTTGCACACACACAATAATCAGTTTGACTTTATAATTATGGGGGGAACTGCAATATCTAGAAGAAACCCATATAACAACAGGGAGAACACAAACTTTTTGGGTTAATTTGTAACCAGCCCTTCAAGACATCAGTGTAAACAATACAGATCCACCAAAACGTCCTTGTGTTTTATACATAGAAATGGAAGGGATCAGATGTTTAAAAAGTAATTCTGAAAGAAAGTCAGGAAAAAACATGTTTGGGGTGAACTTATCCTTTAAAATAATGTGCCATGAATTCTTTTAATTTTTTATGAAGCATAGCCTATTTCTTAACTAGAGCAGCATACAATTCTGAACACAGCACACTAAACTGCAATCATCTGAGAATTCAGGATATTAATGCAAGATGTTTACTTGATAAAACATAAAACATGTTGTGCGGCATGTTAAGAAACAAAAAGGTGCAAAATAAAATTTAAAAAAACAAGGTCTCCTTAACACTTTAGACTTTCGGGGACCATGCCCTTTAATCCATATTTACAAAAACATTTATAACAATGTTAGTCAATGTTCTAAATTACAGTCCTGGTTTGCCCCACCTCCACACTGAGTGCTGGACTCAGAAAATGGGAATCTTGTTGAGCATGTCTTCCAATTAGTCAGACCCTGGGTATCAGTGTGTGTGTGGGAACGACAAGCCTGGACTGCAAGGTTAATATTAAAGGTAAGCCCTGGTTAATAACCTTGCAGTTTAGGTCCTCACCCTGGGTAATTTGATTGGGAGAGGGCAGTTGATAAGAGGCATACTTGCCCTTTAAAGCTCTTACACTGGATCAGTGCTTGCTATCTCCTGATCATCTCCCTGTACAGTAAATATATTTGGTAATTATTTTCTTCAAGCTTTGTAAACAGTCCAAGATCTTTTCAGCATTGACAATAACTGAATCAGCTACATAGAACAGAAGCACTCCTAGGTAGTTCATTGGCAATGAACTATGACTAAGGTACAACGCCAGTGTTCTGTTCCCAATACAGAAAACAATATTTACAGCAGAGTAAAAAATGTGCTGCATTGCTGTTAATTTAATATTTCTGCCTTGAAACCAGAGTGTAAAGAAAATCCAGGAACAATTTGGTCGCCTCTCGTAAAACAACCTATTGGGAAGAGCACTGAAAATTAAACAGTCTGTGCGGTGCCGATAACTTTCTGTCTCATTTGAACAAGAGTAATGCCCTCGCCCACAAAGGATTACAATAGTGGGGTGTACAATGTGTGTCTACCTGTTTATCCAGTGTCAGGGATTATTAAATAAAATTCCTTCTCCATGATAATCATCTCACACAGAACCCATTCAGTCATTATTAGCAAAAGAAAGCACAGAAAATGGTGACTTTTCCTTTAATACAAGTGAAAATCTACAGTAGGTTTACACAATTATCAGGTATAGCAGTGAGGACTCACGACTACGTCAACCTGCTGCTAAATTAAGCCTGGGTTACTCAATAAGGAAAAAGTGGTCTTTTTCACTGCTCAATATTACCAATAAAACCATTTTACAATTAATACGATTCTGACCATGCCCTTTTGCCCTTTTCAGGAAGACAATTTTCTTTAATTAAAATGTATTATTACTGTATTATTTTTAATAGTTCAAATCCTTAATGTAACCAAACAAGAGGATGTTTAGAGCATAAACTCAGAAGGCCTAGCATTAGTACCACTCCCTACCCTGAAGAGCATTAAGTGACTTATCTTACACACACAATACGTATGTCTTTATGATTGTAGTGGAAATGAGTCTACCCTTGTAGATAGACAGAGCTGAACTGCAAAACCAACTTTCATGTCACACATCAATACAAGGATTCTGCAGGGACCTTTTCGAAACAATGTGTAGTTCACAATAAATATTTCATTTTTGTACGACTTCCAACAGATCAATTAACTCATGGGGTATTGACTTTAAGTGCCTATGGGGCAGGGCAGTAGTTCAGTGGTTAGTACTGATGCCTGTGGGGCAGGGCAGTGGTTCAGTGGTTAGTACTGATGCCTGTGGGGCATGACAGTGGTTCAGAGATTAATACTGATGCCTGTGGGGCAGGGCAGTGGTTCAGTGGTTAATACTGATGCCTGTGGGGCAGACCAGTGGTTCAGTCGTTAGTACTGATGCCTGTGGGGCAGAGCAGTGGTTCAGTCATTAGTACGGATGCCTGTGGGGCAGGGGGGGGGGAAAAAAAAAAAACAGTGTGGTTTCAGTCGTTAGTACTGATGCCTGTGGGAGACCAGTGATCCAGTGGTTAGTAACTGATGCTGTGGGGCAGAGCAGTGGTTCAGTGGTTAGTACTGATGCCTGTGGGGCAGGGCAGTGGTTCAGTCATTAGTACGGATGCCTGTGGGTCAGGGCAGTGGTTCAGTGGTTAGTACGGATGCCTGTGGGGCAGACCAGTGGTTCAGTCGTTAGTACTGATGCCTGTGGGGAAGACCAGTGATCCAGTGGTTAGTACTGATGCCTGTGGGGCAGAGCAGTGGTTCAGTGGTAAATACTGATGCCTGTGGGGCAGGGCAGTGGTTCAGTCATTAGTACGGATGCCTGTGGGTCAGGGCAGTGGTTCAGTGGTTTGTACGGATGCCTGTGGGGCAGACCGGGTTCAGTCGTTAGTACTGATGCCTGTGGGAAGACCAGTGATCCAGTGCTTAGTACTGATGCCTGTGGGGCAGAGCAGTGGTTCAGTGGTAAATACTGATGCCTGTGGGGCAGGGCAGTGGTTCAGTCATTAGTACTGATGCCTGTGGGGCAGACCAGTGGTTCATTGTTTACTACTGATGCCTGTGGGCAGAGCAGGGTTCAGTGGTTAATACTGATGTCTGTGGGGCAGGGCAGTGGTTAGTGGTTAGTACTGATGTCTGTGGGGCAGGGCAGTGGTTCAGTGGTTAGTACTGATGCCTATGGGGCAGACCAGTGGTTAGTACTGATGCCTGTTGGGCAGACCAATGGTTCAGTGGTTAGTACTGATGCCTGTGGGGCAGAGCAGTGGTTCAGTGGTAAATACTAATGCCTGTGGGGCAGGGCAGTGGTTCAATGGTTAGTACTGATGTCTGTTGGGCAGACCAGTGGTTCAGTGGTTAGTACTGATGCCTATGAAGCAGGGCAGTGGTTCAGTGGTTAGCACTGATGCCTGTGGGGCAGGGCAGGGGTACATACAGTTGTTTTCAAAATTATTCAACCCCCAATGCTGTAAAGGGTTTTAGGGAATTCAGTGTACATTTGTAATTTGAAGACAAGAGAAGTGGTGATTTCTCTTCACAGGAAGGGCAATGGCTATAAGAAGATGTTAAACATACCAAGAGACACCATAGGAAGCATCATTCGCAAATTCAAGGCAAAGGGCACTGTAGAAACGCTACCTGGTCGTGGCAGAAAGAAGATGCTGACTTCGACTGCTGTGCGCTACCTGAAGCGAAAAGTGGAGAAAAATCCCTGAAAAAAGATGTCAGATGCGGGTACTGAAGTTTCAGCTCAGACAATAAGGCGCACACTGTGTAATGAAGGCCTCCATGCCAGAACTCCCAGGCGCACCCCCTTGCTGTCTCCAAAGAATAAGAAGAGTCGACTGCAGTATGCCAAAAGTCATGTGGACAAACCACAAAAGTGTTCTGTGGACTGATGAAACAAAATTAGAACTGTTTGTGCCCATGGATCAACGCTATGTTTGGAGGAGGAAGAACAAGGCCTATGAAGAAAAGAACACCTTGCCTACTGTGAAGAATGGCGGGGGGTCAATCATGCTTTGGGGCTGTTTTGCTTCTGCAGGTACAGGGAAGCTTCAGCGTGTGCAAGGTACCATGA
Source organism: Hymenochirus boettgeri (assembly GCA_019447015.1). Classification (NCBI taxonomy): domain Eukaryota; kingdom Metazoa; phylum Chordata; class Amphibia; order Anura; family Pipidae; genus Hymenochirus; species Hymenochirus boettgeri. Next base: position 22,335,112 of record CM033473.1, on the reverse strand, counting down.
ATTCTCTTCAGTACCAGGAGATATTGAAAAAAAATGTTATGCAGTCCGTCACAAACCTGAGGCTTGGGAGACGTTGGACCTTTCAACAGGACAATGATCCCAAACATACCTCCAATCCACTACAGCATGGTTGCAGATTAAAGGCTGGAACATTTTGGAGTGGCCATCGCAGTCACCAGACTTAAATCCGATTGAGAACCTCTAGTGGGACTTAAAGAAAGCAGTTGCAGCACGCAAGCCTAAGAATGTGACTGAACTGGAGGCTTTTACCCATGAAGAATGGGCTAAGATACCCGTAGATCGCTGCAAGACACTTGTGCCAAGCTAGGCTTCACGTTTAAAAGCTGTTATAACAGGAAAAGGATGTTGTACTAAGAATGAATGTCACTTGGGGGATGAATAAAACTGATAATGATGTGAGCACAGAAAAGACATTTGTGGTTATTTCATTATAAATGTTATGTTATATTTGTCTGACTTACAAGTGTCTCTTTGATTTAATTGTAAACAAGATGGCTGAAATGATCAAACTGGCCAAAACACTCAATTTCAGTGGGGTTTGAATAATTTTCAACACAACTGTATATAGGAACATTATAGTTTAATACAGCCAGTTTAAAACTGGGCACCTACTGTATGTATTCTGGTGAAGTTTTGAACCTCATAAAACTGTTAAAATGGTTTACAAGGCATTAAAAGCCAAAACGTGATTCTGGACATTCATCATCATGAATGAGACCATCTAAATCTTCTTAAACCTCCAACAATTGCACTTCCAAACTGCACAACAGAAACGTCCCTTGGATCACATTATAACCAGTGGGTTCATGTACAGTGGCAAGTTATGGTGAGAGACAGTTTTGTCTGAACCATAGAGGTACAAACTGCATGGCATGCAAATAAATATACCACCTGTGGAATAAATGGAAATCTGAAGGCTGCCACAGTCTGCCATGTAATCCACGGACGATAAACTACTGGGATATCTATTATTAGGAGGACTGTTACGGATGATTTTACTAATTTCTGGACCTCTTAAATCACATGTCCTCTTTTTATATATCTATTTATATATGATATTGTATAGTATATTTTATATGTGATAGTTGTAATAAGTTTTTATATTTCGACCGGCCGGTCTTTCATTGGTATATTAATACAGTTGCTGTTATTCATTATATTATTCTGATGTGTGGTCTTTGGTGGTGGTAGGTACAATAGTTCCTTGTTTTTGTTTCGGTTGCGCCCTCTTGGGTTCCCCGGGGGGTGCTACTTTGTTCCTGAGTGGGAGTCTCAGGAGTACCTGACCACCAGCGTTCATAGGTGTGCACTTTCATTATATATGCCATGTAATCCAGCTGGTATTAAACCAGATATTCCTCTTACTGACAGGCTTCACGTATTCTACTCATATGCCAGGTTTTAGGGCTTCGCTTTCAGGATGTTGATATTTATTAACGTTGGATTCCATTAAAGATAAATATCCCATTAGAAAGTTTATGGTTTTTATTTTATTAACAGGAAAGAAAAAATAACAACTGCCAAATGTGAGAAAAGCCCAATAATCTGAACGCGCGGCACATTAAGGTGACAAATACTGGCACACTATTGGCAGTCGACCCCGTAGGATTAAAAAAAAAAAAACACAATGAGTTTACAATACAAATAAACAAAGAATATCAGATTTGGCTCTGTTTGCTGGAACGCTGGCGAGCGTCAGTGTTCAGATGTCTTGCCAACGTTTCACCTGCCAAAGTCTGAACCGGCTGGAATCTGCTGTGCTGACAGAAGATATAGCAAGTTGTATGGGTGAAGCATTGGGAGACACACTGGGCAGTCAGATCATCTAGTTCTATCTGAATGGTAATAAGATGTCTGTATGACTGTTATGGTACCTAAGGCTACGTTCACAATACCAATTAAAAGTATTGTGCAGGAAAATAAACATCTTTTTCTACCTCTGCATTTGTATCCATGGAATGAAATCCAAGTGTGTGCAGCAGTGGGAATGCTATTATGCAAAAGTGGGAATCCCATTATATTCTCCCTATGTGAATTCTGTCTGATAAACAATTAAAATCCATGTGGATATATGAACATGTGACCATTTATGATGTATTTGCCCGACATCCAATGAAATGATAAGTTCTGCCTGTAGAAAATGGAAGGTAGGCAAACAGAAGTGTAGTTAAGGTTCCCGGTAGCCAAGCTAAAGGTGAAATATACATTAAGATATGTCAGATACGTATGTTTAGAAACTCTGGAGGCGTTAACTGTCATTTCTTGAGCGTAGGGACGTAACATGAAATATTTGAAGGTAAAAACAAAGTTTCAACATTGTGGATTTGGCCATTGAAATTCTGTGTTGAAACTTAACGCGAACGCTAATGGGAAATCCCATCGGGGAATGACGGGATTTACCTATTATCGTCAGTGTGTAGGGGCTGTTCCCAACTGACTGGAGTGCTGAGGAACGACTGTCGGCACTCCGATCGGTCGGGAATGACGGAAAATCTCAGTCGGTTGGTATCGGCTCCCTTTACTCTAAGTAGAGGGAGCCGATCCAATTGTGCTGTGTATACGCACATACAGAGTATGGGGATCAGTCAGGTCCGTGTGTGCTGTTCTCACAGCATGTGTGCCGACAGATACCAATGTGACCCGTCGGCACACATGCTGTGGAAATTGCATGTGTATGGCCACCTCTAGCTCTGTTTTGCAAAGGAAGGAAACCCAACAAGTGAATATGAGATTCTGCTAGGATTATAGACTAACAATGGGCCCTTCTATGGAAGTTCCTTCTGATTAGATTGGGTAGCAACAGGTAGATTTTTTGATTTCCATTCTTATGGTGAAGCCAATGCTTTGATGATTAGGCAGTAAAGTTTGGGGATTACTAGACACTTCTGCCACTTTACTTTTAATCAAGGAAAAAGCACTGGTTTATTTCATGGATGTCAGGATATCGGGGCTCTGCAATTTCACCTTAACACCTCCTGGATAAAGGCTGATGGACCCATGTGGACCCCATTAAATAAATTACACCCCAATATCAATTCAAAAACAAACTCCATTCATTCTAAAAAGATATATAGGGAACTATAAATATAAATGTCTTACAGATAAAATGCCACGCTCAATAAAAACACAGAAGGGTCCCCAATACTTCACGTGACAAGGTAAAATTAGTAAACAATGGTCCCCTAGTGTTTAATGCCACCCCTGGTAGGAGATTGTAACACGATCCAGACTACTGCAACCACTGTCACTCAGAATGGACACTGACCTACATAGGAACACAGCTCAGAGAGAAAGGACGGGATCATTTTGCTAAGATGACCTGAAATAAAACAGTTCCAGGCTTCTTAGAATGAAATAGGAAGAAAGTTAAGTAGATAGAACAGGGAACTGTAAGAACTATATTACCTTCCCTCCCAGTCCCCTGTGGGTTATGACATTGTAAGGTTAGTGGCAGATTTGGCCATCCATCACATCATATTAGACCTTTTAATACAGATTTAAAGTCATAATCATCCGTCTGGTTCCTTTTCCCCCAATACAGTACATTACACCTAATTAATTAAATATTGTGAATTAATTAAATAGTGTAAGAGTGTATTAGTGGTGTACCTGTGCTAAAAGGGTAACTGTGGTCTCAAATTCTTCCAAACTAGTAAGAATTATACAAAAAGCCTTCCATCATAACTTCAAAATAAAACCTAAATCACACCTCTAGATAAAATTTGTGAGAAGTTATTGCTGGAAAGGTTTAGCAATGTAACTTCCTGGTTGAACTCTTCCTGTTTTTAGTCATGTGACCAGCTTGTAGTCATGTGACCAGCCTGTCTGCATTAATAGGCTCCCCTTCTCAACTGTCAATTTTTTCCTCAGGTACTTCCTGATTTCCCCAGTAATAAGTCTTAGCTGAGCATGCTTCTCCCCCGGGGGAAAAGGGCCGGCAGAGGTCAGGTGATGTTACTCAACCTACTGGAAACAGGAAGTTTGAACATTCATCCCATTGTAATTTCTCACAGGCTCCAGCCAGAGATGTGATTGTTGGCTCAGTGTAAAGGAAATACTGCAGGCTTTCATTTAACCCTAACTTGTTTTGAGACCGCAGTTGCCCTTTAATTACATACTAATAAACCACTGCCCATAGAGTTTAGCATGTAACCAACATGTCACTGTTTCGAAGCAAATCTAGTTTAAATTCGAAACCAATGGTTGTGAAAATCTGCAGATCTGACAGATTTGATTAAAAAAAGTGAAAATTCCATTATAAAATAGAAAATTCTATTGAAAATTCAAAACATTTTCAGAACTTCAATGAGCTCCGCAAAAGCACTGTCAGAACGAAACTCAACAGTTTTTGTCCTTTTTTTCTAACACACCAATCCGGAATTACACCGCATTCCATAACGTTTAATGTGGTTCCTTTACTGCACTGTGTAGTCACTTTGTGGCTGGCTCTGTATTTTATTTTTAGAGAATGAAAGGCAAACAAATAAAAGCAGTTTGATTTTTTTATTTATTAGAGACTCTTAGGATTAGAGACTCTTTTCCTAAATATTCCTTTGCTTTAAAACTCTGCTATTAAAGTTTTGGATTGGCTGGGCAAATGACAATGACCAGTAGATGCCTCCTTATTGGGTCTTAGTGCTGGTTGTCTAAACTGGTGTTTCCCACTGGTCACGTTGAGAAGACCAAAGTTGGGCTTTATATTTTGAAAGTGAAAATATCTTCACCAACTTAATTTTTTTTAAAATTAAATGTTTATACTATAAATTTTACAATACTTCAGCTTTAAGAACTGAAGTATTGTCCGTTATATATTGTACATTAGACCTCTGCGTGCATCCTGCATTTCTGTTGGTGCCTCTGCTTGGTTTTAACTGTGCAGCTTTTCCTTTAATAAACAATAGTACATGACAAAGGTCTCAAACTACACCCTTTGTAGACATGTGACCCAATATGTGTCCTAGACAGAGCTGACAGTGATGTACCGACAATGTCACCACACTCCAGTATATTGCAAAATTATTTTATTAGAGTCAACGTTTCAATGCCTTAAGCACCTTCATCAGGACCTATACAAAAGGTAAATAAACCTTGCTGGCGGTGATTCCACACAAACCATTTCCTACTGAAAGGGAGAGAACATAGCTGTGGCCAAGTTATTACCCATGGTTCCAATTTCTCATCAGAAAGGGAGATGGTCTTGCTCAGCAAATTAGAATCGCTGTAATCAGCATCTGTCGGAAAGGAAATCACTTTCAACTGTTTATTTACTGCTGGTTTTGCAATGGCAGCCGCCCCAGGGAGAAGAGATCAATACAAAGTAAATTGTTTCTCTCTCCTTGCTAAAATAAAAGTGCATATATATACATATATATATATATATATATAGATATATATATATATATATATATATATAATCTACGTTACCCCGTTCTCCTTCACAGACGTAAACTTATCATTTTTTTTTGTTTTAGTTCAAAATTTCAGTTCCAATTCTTATAGCTATAAAAGTAATAGAAAACAACCTTCAGTGTATTCCTGCTCGCGACATGCTGAATTTTGTAAAATCGTACAGGGCATCCACTCGGCGCTAAATATGCCGGGATAGTCACGCTAAATAGTGTTTAGTGCAGCCAATGTTATCAATGTTATAAAACAATGTTTTGTAAAAGAAGCTGAAGAAATATCTGTTGTATTCAATTAGATCAACTGGACTTGAAGTTTAGTTCTTGAAGACGTTTCGCTAGTCATCCGACTGGCTTTCTCAATGTAGAATGACTTGTACAAGAATCTGTGGCAATTATGTACCCTGGAAAATCCCAATTAGCATATCACAGCCAGGTGTTAAGGGTGTGATTAGATAGTGGCTAAGAGGTGTTATAGGAACGCCCAGAGTAAGGTGTTAAAACAGCATTGTACATGGCAGACAGTTGGTGTCGAACCCCCCCACCTCTATTTAGGCTTGGTTTCTTTATTTTCACATAAATGGCCTCCTTAACACCTCTCTTGAACCAGTCACGTTCCTTCGCCCGTATGTTAACATTACAATCTTCAAAGGTATGTCCTTTATCCTTAAGATGCAGATACACGGCTGAGTCCTGACCCGAGGAATTGGCTCTTCTGTGCTGGGCCATACGTTGATGCAGTTGCTGTTTGGTCTCCCCCACATACAAATCAGAGCATTCTTCACTGCACTGCACTGCATATATGATGTCGCTTTTCTTGTGTTTTGGTATTGGGTCTTTCGGATGTACCAATTGCTGCCTCAGCGTGTTGTTCGGTTTAAAGCAGACAGGGATACGATGTTTTTTGAAAATTCTTCTTAATTTCTCGGAGACCCCTGCTACATATGGGATGACCATGTTCTTCCTCCTGTCTTGCTTTTCCCCTTCACTGTTGGTATTCGTGTTCTTTTCTTTCCTTCTACTTCTTTTGACAAAGGCCCAGTCTGGATATCCACAAGTTTTAAGGGCTCCTCTGAGATGTTTCATTTCTTTAGCCTTCGCCTCTGTGCTAGTGGGGATGTTCTCGGCTCTGTGTTGCAGGGTTCTGATGACCCCCAGCTTGTGATCTAAAGGGTGGTGGGAGTCAAACATCAAATACTGATCTGTGTGTGTTGGTTTTCTGTAAACCTCTACTTCCAGTTTACCATTTTCCTTAACTTCTACCAAGCAGTCCAAGAAAGCCAGTTTGTTGTTTTGTACCTCTTCCCTTGTGAATTTAATGTTTTGAGAAAGCCAGTCGGATGACTAGCGAAACGTCTTCAAGAACTACATTTCAAGTCCAGTTGATCTAATTGAATACAACAGATATACCATGACCTGGATGAATGAGAACCTTCACAAGCAAGCTGAAGAAATGTACCTACACTTTGCTTGCCGGAAGTTGCAAGCAGGGGGCCAGACTGGCAGCTGTGTGTGCGATTGGCTGAGAGGCAATGCAGAACACTGGTGGAATGAAGGAACGAAAGTACAATTCTTCAGTTTTTACAAATGAAAATGGCAGTTGGGGGTGGGCTACACTACAGAAAAGGGTTTTATAGGTAGGGGGTGAGGACGCCAACAATGATCCAGAGAGATGGTCGGAGGGGGGGCTCCCCTGCGCATGCCCAAAACCTCAACAAGGACAAGGAAGCAGTAGGGACTGGATGTCTTACAAACAGCTCCTACTCTTCACTTTCTGGAACTTTGACTAGGCACTGCAGGAGAACCATTTGGAGAAGAGGAGTAAGGTAAGGATTTTTAACACTACACAGTGGGGCTAGTAGTGGGTTAAATATTAGTTTTGGGGGTGGACATGCCCTTTAAGACCACGCTGCGATGCATAGAGATGCCACAATCATTTTATACCACCAGGTAGTGGACTGAGGTGGAGAGCAATAGTGGATTAAGTCTGATGCAAAGAAGTTTGCCCATACTATATCAACGTCAACCAATCAGATAATATCCAAATATAACAATGCAGTAAAAATCTATCATCTGATTGGTTGCTGCAAATGAATAGCAAATAAAGTCTACTAGTAAATAAGGTTAAAACCTCACGGTTGGTCAGATCTATCACGAGCATCATCATACAAATGAGGCAGGCATCAGTTACAGGATTAGAGCCAGAATCCAATCTTATATTGTTCTTAAAGTATGTATTGGACTCTTTAAATATGAAACTATAGCAGTTTGGAGAATCACCTGGACTTGAGTTATTATTCAAGTTTAATTCTCCTTAAAGGCCATGTTCATCCCCATCACTCTCTCCAGGCTCTTCCAGGTGGTAGTCGTCAGTCACAGCCATTGACTTATGAAGACTGCCTAAGCCGGATGCTTTATGGACTGGAGGACTTCAAGGTAAGAGGAGAAGCACTGGGGAGAAAGGTAAGTACTGCAAAAGTGGGGTAGGTGGTAAGGTGATTATTCAATGTTTGAAAGTTTGTAAAGGGGATGAATGTGCCCATTCAATTGTTGTTTATTTAAAAAACAAAAACAAACTATAAAACTATCTCCATATCAAAAAGGCTCATTCTTTTTCTTATTAATTCTCCTTTCAGTCTTCCCACCTCAAGAGCCTTATAATCTACTTGCTCACTCTAAATAGCATTTCTTATACTTTTGACTTTTTTAATTATCCCAAGTCCTGAGTCACATTATAAATGAAGGCACAGGTGCTTATGGGAATTTGGTGGAATTAATATGAATAAAATTATAAGATGATTAAGAAGATTAATAATTTATAAGTAATAATTATGAAAAGATAAAACGCAAGACTGGAGGCCAAACAGTGAGAACCTCATAAGTGAGTCATTTAAAGATCAGGTTTTGTGTGCCCTCCTTCCGGAAATTCTCAATGGAATAAAGGAGACACGTGGCATCTATTGTAGATGATGCACAATTATACAATCAGCAATAAAATGTTGTTTATTCAGTGTTAGCAAAGGTGAAAAAGGCCATTTATTATTTGTTTTCCTGGTACATTTTGTTCAATGTGCATGTATAGAACAAAAAAGGGTGATTTTAGCACAAAATTACAGAATGGTTCTAAATTAAACTTACCTGAACAGAGCAATACAGTCATGTAAATGAGTTATGCCCCTGCTATTAAACTCAGAGTCTGAATACTGTATAAAGATACATGTATAAAGAGGTGTAGGGGTGCATCTGTAGGTGTGGCTATGTGGGGTTGGGCAGTATTTTTTGTGCTTGTGACCATAAAATGGTGGCTACCATGAATAAGGAAGGGTGGATGTAGGGGTGCATCAGTAGGTGTGCCTGTATGTGTGAGGTTGTCCGTAAACACAAAAAATATTTTGATATTGTGTGTTGTTTGTGCATTTGTGTGTATGTGGATATTCACACATTTGTACCAATTTTTCTGTGGGAAGAGATACAGTTAAAAAATGGGGACAATAAAAGAAGAAGAAACAGAAGTTCGGAAATAAAAAATCACCAAGCTGCCAGATTTCCCCCTAATGCCCCAATGGGATGTCAGGCATCATCTCCCAATGGGATGTCAGAAAGCATCTCCTGCTCCCTTGTTCCCACCAGCTCTCCACTTCAGATAGACAGGAGCACAGTACTTCTATATATTCTACAATTCTGGAAAGTGACTACTTTGAAACTGCACTCACTAGACATTTAATCTTACTCATTCCTCTATGAACTGAGAGACTTCTGGAGTCTTAGAAATTTGTGTTTCCATTTATATATATAACCTGTAAGTTATTTATCAAAAAGATGTTTAATATATCCCCTTAATTTCGTGGACTTTATATGGCTGATAGCTGGTGAAGCCTGTTGGTGTGGCGTCCTGCACGTGGGTAAACTAGACGGATTCCTGTGGGAAGGCATATCGCTCCTGTGCACATTGCCTACATGTTTGTGTTTCTTGTTTCCATGTACTACAGCCTAGACCCATCCCTTCTTAGCCGTCTTTTCTTTTCCCAGTGCACCTAACTTATTTAAAGGGTATGTATACTGAAAAAATGAGTTTGCCTTATTTTTATCTATAATTAAATACATGTAATTAGCAATTACTCTAAGATGTGTGTGTTGCTGCATGCCTTTAATCCAGTACTTGTTTTGCTCAGGTTCAGTATCCCCCCTCTCTCTCCTTTACCGACTCCTCCTTTCCTGAGACCTGACTTTTTTTAAACTGAGTATGCTCGGTAATCATCATCTAGCACTGAGAAATGGAATTCCCCAACTGTCACTCAAGTTACAGCAAAATCCTTGACTGACAGCTGAAGCAACGTATGCTTTAGATTAGATATCTAAAGAAATAGGTGGCAGATCAACAATTATAATTATATATTTTTTCCAGTGTACATACCCTTTAATCTTTGACATTGATGATATTTGGATTTTTACTGATTTACCCAGCTTTCCCCATTGTTTCATTCCTTTTGCTACATATACACCCTTAATGGTTTACTTTATGTACTGGTTTGATTAGTATGCTAGGGAGCATTGAACTTCCCCATAATATTTGACTGTAAATGCTAAGGAGCCTAAATGTAAAGTGTAAATGTAATTATTTTACTGATATGTTTTTTGTTCCCTACCCGTCATTTTCTATTGTCTCTCTCCTCCCTATACCCTTCCCACCCATTTCTTTACCCCATTCCCCTTACAGATCATTTGTTTTTGCTCCTCAGGCTTTTGCCCCTCCCTTCTGTATCCCTCCCCCTCCATTTACCCCCTCCTCTTCCACCCTTCTTTTCCTATGTCTTTTAATTATGCAGACAACGCTATCCCTATCTGAGCTACTCATTAGCCTTCTCCTCCCTTCCCCTCAAACTACACGATACGTGTATACTTCTGTATGCAACTAGATAACAAGGACAGGGTTTTCGGATCTCCATAGGTTCATATTCACATTTGAGGCGTGCAGTTGGTTCTGTTTCTAGATTTGTCTTAATGGAACTTTTATTATCTGTTCTACACTGTGTTAATTAGCTTCTATGGAAGAGCTGAACCCGCACCCCTGATAACGGAGTTGGGATGGTGCGTAATGCTCTTGAAGCTTACAATGCCAACTTAAGCCCCAAACACTCCACCTGATCCATATGAGAAGCAAGCAATTCTGGGGTTGTAGTTAGATTTGAGGTTGTTTTTTTAGTTGGGTAGAGTTGGAAAATCTTAATTAAACCTTGATAGCTATTAACTATGTTCAGTTTTTTTTCCATGCTGTCACCTTCAAGCTGGCTCGGGCAGCTTTTGTAAGCCATTGCCCGTGACATTTCTGTCACAGTCTGGACTGATGGCTACCACCCAAAAGAGCTGTCAGAGAGTGGTAAGGCACCAGAGGACTTCAAGGTAAGATATCTAGAGTCAAAATTACCAGGGAATCAAGGTAAGTATTGCCAAACTGGGATTCGGGGGTGCTTAGCCTATGTTTGTAAAGGGGAGACAGGAAGGATTTCCCTCCTTTATTGAGAAAAGCGGCTCTGGATTTCTATGGGGTTTTCGTTTTCCACTGGATCAGCTGAATCAGGAATAAGTAAGAATTTGGAGGTTTGTGTTGTTAGCTTTAAATATAAATACAAATATTTTTCTTAAACACTGGTGTCTGGATTTTCCTTTAACATTCTTCACTTTCTATTTCTCTTTGTAATATGGGGGAAGCAGGATGGTAGATAAATGAATCCCAGGTGTGCATCAGTAGGTGTTTGTACCTGTGCCTCTGTAGGGCTGGGCAGTGTTTTTTGAGCTGGTTAAGAGGATTGTGAGGATGCAGAGGGGGGGGGGTATCAGTTGGTGTGTTTTGTCTCTTTAGTTGGAAAATTGTGGTAGGAGATGCAATCCACAAATAATAAAAGAGAAGTAAAAGAAAAAGAGAGATTGCATACAGCCTTGCTAAGATAAGGTTCACATCATTATCCTCAACATGTAGATCTACACCATTTTCCATAAGTCTTCCAATTAAATGAGTAATTTTAAAGAGTATGCTACAGCTACAGGTAAAGAGGCAATTTAAAGGCAACATGCCGTGGATCCACAAAGCTTTACTAATATGTGTGTCTGTGAGTTTAAAAACTATAGAATACGTGTATTTTCTTATAATAGTCTTTTTATTTTATAATTTTGGGTCATTTATTTTAAAATTGTGTGTGTGTACCTGCAATGATTACATCTGCAAACAAATGAATATAATTAAGACAGAGGTAATCAACTTTGATTATGCATGTGACATGTCTATTCAAAATAATGGGTGAAAAATGTCTGGAAATTTGAAGATCATTTGGAAACGAATGCACGGATTCCTTAGCTAGAACATAGCACAGTTCCCTGATATGTTTCCCATGTTTATTCCAAGTTTTGTGTCTCTAGCTCAAAAACTGTGGGAGGAATTACAGTCCAAATTATGGCAAAAAAGAGAAGAAGAAATATAAAGAAAAGCTATTTGGCTATTTTAAGCCAAATAAATTATTAGTTCATGAAATATGAACTAAGGTAAACTATAAGATGAACTATAAGATAACAATACAATTATCCATCAGTTTGCTTTCCAGTCCACAGGATCTTCAGTCAAAATCTTTAAGACTAACAGGGTTATTTAATAAAAGTTCTTATCGTTTAAAATGGTGCTAATTTTGCCCCAACCAATCAGATGTTAGCTTTCAAATGTTAAATAAGTTCTGATTGGTTGAGGCAAAATTAGCACCATTTAAACGTTAAGAACTTTTATTGAATCTCCCTGTTTAATGTTTAATGCAAAAACTTATTTATAACTAGAAATATTTTTCAAGAAGAAGAATTATTTGATAAACAGTACCGTATATATATTCTCATTTACAATTATTTATGGAAAAAAAGAATATAAAATGATTTGTGTTACACAGAAGTGTGATGAAGCCATTACTCCTTCCATTTTGATTTGTTAGTAGATGTTAGACTTCCCTGTGCTGTTTATCTACAGCTAACAATCAGATGTTATCTAACTGCAACAGACCAATATAAAGCTAACACCTGATTGGTTGATGCAGATTAATAGCACAGGCACCATTTGTATAGTTGTAATTTAATATACAAAGAAACATTGTACCTTGTACTAACAGACGGTTCCAGTAGATTGTCCCGACTTGCTCTCCCCCTAGAAATATAAGATTGCTGTAAATCAGCAATGCAGTGGAGACAGATGCCAGAGCGGCGTGGACGTGACGATACATCTTTGGGGACAAATGACGATTCTGAAATGGGAGAAATCATTTTCTACTGAGATTTGTAATAGTAACCAACCAATGGTTTGTTCAAGTTAAGTGTTAGCTAGTGCAAAATAATGATGATATGGTTATTGTTATTCTGTATGATTTATAAACATACAGCAAAGTGATTATTCATTAGCTATTCACATTAAAGTCGACAGAAAAAAAAATTCATGGTTCTCATCTTAATCTATAATTAAATACATGTACATGGGTTGCTGCATGTCTTCATTACAGTAATTGTTCTGCTCAGTCCCCTCCCCCCTACCAATCTTAACCGACTCCTCCTTGCATCTGACCTGACTATCTGTAAAGGTAAGCATGTGCAGTAATCACTATGAGGTAGCACTGGGAAACGGATTTTCCCATTATGAAATTTACATATACCAAGTGTCAACATTACAGCAATACTGCACATAGAGTTGATGATAGCCAGGTTAAATGTAAGATTCTACAGATTGGATATTTAAAGAAATATGGGAAGGATTAAAATAAAATGGTACAGTGATGGTGGAGAATTAGAATTTAGAATAATGGGCAATTTCAAAATACTTTTCTCCCAGTATAGACCTTTTAAAATGCATATCAACCCCCAATTTTTTCCCAAATCCTTATTACTTATGATGGACACATGGCCCCAGCCTTTTCTAGTAAAAAGTTAGGTAACAGAGCAGAGGGTGAAAAGGTTATGATCAGGTATAGGATGGGGAGAAAGAACGATGGGCAATAAATTACAAAGTGTGTCACAGGGCGCTAGGATGTAAGATCATCGTTGATTTAAATATTCGAGGACTACAAAAAGGAAACTGAAAAATAAATCAATGTGCAGCCCTGTGTAATGAGCCTCCCAGCATGTGGCTACTAAAACATCTTTATGGATGTTTCTCTGGATCTTGAACATGTTCCTGCCATCTGAATCTTATTAGGTGCTACATGACATCATAACCCTGCCGTGGACCGCACACCGTCTACTTCCTATTTAGTCAACATGCATGTGTAATGGTAAATCATCAATAGTCTTTGTACATAAATCAACCAATAGATATATATTTTTGGGTTTTCACTTTTCCGTACAGAAAACAATTTGCTTGTAAGTAAAGGCAGAGGATTTTAATACGTTTTATTCTGATGTTCGATACGATAATTTTTCTTTTTTTTCCGTTGTTACACTTTTTATTGAGCGCTGATTTATAAACAAAAGGCAAAACATCAAAATCACTTACTATCGTCTGCCATATAAAAATGTCCATTATGTCCAATTCATTCTTTCCACCAAGGAGATATTATATCAAAATTTTATGGTTTACAGAAGTAATAGAGTAATAATAAACAGAACAGAACTTGTTCAAATGCAAGTATATTATATACCACAATGTAACACAAACAAAGACTAAATAAAACATTTACTGGGCGATGTTATAAGGAACCGGGCACCTCTCTCTCCCTTTGCGAGATTTACCGCATTGTGGGATCACAGTCAGGTAAGAAGCGGGGCTTAATTTAAAAGGACCGCCGTGCATGACGTCACAGCGCACGTGACGTCAATCTAGTGGAAACTATAATTCATCCCAACTATCACTACCATTTTTTGTTGATCTAACCCCTATTCCTGTAGATATCTAATCTGAAACATCTTACATTTCAGCTGTCAATCAAGTTCCTTATTATAATAAACTCCTTTTCTGTGAGCAGTTTTGCTGTAGCTGAAATGGTTTGACAGTTGGGTATGCTGTATACGGTTTTGACAGTTGGTATGTGGGGAAAATAGTCAGGTCAGTAGTCAGAGCCTGAGCAAAACAAGTGCTGTATTGAAGGCATGCAGCAACACACACACACACCTCTGAGTTGCAGCTTACACTTATTTATAGATGCAAAGTTATTTTTCAGTATACATACTCATTAAAGTTTTGGTTAACACTTATTTGGTAGATTATTGTCCATTATAACACCCCATCGCCCCAATAATTGTAATTTGTAAACATTATCCCCACTAAATGTAATAAAGGGCATCTCCACTGGTAAAATATTTTTTTCCCATTTAGTTTCATTGAAGAACAGGAGGTAAAGGAGCTGTGTCTTACTCGTTCTTAAATAAAACCTGCAGGAGCCTGGAAAGCAGACTCTGTATGCTATGCACATAGAAGACTGAGTCCGTTGGGACCTGTCAGACTATGCAGCGGGTAAGCAGTTTCCTACCTTTAAACAAGCCATCAACCACCTCTCTACGTGCTCCACAGCCCAAGATATAATGAAATGACTGACCAGAAAGTTAATGGGTGGGAGGCTGACATGTGACATTCCTAAGGCTGCTCCTCCACTTCGCCGCTGACGAGCACAGCCTCAGACTTCAGTGACAGGACAGGAGACAGGAAGTCCCTCCCCCTCCCTGCAGTGTGAAGATCCCCATATAAAAGGTAAGGGAATCTACAGCCCTACTCTCCCACTATGTGAAAACAGCCTTTTTAGGCAGAGTTCTCACTCTGTTCACTCTCTGTTCTCACTCACACAGTTTTCTGTAGGAGGGGAGGGGGAGTGGCCCACGGCACCCGCAAGTGGGCTGGGCCAATGCACCCATGAGTGGGCAGGGCCACAGCACCCATGAGTGGGTGGGGCAAAGGCACCCATGAGTGGGTTGGGTTAAGGCACCTGTGAGTGGGCAGAGCCACATGGGGCTGTAAGCGAAGGGGCCAAGGGGGGCCTGCAAATGGAGGGGCCATGGGGTCCATGAGTGGGAGGGACCAGGGGGGCTTGCAAGAGGAGGGAGACACAGGGCAGATTGACCGACATGGTTTTAGAGCAGGAAGCAGGAAGTGCAGGGGACCTGGTGATGCTGCTGCCATATCACACACAAAAATGTAAATATCTTCAAAACTATGCAAAATAAACAATGAAAATAAATTGCAAAAATTATCAGGAGAGCAATTGCTATTAATTTACCTAAAGTAATTTTTGGACCACAGTTCCCCTTTAAGAATGGGAGGTAAGACACAGCTCCTTTACCTCCTGTTCTTCAATAAAACTGAATGGGGAAAAACTATTTTAACAATGGAGATACCCTTTAAGCAGAAGATCGTTAGATTTGGGCTATGTCTGTCTCAATCTGTCAGTTCCTATTCCTATCGTGGAAATGGAAAGGGTTTAGAAAAGGGCAACTAAATTAATAAGGGGACTGGGGGACCTTGAACATAAAGACAGAATAGATAAGTTACAATTACGCACACTAGAGAAAAGGCGCTTGCGTAGGGATATGATTACTGAGTATAAATACATTATTATAATACATCTGGTGCATTGTTCACCAATAGAGCATGTCAGAGGACACGTAGACATCCCTTAAGATTTGAAGAAAAGAAGTTTAGTTTTCAAGTTCGGAAAGGGTTTTTCACTGTGAGAACAGTAAAACTATGGAACTGTCTTCTATTGGACATGGTGATGGCAAATATGGCTAATAAAGAAGGGCTATATCCGCATTAGATTTGTGTTAATGTCCCTTCACATTACAATTTGTTTATTGTTTATAAAATATTTTTACCTTAATAAAAAGTCAAATTTGTTTTCATCCATAAGATGTTTTAAGCATTTAAATAAATAAATTCAGTTTAAAGAGATCTTTAGAAAGATCAGTCACAAAAATCCATTGCAGCAATAATTCAAAATACTGGAAAACCTCCTATAGAACCTTCCTAATGTAAAACTGGAATTTAAATTAAAGGAGAGTTCTCAAAGAGGAGCAGGAAGTAGCAGGCAATGGATTACACACAGACAGCTCCTACTCTTCACTTTTTTGGACTTTGATCAGGAGAACCATAAGACTTCGTTCATACTGTAGAGCATATTGGTGCAATTTCCTGTGGGAACACCGCACCAAAACGCTCTGCACATAGAAATAAACGGCACCATTCACATCTATGCAACGCATTGCATGCAGCAGTTTTGCGCGTTAACGCACAATGTGTAAGTTTTTCTCCTCAGAACACCTATACATTGTAAGATTCTTCTCTAGTAAGTTGCATTTAGTACATGTCAGAAATAGATTCTGTAAATAAGAAGGTTTCTATGTTGTTGCTAGTACAACCCACAGCCCATGAAGTCATCAAAGAACCAAGCCCCCTAACCCCCGTATTGAAAGCTGATTATTACCATAATTTATTAACCATTCAGTGTGAGTTGCTGGAAAATAAACTGCAGGGTAACAAGCAGCTTTCAAAGTCTTATCAGGGATTCCATATTCCATTTTTTTAAAGATTCGTTTAGCAAAAAATAAAGCTTCCAAATGTATCTGGGTACTCTGCTTGTTCAGTGTTGGCGCACTGGGTAAGGCACCAGGTTTAAAAATACGCAATTCAGAAGGTCACGAGTTCAATATCCAAGACTTTTTTTTTTGTTTCTATTATGTCCCAAGCAAAAGAAGAATCTCCTAAATGTACCTAAGTGTTAAGCTTACTCAGTGGTGGGTCTCTTTGTAAGATGGCAGTTATAGAAACACACAGTCCAGAAGGTTGCAAGTTCGAATCCCCAGAGTTATGTTTATTTTTGTTTCCATTATGTTCATAGTAAAAGAATCTACATGTACCAGTGTTCTACATAGTATCTCTGTTAGCCTGGAGGTAAGAACTCTTGCTTTTAGCAAGACAGAGTAAATGTACAAGTTGCAGGCTCTATTCCCCAGACTATTTTTTTTAATTTTTGCTGAAATGTTAGTATTCTGTTTCTTACATCCATGCTATATATTAAACACACTGCAAAGATTACTTTTCTTTCTGTATAATAATTAAAGGATTATATCATTGTTAGGACATTCGAGGGTTACCGAACGATACGTTCGAGGGTTACCGAACGATACAGTCGACGGTTACCAGAAATCGAACGCTACATTCGAGGGTTTCCGAAAATGTAACCCTACATTCAAGGGTTACCAAAATTGAATGATACATTCGAGGGTAAAAAAAAAAAGTGATGAGTTTCTTACAGCAATACCGTGACACAATAGGAGAGAGGACCCTGCCCAAAGAGCTTACAGTCTAGTAGGCTGTAAATAGATGGAGTGTGAAAGGCATTTTTCACATTTTCACAAATCACATTTTTCACCCATAGCTACTTACTAACTATTTGTTCCTTCCCAACACTGAAACTCCAAACATTGCACAAACTTTTACTTTTCATATTCAGAGAAATTCAGGAATATTAAATAACCACTTAAATAGAATTGGCAGCTAATGACCATTACGTACAGAGAATTACATTGAATATCTCTATCATTTCTGAAGTGACACTTTAAAGATTAAAAAAAGTTTCCAACCCATTCAGTCAATCTAAATGACTTATTGTTCAACCTCTTCAAACTTGCTGTAAAGTGTCCGTAACAAAGAAACCTATTTAACTCAATTCAATAAGGAGATTAAAGAATGACAAAAAACTGCCGTGCAAAAGGAAATGTATTTAGAAGGATGGCTAATATTCCAACACAGCTCAAGTGCAAGGACTTAATTAATATGTCCTAGAGAGACTCCGGACTTTATTTTCGTGTAAGAAATTAAATGGATTAGTATTCCGATTCAAACAGGGAATAGAAGTAGAGGGATTTAGGAAGTTACTTTAAATTACAAATACTGTGCTCCCAAACAGATATAGGGTCACACATTTACCTTGTAGGCTTAAAATTTTATAACTTGCCTTTCTATGCATTATGCATTTCAAAATAAGAGATACACCTGACTTCTAGTCATCTTTAACTCCTCCTACTTAATAAGCCACTGAATAGGGCGTTCTCCGTGCGCTTTAACCAGGGGGAAAAACATCTAATGAGATGCTTTGTACTGGTTGAATGATACCCAGTGCCAAAAAGAGGGGTCACTTGCAACAGCCATCCAACACTACCCAAAAATTAAAACAACCACCAGCCCTCAATTACTTACACCAGAATTTATAAACATATTTGCTTGTTATTCATCACTCATCCACCCTTGTCACCTCTTCCCATGCCCATATTCAGGACTTTGCTTGTGCTGCCCCTCTGCTCTGGAACTCTCTTACTCTGTCTGTCCGTCACTCACCGTCCCTTAATACCTTCAAACGTAACCTTAAAACCCACCTCTTCAGACAAGCATATAACCCGGCCTAGATCTGTTGTATTCAGTTAGATCAACTGGACTTAAAGTTTAGTTCTTAAAGACGTTTCGCTAGTCAAGAACTAAACTTAAAGTCCAGTTGATCTAACTGAATACAACAGATATACCATGACCTGGATGAATGAAAACCTTCCCAAGCAACCTGGCCTGGACATTACCCCTCTTACTACCCAATATGATCTAACATGCCTTTCACACTCCACTGCCAATCTATTTACAGCCTACTAGACTGTAAGCTCTTTGGGCAGGGTCCTCTCTCCTATTGTGTCACGGTATTGCTGTAAGAAACTCATCACACTTTTACTTATATTATGTATTACCTGTGTATGTAATATGTATGACTTTGTATAACAGGTATTACCCTGTATGTAATGTATGGCCACGGAAGATGTTGGCGCTATATCAATCCACAATAAGAAAAAAAATGATTCAATGGTAAGGCTCGGATTCTGTCAGATGAAATGTATCTTCTTTTTTTTTTTTATTTGCTTTATTAAAAATCACCCATGTGCACAGATAATAAAATAGGAAGTATCTGACAGTAGAGTTTACATTTAAAAATGCAATATATCTATTTTGAACAGATAATCTAAAGCATTTAATAAACTGGGTATTGTAACATGCAAAGACCCTTTGATGAAGGTTACGTGGGACACTCATTCTGACATGATTTATTTTTGCTTCTGTTCTCTTCTATTCCTTTTCATTGTGTTTTCTACTGATCTGTAGTGATGGACCCAAACCCGAGTTCATACGAACTCAAACTATCCGAACTCTCTCCAAACTTCAAACTAGTTCAGGTTTTTCCGAACTCGCGGCATATTTTTGTCAATTATTGAATTTGCGAATCGCTAACCCTCGAATATATCCTTCTATTTTGTTAACCTTCGAATGTATAATTCAATTTTGGTAACCCTCGAATGTAGCGTTCGATTTCTGGTAACCGTCGACTGTATCGTTCGGTAACCCTCGAACGTATCGTTCGGTAACCCTCGAATGTAGCGTTCGGTAACCCTCGAATTTATCGTTCGGTAACCCTCGAATGTATCGTTCGGTAACCCTCGAATTTATCGTTCGGTTACCCTCGAATGTATCGTTCGGTAATCCTCGAATGTATCGTTCGGTAAGACTTGAATGTAACCTTCGAATTTCGGTAACCCTCGAATGTATTGTTCGGTAACCCTCAAATGTAGCAGTCGGTTACAGTAAGCCTTCAAATTTCGGTAACCCTCGAATGTATCGTTCATTAACCCTCAAATGTAGCAGACTATTACTGCAACCCCCGAATGTAGTCTGCGGAAGCCCGACAATTTCCAGATTGTGAGGAAAGTTAGTAACAAGATTCGGTGATATGTACGTGTTCCCCAGACCATTTCCCAGGTGCCACAGCCATTTACAGTACGTTTCCATTGCTATTTTATCTGAACAAAGGGAAACATATCTGAACAATGAGAACAAAGGGAAATAAAGAGAACAGAACAAAAAGAGATCAGGAAATAGAAGGGAACTGAACAGAACATAAGGAAAGAGTGAAGAACAGAAAGGAACAGAAGAGAACAGGGGAAATGAGAATAAAGCAGGAGGTAACAGAAGAGAAGTGAACATAATGTATGGCATTAGTGGCTGCTACATAATATATTTAAGATGAAATTAATGTATTTTGTTTAACAAAGACTGCAATGAAATATTGGGCTAGTGTTGCATTACCTACTCAGTAGCCACAAAACTTAACATGGGTTGAATCATTGGTCCTGTGGTGCAGTAACAATCACAAGTGATAATTGCACCATGAAAGGGATGATGGTTAGTGTTACTGGTGATATATTGCTTCTTCCCAATAGTGTATACAAGTTTTATATTACTCTTATTATGTATTGGGAGGCCACGTTTATACATTTGCAGTATTTGACATTGTTGTTAAATTCAATGATTTGTAAATGCCTATTAATCTCCAAATACCCCATTAAAGAGTATAACACTTTGTAACTCAGAGGATCAGTGGCAGACCAAATTACCAGTGCCTCGTTAATGACTAGTCCAGGACATAGTGGGCCTACTGTGGTAGATGTGTCTGGCTGTGCCCTCTACCCTGCTGTATATACATATTATCATGCCTTATTCATACAGCACTGGCGTTATACACAGAACATTATAGTTAGTGATTAATGATTCCCAGGCCTGTCCCTATGGATTTTTACCCATTTTCACAAGCACATTATTTTATCTCAATACTGTGGGCACAAACATGGCCCCCATAGGAAAATAATTTTGAGCTATAGGTATAATGTAATATTCTGGTTGGAACTAAACCCCAGACCACAGTGCTGTAAGGCGGCAATACTACAAACACTGTGCCACCATGACACCCACATCAATCTTACTGGATCCCTCCGGCAATGGAACTGTTCATGGTCACGATGCTATTCAGCAGCAAACAGTTCTAGCACCTCAGATGAACAAATATTCAGTTCATCTGACACAACAAGAACTAAATATAAATAAAGTACGAACTCTATGGCCTGTAAAACAGAATTACATTGACCCGACAGTGTATAAAACAGTTGGCCATTTCTGCTAGTACACATATTGATTTCCTGCCCCGTTATTACTGGATGCTGGTGTGTTTTCTGTTCAATTATTGTTACATATTTTGATATTTGATTTGATTTTTTATGGATACATTTTGTAAGGACATTGTGTCCTGTAAATATCCTGATTTATTGACTGCATATTAACCCAGATTAATTGTGACATCTTAGAGTAGACTCTCAGCTACAACAGGAACAGTGACCCAGGACCAACTTTATTTAACATTAGTTTAAAGGAATAGTTCACTGCAATAGTGAACTATCCCTTTTCTACATTGATTGAAGCCCGGAGGTTAAGAAGCTATGCCTTACCTCCTGTTCTTCAGAAGATCTTACCTTTCATGCAATCCAGCGGGGCCGCTCTGAAATTCCCAACTGCTTCCTGCTTCTGTTACACTATAACGCGCATTATCGGGCATGCGCATTATAGCGTAACAGAAGCAGGAAGCAGCCGGGAACTGTCAGAGCGGACTTGCTGGATCCCGTGAAAGGTACGATTTTCTGAAGTTCGTTCCTGGCTATCTAAGCATTGACTGAAGAACGGGAGGTAAGACATAGCTCCTTAACCTCCCGGGCTTCAATCAATGTAAAAAAGGAATATTTCACTATTGCAGTGAACTATTCCTTTAAGGGGCACTGGACAAATTACTCTCTGTCCTATCAAGTACAAATGTTGAACGATGTACAGACAGGCTGCTTGGTCACCGTGCTATGGAGGGAGAGCCGATCCCTAAACCACATTAAGGCAGTACTATGTAGAATTGTCAGGTAATTGTACATCAACTGCTTCTACCAACAATTATCTATCATGTCTATGAGGCTTTAGCCCAGGGATGTTGAACTTGCAACTATTCAGATGTTTAAAAACTAAAGTACAACTGGTACATACCCAGCCTGGAGGTGGCTAGTGCCCAGTTATTTTCTCCCACACTACTGCTTTTATAAGATTCGTATAAAAACTACAACTCCCAACATTCCCTGTCTGCAGAATACTGAAAGTTTTTAGTTTTCAGACATCTAAAGGGACACAAAGCATCCAG
The DNA here is from genome assembly GCA_019447015.1 of Hymenochirus boettgeri. Classification (NCBI taxonomy): domain Eukaryota; kingdom Metazoa; phylum Chordata; class Amphibia; order Anura; family Pipidae; genus Hymenochirus; species Hymenochirus boettgeri. The sequence continues at coordinate 22,312,644 of CM033473.1, read as the reverse complement.
GCTTTAGCAAGACAATAACATTTCAGTAGAAACATAGGAAGATAACCGTGTACTATAGAAATCTCGAAAGATAACCGTGTACTATAGAAATCTCGAAAGATAACCGTGTACTATAGAAACCTAGGAAGATAACCGTGTACTATAGAAACCTAGGAAGATACAGTAACTGTACACTATAGAAACCTAGGAAGATAACTGTGCACTATAGAAACCTAGGAAGATAACTGTGCACTATAGAAACCTAGGAAGATACAGTAACTGTACACTATAGAAACCTAGGAAGATAACTGTGTACTATAGAAACCTAGGAAGATAACTGTGTACTATAGAAACCTAGGAAGATAACTGTGCACTATAGAAACCTAGGAAGATAACTGTGTACTATAGAAACCTAGGAAGATAACTGTGCACTATAGAAACCTAGGAAGAAACTGTGCACTATAGAAACATAGGAAGATATTTGTGTACTATAGAAACCTAGGAAGATAACCGTGTACTATAGAAACCTAGGAAGATAACCGTGTACTATAGAAACCTAGGAAGATAACTGTGTACTATAGAAATCTAGGAAGATAACCGTGTACTATAGAAATCTAGGAATATAACCGTGTACTATAGAAATCTAGGAAGATAACCGTGTACTATAGAAATCTCGAAAGATAACCGTGTACTATAGAAATCTCGAAAGATAACGTGTACTATGAAACCTAGGAAGATAACCTGTGTACTATAGAAGAAAACCTAGGAAGATAACAGTGTACTATAGAAACCTAGGAAGATAGATACATGTAACTGTACATATAGAAACCTAGGAAGATAACTGTGCACTATAGAAACCTAGGAAGATACAGTAACTGTACACTATGAAACCTAGGAAGATAACTGTGTACTATAGAAACTAGGAAGATAACTGTGTACTATAGAAACCTAGGAGATAACTGTGCACTATAGAAAACCTAGGAAGATAACTGTTGTACTATAGAAAACCTAGGAAGATAACTGTGACTATAGAAACCTAGGAAGATAACTGTGCACTATAGAAACCTAGGAAGATAAACTGTGTTACATAGAAACCTAGGAAGATACAGTAACTGTACACTATAGAAACCTAGGAAGATAACTGTGCACTATAGAAACCTAGGAAGAGAACTGTTTAATCACTCGGATACAGGCCTCTGTGTAGGTCACGACTGGCGGCCGGGCCTCGTTCAGGAAGGACTACCAGTTAAAAACACACATAAAAACCGATGCCTGTCCGACAGGGTCAGAGGAAGTTTGTGGAGGGCTGGGACAATATCACTGACCCCTAGGAACAGACAGACAACCAAAGTGGAAATACACATAAGGAAAAACCTAGGAATAAACGTGTACTATAGAAACCTAGAAGAGAATATATACCTAGAGAAATCTAGGAGAATAAGCCGACATAGAAATGCGCAGGGGAAGATAACCGTGTACTAGAGAAACTAGGAAAGAACCGTGTACTATAGAAACGAAAGATAACCGTGTACTATGAAATCTCGAAAGAAACCGTGTACTATAGAAACCCTAGGAGATAACCGTGTACTATAGAAACCTAGAAGATAACGGGCATAGAAACCTAGGAAGATACAGAACTGTACACTATAAAACCTAGGAAGATAACTGTGCACTATAGAAACCTAGGAAGATACAGTAACTGTACACTATAGAAACCTAGGAAGATAACTGTGTACTCTAGAAACCTAGGAAGATAACTGTGACTATAGAACCTGATAACTGGATAAGAAACCTGGAAGATAACTGTGTACTAGAAACCTAGGAAGATAACTGTGCACTATAGAACCTAGGAGATAACTGTGCACTATAGAAACCTAGGAAGATAACTGTGTACTATAGAAACCTAGGAAGATAACTGTGTACTATGAACCCTAGGAAGATAACTGTGCACTATGAAACCTAGGAAGATAACTGTGTACTATAAAACCTAGGAAAGATAACTGTGACTATAGAAACCTAGGAAGATAACTGTGTACTATAGAAACCTAGGAAGATAACTGTGTACTATAGAAACCTAGGAAGATAACTGTGCACTATAGAAACCTAGGAAGATAACTGTGTACTATAGAAACCTAGGAAGATAACTGTGTACTATCGACTCAGGACTCAGGATGCCGTGTACCTGCATCTTAAGGATAAAGGACATACCTTTGAAGATTGTAATGTTAACATATTGGCGTGAAGATACAGTAACTATGTACTATAGAGACCTAGGAAGATATCTGTGCACTATAGAAACCTAGGAAGATAACTGTGTACTATAGAAACCTAGGACGATAACGTGACTATAAGAACCTAGAGATAACGTGTACTTAGAAACCTAGGAAGATACAGTAACTGTACACTATAGAAACCAGGAAGATACTGTGCACTATAGAAACCTAGGAAGATACATTACGTACACTATAGAAACCTAGGAATAACTGTGTACTATAGAAACCTAGGAAGATAACTGTGTACTATAGAAACCTAGGAAGATAACTGTGCACTATAGAAACCTAGGAGATAACTGTGTAACTATAGAAACCTAGGAAGATAACTGTGCACTATAGAAACCTAGAAGATAACTGTGCACTATAGAACCTAGGAAGATAACTGTGTACTATAGAACCTAGGAATATACTGTGTACTATAGAAACCTAGGAAGATAAATCTGTGGTCACTATAGAAACCTAGGAATATCTTGTACTATAGAAACCTAGGAAGATAACTGTGACTATAGAAACCTAGGAAGATAACTGTGTACTATAGACATAGAAGATAACTGTGAACTATAGAAACCTAGGAAGATAACTGTGTACTATAGAAACCTAGGAAGATAACTGTGCACTATAGAAACCTAGGAACAGTTATCTCTTCCCCCTAGGTTTCTATAGTGCACAGATATCTTCCTAGGTTTCTATAGTACACCAGTTATCTTCCTAGGTTTCTATAGTGCACAGTTATCTCCTAGGTTTCTATAGTCACAGTTTCTTCCTAGGTTTCTATAGTACACAGTTATCTTCCTAGGTTTCTAAAGTACACAGTTTACTTCCTAGGTTTCTCTATAGTACACAGTTATCTTCCTAGGTTTCTATAGTACACAGTTATCTTCCTAGGTTTCTATAGTACACAGTTATCTTCCTAGGTTTCTATAGTGCACAGATATCTTCCTAGGTCTCTATAGTACATAGTTACTGTATCTTCACGCCAATATGTTAACATTACAATCTTCAAAGGTATGTCCTTTATCCTTAAGATCAGGTACACGGCATCCTGAGTCCTGATCGATAGTACACAGTTATCTTCCTAGTTTCTATAGTACACTTATCTCCTAGTTTCTATAGTGCACAGTTATCTTCCAGGTTTCTATATACACAGTTATCTTCCTAGTTTCTATAGTTCACAGTTATCTTCCTATGTTTCTATAGTACACAGTTATCTTCCTAGGTTTCTATAGTGCACATTTATCTTCCTAGGTTTCTATAGTACACAGTTATCTTCCTAGGTTTCTATAGTGCACAGTTATCTTCCTAGGTTTCTATAGTACACAGTTATCTTCCTAGGTTTCTATAGTACACAGTTATCTTCCTAGGTTTCTATAGTGCACAGTTATCTTCCTAGGTTTCTATAGTGCACAGTTATCTTCCTAGGTTTCTATAGTACACAGTTATCTTCCTAGGTTTCTATAGTGCACATTATCTTCCTGTTTCTATAGCACAGTTATCTTCCTAGGTTTCTATACACAGTTATCTTCCTAGGTTTCTATAGTGTACAGTTACTGTATCTTCCTAGGTTTCTATAGTGCACAGTTATCTTCCTAGGTTTCTATAGTGTACAGTTACTGTATCTTCCTAGGTTTCTATAGTACACTGTTATCTTCCTAGGTTTCTATAGTACACGGTTATCTTCCTAGGTTTCTATAGTACACGGTTATCTTTCGAGATTTCTATAGTACACGGTTATCTTTCGAGATTTCTATAGTACACGGTTATCTTCCTAGATTTCTATAGTACACGGTTATATTCCTAGATTCTATAGTACACATTTATCTTCCTATTTTATATACACGTTATCTTCCAGGTTCTATAGTACACGGTTATCTTCCTAGGTTTCTATAGTACACGGTTATCTTCCTAGGTTTCTATAGTACACAAATATCTTCCTATGTTTCTATAGTGCACAGTTATCTTCCTAGGTTTCTATAGTGCACAGTTATCTTCCTAGGTTTCTATAGTACACAGTTATCTTCCTAGGTTTCTAAGTGCACGTTATCTTCCGAGTTTCTATAGTACCAGTTATCTCTCCTAGGTTTCTATAGTACACAGTTCTTCCTAGGTTTCTATAGTGTACAGTTACTGTATCTTCCTAGGTTTCTATAGTGCACAGTTATCTTCCTAGTTTCTATAGTGCACAGTTATCTTCCTAGTTTCTATAGTGTACAGTTACTGTCTTCCTAGGTTCTATAGTACACGGTTATCTCCTAGGTTTCTATAGTACACGTTTATCTTTCGAGATTCTATAGTACACGGTTATCTTTCGAGATTTCTATAGTACACCGGTTATCTTCCTATGTTTCTACTGAAATGTTATTGTCTTGCTAAAGCCTGGATGCTTTGTGTCCCTTTAGATGTCTGAAAACTAAAAACTTTCAGTATTCTGCAGACAGGGAATGTTGGGAGTTGTAGTTTTATATACGAATCTTATAAAAGCAGTAGTGTGGGAGAAATAACTGGGCACTAGCCACCTCCAGGCTGGGTATGTACCAGTTGTACTTTAGTTTTTAAACATCTAATAGTTGCAAGTTCAACATCCCTGGGCTAAAGCCTCATAGACATGATAGATAATTGTTGGTAGAAGCAGTTGATGTACAATTACCTGACAATTCTACATAGTACTGCCTTAATGTGGTTTAGGGATCGGCTCTCCTCCTCCATAGCACGGTGACCAAGCAGCCTGTCTGTACATCGTTCAACATTTGTACTGATAGAACAGAGAGTAATTTGTCCAGTGCCCTTAAAGGAATAGTTCACTGCATAGTGAAATATTCCTTTTTTACATTGATTGAACCGGGAGGTTAAGGAGCTAGTCTTACCTCCCGTTCTTCAGTCAATGCTTAGATAGCCAGGAACGAACTTCAGAAAATCGTACCTTTCACGGGATCCAGCAAGTCCGCTCTGACAGTTCCCGGCTGCTTCCTGCTTCTGTTACGCTATAATGCGCATGCCCGATAATCGCGTTATAGTGTAACAGAAGCAGGAAGCAGTTGGGAATTTCAGAGCGGCCCCGCTGGATTGCATGAAAGGTAAGATCTTCTGAAGAACAGGAGGTAAGGCATAGCTTCTTAACCTCCGGGCTTCAATCAATGTAGAAAGGGATAGTTCACTATTGCAGTGAACTATTCCTTTAAACTAATGTTAAATAAAGTTGGTCCTGGGTCACTGTTCCTGTTGTAGCTGAGAGTCTACTCTAAGATGTCACAATTAATCTGGGTTAATATGCAGTCAATAAACAGGATATTTACAGGACACAATGTCCTTACAAAATGTATCCATAAAAAATCAAATCAAATATCAAAATATGTAACAATAATTGAACAGAAACACACACCAGCATCCAGTAATAACGGGGCAGGAAATCAATATGTGTACTAGCAGAAATGGCCAACTGTTTTATACACTGTCGGGTCAATGTAATTCTGTTTTACAGGCCATAGAGTTCGTACTTTATTTATATTTAGTTCTTGTTGTGTCAGATGAACTGAATATTTGTTCATCTGAGGTGCTAGAACTGTTTGCTGCTGAATAGCATCGTGACCATGAACAGTTCCATTGCCGGAGGGATCCAGTAAGATTGATGTGGGTGTCATGGTGGCACAGTGTTTGTAGTATTGCCGCCTTACGCACTGTGGTCTGGGGTTTAGTTCCAACCAGAATATTACATTATACCTATAGCTCAAAATTATTTTCCTATGGGGGCCATGTTTGCCCACAGTATTGAGATAAAATAATGTGCTTGTGAAAATGGGTAAAAATCCATAGGGACAGGCCTGGGAATCATTATCACTAACTATAATGTTCTGTGTATACGCCAGTGCTGTATGAATAAGGCATGATAATATGTATTACAGCAGGGTAGAGGGCACAGCCAGACACATCTACCACGTAGGCCCACTATGTCCTGGACTAGTCATTAACGAGGCACTGGTAATTTGGTCTGCCACTGATCCTCTGAGTTACAAATTGTTATACTCTTAATGGGGTATTTGGAGATTAATAGGCATTTACAAATCATTGAATTTAACAACAATGTCAAATACTGCAAATGTATAAACGTGCCTCCCAATACATAATAAGAGTAATATAAAACTGTATACACTATTGGGAAGAAGCAATATATCACCAGTAACACTAACCATCATCCCTTTCTGGTGCAATTATCACTTGTGATTGTTACTGCACCACAGGACCAATGATTCAACCCATGTTAAGTTTTGTGGCTACTGAGTAGGTAATCAACACTAGCCCAATATTTCATTGCAGTCTTTGTTAAACAAAATACATTAATTTCATCTTAAATATATTATGTAGCACCACTAATGCCATACATTATGTTCACTTCTCTTCTGTTACCTCCTGCTTTATTATTCTCATTTCCCCTGTTTCTCTTCTGTTCCTTTTCTTTACCAACCTGGGAATAACGGGCACAAAGAAATGGGACTAGGCTAAGAGTCTCAATAAAGGGGAAGTAACACCTCTTTTTTTAAAAATTAAAAAAGGATCGACAATATTGATTTTGCCATTTATAAGAAACAGGAATTCTCTGCTCAAAAATAGTAGATCTATTTATTTAAGAGCTGAAATAGAATTTAATTATCCTTTAAGTGCTTTATGCAGGCGTGTAGTAAACAACATTCTAGCACGTGGTTGGCTAGCCAGGTAGGTTCACATACAAGTAAACAACTCAATATATTATTTATATTCTTAACGCTCGTGTCAGGAGAAACAGTTCAAAACAAGATTATAAGGAGCGAAATAGCTGTAACAGTGGGAGTCCCCATTTAGCCAATGCTAACACAAATGCGTTCAGGAGGCGTCCGACATAACGAGTGAATTGCTGCACTTGGTGAGCCAGTTACGATCCCCATCACACTTAATAATCACTTTGCGGATAGAGCTTGAATTTTACTGACAGTACAGACAGAATATTTGTATACAGTCGTCCTTGAACTTTTTTTCTGTGTCCAAATAAAATCGCCCAAAACAAAGGAAAATAATATTAATTATGGATGTTAAATGTCAGTGATTAACGAGTGTATCAATGTGGATGGAAAGGACAAATGATGTTTGTTTTTCCCCCCAATTTTGTGGACTGTATCTCCTAACCGTTAGAGACAGAATTCAGAACCGATGCAGGTCACACAGGAGAAGTCCGCCATTACCTACAGTTATATCTGAAATGTTATTATTATCTAACTCTATTTAATTTACATTGTAATCTAGAATACAAATCCCTAATAAGGACCCACCGGACCCCCAGTGATGTGAGTGAACAGAAGGAAAAAGAAAAAAATCCCCCCCCCCCCCCCCCCTAACCGTACCTCAGCGGTGAATGTTATTTAATAATAAGGATCCCTACACGTACCCGTGGTGAATGTTATTTAATAATAAGGATCCCTACACATACCCGCGGTGAATGTTATTTAATAATAAGGATCCCTACACGTACCCACGGTGAATGTTATTTAACAATAAGGATCACTACACGTACCCGCGGTGAATGTTATTTAACAATAAGGATCCTACACATACCCACAGTGAATGTTATTTAACAATAAGGATCCCTACACGTACCCGCGGTGAATGTTATTTAACAATAAGGATCATTACACGTACCCGCGGTGAATGTTATTTAATAATAAGGATCCCTACACATACCCATGGTGAATGTTATTTAATAATAAGGATACTACACGTACCCGTGGTGAATGTTATTTAATAATAAGTATCCCTACACGTACCTTCGATGAATGTTATTTAATAATACGGATCCCTACACATACCCGCGGTGAATGTTATTTAATAATAAGGATCCCTACACATACCCGCGGTGAATGTTATTTAATAATAAGGATCCCTACACGTCCCACGGTGAATGTTTATTTAATACATAAGGATCCCTACACGTACCCTGGTGAATGTACTTCCAATAGATATGATCTACACATACCCGCGTGAAATGTTATTTAATAATAAGGATCCCTACACGTACCCCGCGTGAATGTTTATTTAAATACTAATTATCCCCTACCATACCCATGTGAATGTTACTTTAATAATAAGTACCTACACTACCTTCGATGAATGTTATTTAATAATAAGGAATCCCTACACGTACCTTCGTGAATGTTATTTAATAATAAGGATCCATTACCATACCCGTGAATGTTATTTAATAATAAGGATCCCTACACATACCCCAGGTTGAATGTTATTTAATAAAAGGATCCCTACACATACCCGCGGTGAATGTGATTTAATAATAAGGATCCCTACACGTACCCATGGTGAATGTTATTTAATAATAAGATCCCTACCAACCTCGGTGAATGTTATTTAATAATAGATCCCTACACATGTACCCGCGGTGAATGTTATTTAAAATAAGGATCCCTACACATACCCGCGGTGAATGTTATTTAAAATAAGGAAATCCCTACACTACCTTCGATGAATGTTATTATAATAAGGATCCCTACACTACCCGCGGTGAATGTTATTTAACAATAAGGATCCTACACCTACCACGCCGTGAAATGGTTATTACAATAAGGATCCCTACACATACCCCGGTGATGTTATTTAATATAATGATCCCTACACATACCCCGGTGAAATGTTTATTTTAATAATAAGGATCCCTACACTACCATCGGTGAATGTTATTTAACATATAATGATCCTACCGTACCTCCCCCTACCAAACCTTACCTTTTCGATGATGTTATTTAATAATAAGGATCCCTACTACGCCGCCGGTGATTATTATTTCACACATAAGGATCCCTACAAACACCCTCGAATTTTATTTAACAATAACACCTACACCATACAACCACCGGTCCCTATTCCCGACGTGGAATGTTTATTTAATAATCAAGGATCCCTACAACGTACCCCGGTGATGTTTATTTAACAAAAGGATCCTACACGTACCTTCGATGATTTATTTAATAAGGATCTCCTACACAGTAACCCGTTCAAATGTTATTATACTAGGAATGCCCTACAACGTCACTCGCATGGTGAATGTTATTGCTGTCTATAACATCCGAAACGTAATCCTACACGTACCGTATTTAAATTACACAGTACACGTACTTATCACTACGGGGTAACGTGTATGGATCCTTAATTATTAAATAACATTCACCCGGTACTTGTAGATCTTATTATTAAAACACTTCACCGGGTACGTGTAGGGATCCTTATTATAATAACATTCACCCGCGAAGGTACTTGTATTGGATCCTTATTATTAAATAACATTCACCGCGGTACGTGTAGGGATCCTTATTATTAAATAACATTCACCGCGGGTACGTGTAGGGATCCTTATTATTAAATAACATTCACCGCGGGTAGGTGTAGAGATCCTTATTATTAAATAACATTCATCGAAGGTACGTGTAGGGATCCTTTATTAAATAACATTCACCGCTGGTACGTGTAGGGATCCTTAGTATTAAATAACATTCACCGCGGGTACTTAGGGATCCTTATTATTAAATAACATTCACACCGGCTGGTACGTTTAGGGATCCTTATATTATAAATAACATTCACCGCGGGTACGTAGGGATCCTTATTATTAAATAACATTCACCATGGGTACGTGTGGGATCCTTATTATTAATAACATTCACCGCGGGTACGTGTAGGGATCCTTATTATTAAATAACATTCACCGCGGGTTTTCGTTAGGGACCCTATTATTAATAACATTCCCTGCGGGTACGTGTAGGATCCTTATTATTAATAACATTCACCGCTGGTACTGTAGGGATCCTTATTATTAAATAACATTCACCGCTGGTACGTGTAGGGATCCTTATTATATAAATAACATTCACCGCGGGTACATGTAGGGATCCTTATTATTAAATAACATTCACCATGGGTACGTGTAGGATCCTTATTATTAAATAACACATTCACCGCGGGTACGTGTAGGGATCCTTATTATTAATAACATTCACCGCTGGTACGTGTAGGGATCCTTAGTATTAAATAACATAACATTCACCGCGGGTACATGTAGGGATCCTTATTATTAATACATTCACCGCTGGTACGTGTAGGTATCCTTAATTATTAAATAACATTCACCGCGGGTACATGTAGGGATCCTTATTATTAAATAACATTCACCATGGGTACGTGTAGGGAATCCTTATTATTAAATAACTTCACCGCGGGTACGGTAGGGCTCCTTTATTAATAACATTCACCGCGGGGTTACGTGTAGGGATCCTTATTATTAATAACATTCACTGCGGTACGTGTAGGATCCTTATTATTAAATAACATTCACCGCTGGTACGTGTAGGGATCCTTATTAAATAACATTCACCGCGGGTACGTGTAGGGATCCTTATTATTAAATAACATTCACCGCGGGTACATGTAGGGATCCTTTATTATTAAATAACATTCACCATGGGTACGTGTAGGATCCTTATTATTAAATACCATTCACCCGGGTACGTGTAGGGATCCTTATTATTAAATAACATTCACCGCGGGTACGTGTAGGATCCTTATATTAAATAACATTCACTGCGGGTACGTTAGAATCTTTTCATAAATAACATTCACTGCGGGTATGTGTGGGATCCTTATTATAACATAACATTCACCGCGGGTACGTGTAGGATCCTTATTATTAAATAACATTACACCGTGGGTACGTGTAGGGATCCTTATTATTAAATAACATTCACCGGGGTACGTGTAGGGATCCTTATTATAAATAACATTCACCGTGGGTACGTGTAGGGATCCTTATTATTAAATAACATTCACCGTGGGTACGTGTAGGGATCCTTATTATTAAATAACATTCACTGCGGGTACGTGTAAGGATCCTTATATTAATAACATTCACCGTGGTACGTGTAGGGATCCTTATATTAAATAAAATAACATTCACTGCGGGTACGTGTAGGGATCCTTATTATTAATAACATTCACTGCGGGTACGTGTAGGATCCTTATTGTTAAATAACATTCACCGCGGGTACGTGTAGGGATCCTTATTATTAAATAACATTCACTGCGGGTACGTGTAAGGGATCCTTATTATTAAATAACATTCACTGCGGGTATATGTAGGATCCTTATTGTTAAATACATTCACCGTACGTATGGGTAGGAGTGATTGGTATTCTAGATTATAGTTTAGATAAATTTACACAATCAACAATGAGTGTTTCAACAAAGAAATGCTCCAGTAATTTCTCCTTTCACATCCTCTTAAAGGTCTTGATTATATCCTTGGGCGCCTTGGTTTTCCCTGTTAAATAATTAAGAAAAATGATCCTTTAGAAAACAGAATTATTATATAAATCCTCCAACCTCCTCTAAGAAGTTCTCTTTTAAGCTTGTATCCCTGGGTCTACTTACTTTGTCTTTACTGTAACTACATATCTTCCTCACTAGGGACCGTCCCTTATTTCTTTCATTGTTATTTCTTCTTGTCGTACCCCAAAATTAATAATTACTTTAGAGTCAGAATCATTGAAGATAATGCTGAAGCACGTTATTGCTTGCATAGTGCTGATATTACAACACCGCAGTGTTTCAGTGTATTCACCTTCCTCAGGTGTAGGTCAGGGCCATTAAATGGGTTCGTAGGCCTCATCTTAAAAATTCTACTTCAAAAGTTAAATCTCTTTAAAGGATAAGTGCACTGTAAATCAGTTATTTTCATTTGAACATAACCAGTACATCTTGTTACTGGGTTGCTGAATGTTTAGCCCCGCCCTTCTGATATTCCTCTGCTTTCCGCCTGCTTGAGCTTCAACACTAATGCCTGTGAGTTCCGTGCACGTGCGGTGTGCACGGAACTCCAAGCATTACTGTTTGGAGGCTCAAGCAGGAGAAAGCAGAGAAATCTCAAAGGGGCGTGAGCTTAACTTTCAGCAAACCAGTAACAAGATGTCAGCAACTTCCAAGGCACAAAGCTAGGCTCTGGAGGGACATAGGTAAAAAAAATATGGCAACAGCATTTTTTAAGCTGCAGCTTCCAATGAACATAACTTGATTTTACAGTGCACTTATCCTTTAAAGCCTGCAATCGCAAGTGCTATTTTTACCATTTATTACATGTATTTGTCACTAGATATTTAAGATAATTTTCTGTTTCCTAACTGGAAAAGTGTCTGTCTGGCTTCTCCCTTTGCTCAATGAGCTTTTATATGCTTGAGCATGTGCAGAGGAGGCGCAGGGAAAACCGCAGTCAATTATTGGTTGTGATGTCTGCAGTCACCGCCTTGATTACTGCATGGAGGGAGGAGCAGCCTTGGGGACAATCCTTAAATATCTGGTAGTTAATACATCTAATAATGTACAAAATATATCATTTGGGGGTTTGGGGCAATAAAACCGCCATTGACCATTTTTTTGTTTGGGAACATTCCCTTTAAAATGAAGGTTTGGGATTATGGGTTGAGTGTAAGTCTAAAAAAATCATCCCTGGGATGGTCTCATCTTTATTGGTTAAATCCCTTTCTGTTTGGTTAGCCCTGAATTTGTCTGAAATTAATATTTTGTCTTCTTCCTCACTGGATTTAGATCGAACTTCAGATAAAGTTGTAATAAGATATTTAGCAGAATAAGGTTGCTTGCTGTATCTGAGCAGAAGAAAAGACTTGGCTTGCAGTTCCACATGTCACTTTCCGCTGAGTGTTATTTATTAGTTTATTATATATTTTTCCATTTCATTGTTTAGTTCTGATCCATAAAAATGAGCTGCTGTTTGTGCTGTTGGGTGATGTCATATCATTAATCATCGTCTTTTTCTGAGCTCTATAGAACATTACTTACAGTATTTTGTAGAAGGGTTCCAATCAGGTTTTCCTGCTGCTCAGATCCTCATATCTGCAATATACAGTACTGTGGCTTATTACAAACAACTTAAAGCATAGCAATACAGATTTAAACCGCCCCCCCCCTCCCATTAAAAGTCCCCAGGGTGAGGACCTAAACCGGGTTTAACTTTATTGCTTGAAATCTTGTAATCCTGAAATATTCAAGCGCTGGTCCTTTCCATCCTGCCACTTGCTTGTGTCCGGGGCCCTGACCAATAACATTGATGTCACTTAGAGACCATAGGATTGGCCATTTCCAGATGAAAAACTTCAATCTGTCACATGTATGGTTTACCCAACACACCAATCTCCATACAGAGTATGAAGGAAATTGGTTAGGTAACTATCCTATTACCAACAGATTCCAGTAAGATCTGCCATGTAATGTACCACTTTTGCAACTGATGTTGGCCATGTTAGTTGAAAAGGCATCTATTGAAGCCCCCCCCAAGTATGTTTCATATCAGACTACCTAAACCCCAAGATGTCTTATCCCATTGTGCCTGAAGCAAGTATATTCCTTACTTCTCCCAGTTCTGATGTTTCTTTCTGTCCTTCGGGTAGCAGCCATTGGTCATGGCAACACACACAGCCAATACCAATATGTAAAAACAGACAAAATGCTTCCTTTTGGCATATGTTACCTTTCATGTCTGAGGCACCATTAGCATTGTACAGTATGTGTCTCTCATAATTTGTAAAAGACTACAGTATGGTTTTAACAGCCCTTTTTTGTCACACAAAGGAGGCCCATCTTGATAATAGTGTTGGTTATTGTTTAGTGCTACATCACAATAAGTAACTATCCACCATAACGGATGATGGTGGATAGGAAGTAAAAGAATCATGTGGGGACGTCACAACACCACAAACATGTTTAGAAACTATCAAAAGATATAGGTAATGGATCTTTTTAGGGAAGAGCATATCTTGGTGTGAGAGGTAGGGTGTCATATTTAGGACAGCCCCTATGATGGTACAATACCAATAATGAAGTCAGTATGTGGGTCATTACTAGTATATATTATTATATTTATTGGTTATTTTCTCATAACATTGAAGCAACAGTTAAATGCCATGGGAAGAGGTAAATGAGTTATTATACCAAAGCAGCTTTTTTTGTTTATATGGACTAATGGCCTTCATTCGTCTTCTATAGGAGTTCAAACCAAGATCATTTTCAGTACATTTATGCAATTCTTTACAACTCATCTAATTAGTTCATTAATATGCATAAGCTTCTGTTACCCCACCTGGTACATCATTGTTATGCTAATAGTCCAGATGACCATCTCCACAATGTACACACAGGTACAGCTGAGATGTTACAGCAGGTTCACAAAAGAGCACATCATACCCTAACTGATGTAACCAACACCAATGCAGCTTATTTGTGTGGCTATTAGCTGCCATTAAAACAACACAAAATGTTACGACCAATTGCTATGTTACTGAGAGCCACTTTCAAATCTGTACTAAGACTGTATATATAAGAAGAGCAATAGTAGCCAGCAAGATGGGCTAGTTAGTGACAAATATGGTGTTACACACTGCCTTTTTCTGTAGCAAAACAAAAACAATACTGTAAGACGCTTATGAAATAACTAGAAAGGAAAGTTTAAGTATAAACTTTGAATTTGGCTTAAAAGACCCGCATTTTTAAAGGGAATCTGTGTGTTTGTGCTGCAGATTTTAAAACTTCAATATGATGAGGACATTGTTGTTTTTTTACTTACCCTTTAAATAGTCACATGAATTAAAGGCAGTCAGTTGGTGTATGTACCTGTGTCAGGTTGGGGATATAAAATTGGTCAAAATGTGTTTTTTTTTTTGGCTATACTTAGCCTTTAAATATGATTGCCACATGATTGAATGGTACCTCAGTTGGTCACTGTCAGGTTGGAAGTTTTTGACTATAGTTACTCTTTGTAGTATGTCTGCCACAGAAAAGGAAGAGTAGGTCAGTAGGTGTGGTGTCTCAGTTGAGGTTAAAAAAAAACTAAACTTTTTGTATGATTAAGATCAAAAACAAATTTTGACCAGTTACCCTTTAGTATGGCTGCCACAGTAATGGATAAGTAGGTGTTTGTACCAGTGTCGGGTTAGGAAGTGAGAGCTCCCTGCACCACCATATAATAGATGAATTGTGCTGGGTGCTTACTGCAAAGTCCAGCCAGTGATCGAAATCCAAAATATCCCTAAAATAGAAGCACACCCCAGTCTTATTAGTGAACAAAACAAAAGTGTTATTCAACACAAAATTGTAACGTTTCGGTGTGCACATGACACCTTCATCAGACATCACCATGTGACACCGAAACGTTACATTTTTTATGTGGAATAAACACTTTTTGTTTGTTCACTAATAAGACTGGTGTGCGCTTCTATTTTTATGGATATTTTGTGTCGGGTTAGGGGTTAAAAAAACAAACCTTTTTGATTATTGATCAAAATTAGTTTTTTTTACTTTAGTTACCCTTTAGGTATTGCTGCAACAGCAATGGAGCGGTAGGTTCAGTAGGTGTATGTACCTCTGCCACGTGGGGGTTAAAAAAACAAACACTAATGGATAAGTAAATCAGT
The DNA here is from genome assembly GCA_019447015.1 of Hymenochirus boettgeri. NCBI lineage: Eukaryota > Metazoa > Chordata > Amphibia > Anura > Pipidae > Hymenochirus > Hymenochirus boettgeri. The sequence continues at coordinate 22,296,893 of CM033473.1, read as the reverse complement.
AGGTTTGTGTATCTGGGTCTGGTTTGAGTGTGTGCGTCTTTTTTTCTGTTTACAACCATATTGAGGATAATTCTAAATATTTTTTTTTTTATATTTAGTTTCCCTTTAAGTATGGCTGCCACGTAATGGATAAGTAGATCAGTAGGTGTGTGTACCTGGGTCTGGTTGAGGGGATACGTCTTTTTTTTGTGTTTATAACCATAAAACTATATTTTATTGAGGAATATACAAAATGGTTTTTTTGACTTTATTTACCCTTTAATACGGCTGCCACAGGAATGGAAGGGTAGTCAGTAGGGTGTGTACCCAAATGAGGTTGGGGGTATGTGTTTTTTTTTGCATTTATACCATATAACTAACATTCATTGATGATTGATCAAGGGAGATTGGGGGCACCTTTATCGGGTAGTTAAACGTAAGGTAAGTACACGTTTGCAGTAGAGATACCCTTTAAAGATTGTGTGTCTGTGTTAAACTGTGTTTAGTGGGGCTAAGAAAATTCTGATGACATCCATGTCTAATACCTTTTATATTGTACGCTCAAGATTTTTTGTTCTCGAAACACGATTACAATAACACTTTAACCCTCAAATCAAACAATCTTGGTTATATTGTTTTTTAAATCAAAAAACTTCAAATTAACTTTTCTAAAATAGGATTTTCAAAAAACGGCATATAAACCCACAGCGTCGATTACGGCCAGGAACCGTCTACATTATTTATGACTGTAAGGCCTTAAATAAAATTAGCATTTTTATGATCAATAAGGGCAGGCAGAGACAGATGTACTAATGACACCAATACAAAGGGGTGCGGAATACAAACCTACTGCACCTTCCGCATAACAATGTGGTCTAATGTGGCTTCCATATCTGAAATAATAAATAGAATTTGACAATCTACATGGCAAACTAATGGAATAACGTTGTAAGAAGGGTAAGTAATGATCGGGGGAGCTTTCTGGACCATAGTATAAATGTGGTTGGGGCTGGGGGAGGAACCCTACAGTACCCAAAAGTGAATAAGGGGTGGACATACCCTTTAATGCAGATCCTTTATAATAACATGGCCCTCTAACGGGTTGCAGTACCTATTTTAAGTATTAAAATATGACTGGGAGGCTTGCTACAGTGAATAAAGTTGTTTTTTTGCCTGTTGAGTCCTCTGGGTTTAGCCAGTACTTACCTTCCGAAGTTTCTATACACTGTCCTGCTGATCCCGCTTCCTCCTTCCGTCTGCGAGCTAATCAATAAGAAGACACGTTGCAGAAAAGGCATGTCTTCTATTGGTGAAGCCCTGGACAAGGAGATGGAGGCGGGAAACATCACGTTGGCGATTGAACTTTGGAGGAAAGTACAGGACATAATGGAACCCAGAGTTGAGAATCGAGCAGCGTAGGTCCTCACTCTGGGTTCTTTTAAAGGGAGGGCTGTCGCCTTAAACACTATAGTTGTCCTTTGACGCTAAAATATAAATAAAGAGATTCTGTAATTCCTAACTAGCTTAATGGATTATATGGAGAAATAATTCTGTAGGCTTCTGTTCATTTCCAGTTTTTTACAGCGTTCATTGAATCCACACACGATCCAGTCCAGCATTGGACCATGAATACCAGCTTTAGTCTTAGATCAGGAAGTAGTTACTTTAGAAATTTGAACTGGGGAGGGGTTAAGAAAACTCAATGAGCGTGTGAACTTATTGTGTCCAGGACATGCCCTGGTGGGAGGGCTGCAGAAATCCAGAACCTGCAGAACAAACATAGAATTCTCCAAAATTAGATTTTCTCCAAATGAAGTGAAGTTTAAGTTATAAATTATATAATCCTTTGAGGCTTATTTATACATAGATTTTAATTTAGCCTTTTAGACTAAATTCAGACACATTCTTAATATACTATTTGACATCTTTCTGCAAGCCCTTTCGTATTATTCGTTATAAAAATTACTAAGTTAGATAATTAATCATTGGACCTTTTACTCTATTGAGTCTAAGACAATATTCCTGGATTTTTTTCTAATGGGGTTAGAAATATTTTATTAGTGTCAGTTAAATGGATTTTTTATAGCCATGAAGCTGGTTACGCAGCGTATCTGTATTTGGAAAGAACAAATGAATTAAATAGCTACAACAAACTCTATAATCCCCCGGAAACCTTTATACATTACCTGCATTACAAAGTCACTCTGACATTTCATCATTTCCTTCTCTTTTATGAACAGTACTTACCCATTTTACCAGTTATACAGAATTATTCAGGTCTCATACACAAAATGATCAATGCTAAATTCTCCTGTGTCCTAGAAATAGTTGATTGTACAGAAAATCCGATAAGGCCCATAGGGCAGGGTGTCCAACCTGCCCCCTTGTCAATAACCAGTCTGCTTGTAAAACCCCACCCCAAACCACTCAGACCTCTAGCTATGAAAGGGCTTCCGGTTGGGCACCGCTGCACTAGGAACTCATCTTCTTGCTTCTCCTGGTTGTTCCACAATGTACAGAAGCCACTTGACCTATTTGCTGTATACTTTGTGATTGTTAAATGAATGGGCCAGGCAAGGGATGTGGCTGAATCATCAGAATTACCTTCCCCTATAGGTTTAGTTTGTGTAAATGGGCGGCTATAGAGGATTATCATCCAGGAATCAGTCTGAGATTTTCACTCTGCAACGGTGTTCTTGCGAAAGGTAAATATACTTACCTTCGTACCCGGCTCTTGCTCAATTGATTGAAGAACGGGAGGTAAGGCTTCAATCAATACATTAAAGGAATAGTTTATACTTTTCGAGCTAATAAATTAATTTAAAACAAACATCTGACAATCAGTTAAAATTCATCTGCTTGGGACACCCTTAAGTAACAAATACGGTAACCTGAAATAGAAGCATTGTACAGAGCCTGTGCAAACTGCCCATGACCTCTCTCTAAACATATTTGCTCTGTCAAAAAAATTCCTAGAAGGACATTTAGATGAATCTACTACAATATTTTTGTTTTTTTCTGTCATTTAAAATTGTATCAGACCTGTTTATAGGCCTAATACTGTTTCCATTATTTCCTGGCATAATGTGTTCCATACAACTATAGTATTTCAGCAATAATATTAACAGGACATTATGACCGTATCTTAGCACAAATCCAATGAAATACAATAAAGATATGAAAGGATCTAGGAAACATTAATTTTAATTGGAAAACAGAGCTTGAAAATAAAAAAGGATGTGAAACGCGTTGAAAAGATTTTTATTTCTCCCTGTCGCCTGACATTAATGACGAAATTCGCTCTTGTGGGTGGAAAGTAAAATAGTAAAACTTGGTTTGCAGTATAAACAATAAAATTATTGATTAAAACTGGGAGCGAGCGGCCATTTTGTTCAGCCTGCTGGGAAATAAAGTGCTCAGAACAATCTGCTGGCAAATATGTACAGATGCTCCTCTGTACTTTACAAAGTTGTTCAGATCATGTCACAGATGCTTTGGTATTGGTCACAAGAGCTACACACCTCCCCACGTTCGCCAAATAACTGTTCATCCCCTGGGTCCCTAGTTCCTCAATCGGAGAACCAGGGAAGTTACACTATTTTGCTATTTCCACAGGAAATGTGAGAACTGTTATCAGTCCGCGCAATCAAATTGTTTTATATCTGTATTAGGGTTTGCTTCTGGTTGCAAGTCATTTCAAAGACAGAATCCTTCATCGTCTAACTAGTAGGACCATACAGGCATGTAACACACAGCCACAACTACTAAATTCAGTCCTTAAACCCATGCTTCACCTATTTGCACAATGTATTTGCAACAATGTATCTATAACTTGACATATTTGGGTCAAGTTAAAATAACTAGAGAATCAATTAAAAAAACAGTTTCTATTTTAACAAAGAGTTTTAAATATTGGTTTAAGATGAGATCTGCGGTAAAAAAAAAAATTAATCTTTAAATGCCCCGTCGTAGTAAATGAGAACATTTATAACGTTTTTTTTTCAAAAAGCCTAAATTATTGCTTCTGCCGGCTTCCTCAGTGCTTCCGCACTAATCTTTTAATACAGGAAGGCTCAGGGCACTAACCGGCAGGTGGAACTGTAGGTGCCGGTGCCCTCAGCAAAATTATATTGGGAGGTAGGAATAATCATCCTACCTTCTGCCCCAGGTACTTATCATTTTTAATAATTTTATATAAGATTTTATCTTGCTAACCCTGAACATACTTTTTAAAAAGTTATTGTATATACTCTGAAGGTTGCAGTTACATTGTAGTTTACTATTGTCCCCACTTATTGACTCCTTAAAATGGCTGACCTGTTTCTTTTTTTTTTTTTTGCAGATTGTGTTCCGGAGATCAGGACGGAAACGAGAGGAAAGGCATGGATGAAAAGTAAAAATGAAGCTCCTACTGATCCTGCCACCTGATCATCCATTCGCCGTCTTTTTCAGAGATTCAGGCAGCAGCAAGAAGCTCGCTTTGCCAGCTGAAAGGTGCGGGAGGGACCCTAATGACATTGAAAAGGAATATTCTTGTAGAGCAATCTACAGAATACAGTCAAAGCGATCTGGTTACAGTAACTGAAAGCCCAGCCACTCCCTTATCTTTCCAGACTGCGTTCGACCTCTGGAGTGTCCGATCGCGCTAGGCTCATGCTCCATTGTTTTAGAAAGCACTGGGAGGTAAGTTTCCTGGGGAATAATAAAAATAAAAGGGTGGGCCAGATTTAAAGATGCCTGTGGGAAAAGTGAAGGATTGGAAATAAGTATCCAAAGCAAATCTATGGAAATATTACCTGACAGAACTAAGCCTTCTGCTGAGGCACTTTAAAGAAGACAGATTCGTGCGACAGTGGTATCACAAAAGTGATTTGCTTTAGACAATGTCGGAGAGACTAGGAGCCCTCAGGATCGGAGTCCCGTGCAAGCAGAAGTTTAAACATTCTTTTTATAACCATTCCAGAGCAGACTCTCCACGCTACTGTTGTTTTAGAAGTGAAACATGAGTTTAAAAGAAGATATCAAAGCCTTGAACTCAAAAATGTCAAATATCGAAAAACAGCTTTCCGAGATCCTTAATATTATCTTCAAGGGGAGTGCACTCAAACGCCGCAAAGATATTTGAAATATCAAGGCCGCAGTCTCCAGAATCGAAAGGGACATATTTGGGTCAAGTTAAAATAACTAGAGAATCATTAAAAAAAACAGTTTCTATTTTACAAAGATGCCGGTTTAATTAGCTCTTTTATACAGATGTGCCTAGAATAATGTATTCACTCGGCAATGTGATCCAGGACTTTATGGCCTTAGAAAAAGATGAACATTATTGCCGGCAAAGCCTAGGCCTTCAACCGGGAATCTAACAGCTAGCTTCCTATGGACATTATAGAATTTTTGAATTTGGAGAAGAAAGAGAAAAAATATGGTGTTTGAATCCTTTTTATTTAACATCCTTTTGGGAGTTGGAAAGGTTTACCGCCTTTCTCTAGATTTGTATTCTTAAATCCTTAATTAAATCTTAAGTAATGCTCTCTAATATCCAGGAATAGCAATGGAGGAACATTTTTAAAGTATCAGCGGGGTATACAATAATTACTACCAGTAATTACAAAGAATAAAAAACAAAACATGGGCTTTGCCCTTTTGCAATGTTGATGCACCTTTAACGGGAATTGCATTTACTTTTGTATATTTAGGCTTTATAGAAGCATGCCTTATGTAACTACGTCTGATGCTTGTCCCCTCGAGGCATGGACAGTGTGTGGGACAGTGTCAAACGTTCTTTGCTGCTACGGCTTTCCACACCATCACCTTGTACGACAAATGTTTGAATGTCACAATATATTGATCACCACATGGGTACTGGATTTGCTGCAGATTTCTAGGCGCATTTGGGAACGTTATTGTTTTATTCTAGCTATTGCTCTACTAGCCATGAAGTCCAGATCCCCAAGAAGGAGATTATAACCACCGGTGGTTTAGAGAACATATCAACCATCCGTGGTAATGATGCAGTTCTGGAATTTTTTTGAACATTACTTGGGGTTTAAATGTATGAAACATAGCATGAGCAAGATTTTTATATCTAGGCAATAAAACGGACCGCCTTTTTATTAATGTTAATTTAATATTTTTATGATTGGATCGGCGAGTCCCCGTTTGAATTCAGTTATGTGTGACCATGTTATAGTATGAAGGCTTTGTGCGTTTGCTTTCCTATAAAGTGTGGGCTTAATTATATAATTATACTTATTATTATATAATATTATAATCCACTATAAATGGGCAAAACCTATCTATCTTATCCATCCATCTATTTATCTTATGTTATTCTATCTATCTAATCTATCCATCTATCTATCTATCTATCTATCGTCTACTCATCTAATGTAACCTATCTATCTATCCATCTTTTCTTAGTAATTATCTACTCTATCATTTATAAATCTATCATCTATCTATCCATCCATCCATCTATCAGTATAGTATTTGAGGTTGAATAAAGACATACGTCCATCCATCCCAACCCATCTAGCAAATCCTCATTTCCTGCCTAACAGTTGATCCAGATATCTCTCTATCTATCTATCTGTAATAGAGATATGTCTAACTACAGTAATTATGGCAACAACTTAGCATGAGTATTTAAGAGACATTAGTGATCGGACAAAGTCTTTTTCTGATTTATTGATGCAATCAGAACTCCAAGGACAAAATACAATCACCTGATCATCTGCCAAGCTAAGCAGCTTTTCACAGTGCAGATCAAGAATAAATACTTTCGCTCTACAACTTAATACACCCCTTGGAATTAAATAGGGTGGTCCAACCATGTTTGAAAGTCATACAACACAATAACTTGAGTGGTATTGAGAGTCTTTATAACTGCGTTTAAATGGGGGAAATGTTTAATGAAAGATTTAAAACCCTTTTCTGCATATCCCACCCTTATGTTTTAACAAGAGATTTGAAACCCACCTCTGCATATACCACCCTTATGTTTAAAAGAGATTTGAAACCACCTCTGTAATACCCCCCTTATGTTTATCGAGAGATTTGAAACCTACTCTGCTTACATATACCACCCTATGTTTAAAGAGATTTGAAACCACCTCTGTATATACCAACCACCCTTATGTTTAACAAAATTTTGGAAACCACCTCTGCATATACCACCCTTATGTTTAGCGAGATTTGAAATCCTAAATCTGCATATACCACCCTTATTTTAAAGAGATTTTGTAACCCACCTCTGTATATACCACCCTTATGTTTAACAAAAGATTTGGAACCACCTCTGCATATACCACCCTTATGTTTAGCGAATTTGAAACCTACTCTGCATATACCACCCTTATGTTTAACGAGAATTTGAAACCTACATCTGCATATACCACCGTTTGTTTAGCGAGAGATTTGAAACCCACCTCTGCATATACCACCCTTATGTTTATACAAGATATTTGAAACCCACCTTTGCATATACCACCCTTATACCGCCCTAGTGGGCCACCAATCGGTTTTTAAATCACGATCGGATCCACTAGTGTTTCCCTAGCTTTAAAAGTACCAAAGACTATTATGACTAAGTGCACCAGGCCATAGGCAATGGTGCTTTTACTAGGTCATTGAACTCTGACATGAATTTGCTTATCCCTATTTAACAGTTACATTATTTCTGATAATTTACTATTTGCACAGATCAACATAACTAAAGCACTGATTTCACAATAACAAATTATGACATCATAAAGCACTGTTGTGAAGCTTATAATTTATACTCTTCACGACTCTGGTGTATTATAACAAGCACTTAAGCTACACATTATGTTTTAAATTTACACACAAATTCATTTTTACATTTAACCATAAGGAAAAAAGCATTGCAAATGAAGCCTGCAGTCTTTCCTTTAAAATAATCCCTGGATCACCTCTTTGATTGTAGCAGGTTGAGACATTACATTGCGGAAAATGTTCACACAAATGTTCCTGTAGCTTGAGTGACACCACATGACCCTCCTGGGCTATATTTATGGGTGTGTTCGTAATCTAAGATATCGGTCATTAATTTATTGATCACAATTGTAGATCTACAAACCGTGATCATAGATTTCCTTATTGGCCATACCATGTCCGCAATAGTAATTTTACGATAACCTGCAGTATCACAAATTTGTGATATCGCAGATGTTTAAATATGCCTCTCTGTTCCTCCTCCCTGTGCTATGGTTTAAAGGGAATCTCCATCCTAAAAACGCTTTTTAATATATTGTAGGGCACCCCTGCCCACCATTTAGATTACTAAATAAGCAGCACAAAACATACCTCCAGCCCTCGCTTCAGAATGCCATCTCCTCCGCTGCAACAGGGGCCAACTGTCAGCCGCCGCATCTGTGATAGGCTAAGAGGCAGCCAATCACAGGCAATGCGAGTGCACTAATCTAAGTAGTGGGTTAATTTTAGTTTTTGGGGAGGATATTCCCTTTAAGCCAAATTTGATCAAATCGCTCAAAATACCAAAATATCCACTTGAAAATTGAGTGGTTTTTGAAAAAACAAAGATTGAGTAAATTTTCATCCACCCTATTTCCTGCCGATTTCAAGGTGAGATCAGCGGAAAAGTTTCGATGCAACGTGGGGAACTTTTTTTAGGTCGAAAAACAGCTGCCGTATATGGGTAGCTTAATGGTTGGGGAAGACAAGAAGACCCAGCACAGACATTTAATGATTGAAGTCATCAGTGCTCGTCCCCCCCAAAATTTTAGATCTTTTTACAGACAGAAAAAAACAGTAAAATGTTAGTCTGCTTCTCCAGGCTGGCAGACTTGAAAATAACTGTAAAAAAGATAAACAGTTGAGGGGCATAGCTACTACCAATGCGGACAAATACTGGTCACATAGGGCCATATTTATATAGGTTTTTAGTGCCTTTAACAATCATTATAACAGACTCATTACGGCATTTTACTACGGCATGGTATTCTACAAACATTTCCGGTCGACCAGTTCCGCAACACCACGGTAAACAAACTTGCGATACTGCGGGGTTTATAAATATGGGCCATGCTACAAGCTGGTCATTTGGCTACAAGCTTCTGAAAGCATGAAGGTTCAGCAGTATATATCGTCGAACCGATGCAGGCCATATAACTTCTCTATGGGTTTACCCAGAGATGTGATCCAGGCTCATTTAAAGATAAGACCAGAAGGCTTTTATTTAACCCTAACATATAGAGACTTGAGTTTCTCATTAACAGATACTTGCACCATAGCTATTAAGCATTGATGAGCAAAAATTCTAAAAATTTAACTGTGGTTTTTTTAATTTTTTAATTATTAAGCCCAACTTTATTATTCTACATACATGATTTCTTTCCTCTAAACATTTTTATTAACTAGAAAGGTTCTCTAACAATATTGTGACATTCAGACTATATTTTTTACGATAAAATATTTCCACTTAATGAAGCTTTCTATCACTTTCTATTTTAAGTATTTTTTGTTCATGACATAATGAAACGGAAAGAAGAAAGATATTTATTATTTAGTTAATTTCAAGCAATCTCTATTTTTTACAAAAAAAAAAATATATCTGTCAACAATAAATTATTTTATTATATATATATATATAAATTTATATAAAAATTCAACACAATGGGCATTAAAGGCATTTTCTTGGTTTTCCAAAGGGAACCTGCTTGTAACTCTTTATTTAAAAAAAGAATATTTATTGATTGTATTATCTTATAGGATTTGGATATGTTGTGGAAAGTCGAGCCAATCGCTATCAGGCCTCTGTTGACTTGACAATACAGTTTTGACCAATGGTAATAGAGTAACGTTTTCTTTTTTAAAAATAATGTTTTCATTCTCTGTGACCTTCTGGGTTATGAAGGATTCTTTATGACACTGTCAAGTTTCTTATGTTTTGGAAAATGAATTTGCTGAACTAGGTAGTAATGGTCCTCCCCTCTTTCTAACAATGGACTTTGCTTTTTATACAGTTTTGAAAATTCTCTATTAAATTTCAGTGAGACAAATTGGGCTCAATTGAATTAAAACCAGAAAGTTCATGCAAGATGGCTTGGGGTTTTTTGTGTGCCTATTTTGCAGGCGTTAAAACACCTGTCGTAAGATTCCATTGTGAGAAACGTGGCCTTTGTGTCTGTTATGCATGTTTTTGGTCTCAATGTACTTTGTCTGGGTAACATTTATTTCACATTGAGATGCTATGATTGAATTAAAAACGAATGTTGCGTTATCTCTTAAGATACTGAAAAATCTCCGTCCTATGAACAAAGAGCAATGGTCCAGCAGCATAGGTGGGCGATGGAAGTTTAAAAAGCTTGTGTTTCGGTTACAATATGAGGTGATAAATACTTAAACTAAAAATCCAGTGTAAAAACATTCTTTGCTACATACTACTGGACGGGAAAATTCTATTATCTGCAACACATACATTTTGTGCCATATATTTTGAAGGAACATACATCTTCTCATAAACTTCTTAGTAGGATGTTTCCTTGTAGGTAAAATGAGGTCATCTATGTCAGGCAGTAGAAAATCAAAGAATTTTTTGGTGGCTAAAGCCACGATGTCTAGAGATCCCTACAAAGTTTTTGATAATGTGTGTTCAGAGTCAGAAAAAAAGAACTGAGCCAATCATTTTAAGAGGAATCATTCTACCCCATGGTGACATATAACAACCACGCCCAAGAATGCAGGTTTCGGGCCATTGATGGCCACAGCCATTTTGTATCATAAAAAAAAATCATAAAATACAGATTGTTTTCCCCCCAATGTATATAAACCTGTGGTCTGTGTAAAAGTATCGATATTGGTATTTCAGTAACAAGGGCCATCACACCATTAAGGTTTAAGGTGCTGGTCCTTTAAATAATTTTGCATTTGGCTCTACATTACCACCTATTTATTGTCTCTCTGTCTATCTACCCATGTCTGTCCCTCTACCATGAATTACAAGAAATGAAAAAGGGGTATCTTTAGGTTGTATGGTCTTCATAAATGTTCCAAATCACGGTGGTCCATGAAGCTTCTCTCGACTTCTCATCTTCAGACTTGAGAGACACAGAAACAACTTGTTAAAACTGAGATAACTGGAGAATTGACTGAGGTCCCCAGGTCAACTGGGAAGGTCACGTGAGTCCTGAGCTGCAGTAAATGTTATTTAGAAGGTTGATTTTTGGAGTAGAAGGAAACGTACAATGAGAACCAACAATCCACATTTCTTATTTTGTGGTGTCGTGAGTGGTTAACCGTGATGTGGTGTATTTATAAAGGTGCAGTGGTAATTTCAGATACCGCACCATTAGCAACACTTGCAACTACCTAAATGATTAGTGTGCCATCTGTTTAACCTTGCACTATGGATGAAATAATGAGGGGGGGAAATGCAGATACCACACAGTATCAACCATAGAATGCCTACGCCTTTTCAACCCTTTTACTACTTGTAACTGCAGCAATAAATAACAATGATGCCATTAAAGGGGAACTGTGGTTCTATAAACAGTGCCCTCTATTAAAAAAACACTATTTTCATGCTTCTAGCTGCAGTCTATCCAAACTTGCAGGCCAGTATAAAGGCTTGTACTTCCTGCTTACACTATTTGTAAAGGCGTGTGGTTTGCTTTTTAGTAATTTATGATTGTTTTTCACTAATTAACGTAACGATGGTAAATCTACAATAGCGCGATTATAGATTTACGATCCCCATAGAATACCATTGCGGTAGGGCCCATGTGAAACTTGAACATCCCCAGCAAGCCTCTGGCTTCAGCATGCCTCACTTGTATCCTACTGCTTGGACAGAGCATCATCAGCTACATCCATGCTCCACCCTGAACTTTTTAAAGCTACCACAAAGCCTGAAAGCATAAAAAATATCACCTAAGATCCCCAGAGAAGCCTGTAACTAGCTTCGAAAGATCTATAATTTTTTTGGGGTGTGGCTTACGAAGCTTAAAACACATGCCTGGCACAGAGAAAAGGCATTGTAGGAAGAGAGACTAAGGCCCATGTTTATAAACCTGCGGTTCACGGTTTTGTATAGTATCGCGGTTGTAAATGTATGCCTGCTATTAGTAAACTACTACCGCAATGGTATTCTTGGCCATTTTCGGCCATTTACTACTATCGCTATCGACTTTACCATTTAACGTAAATTAATGATCGTTATAAACGACCGATAAAGTGCGCAGGAATTGCTAAAAAGCAATACTGCACCTTAATAAAATATCCCTAGGTTAGTTTGGAAAGGTTTGGGAGATCTCTTTCTTTTCTTTTTAACTTTGTTTATTGAAATCAAAATAAATTAACAAAATCCTGCATATCAGCGGCAAAGTCATAAAAACGTAAAACAATACACTTATTATCTGTTCATTCCTATATAGAAACGAGTATTTATACAGATGGTATAACGGCTAACTTAGGAAATACATGTTATACTGGCTGCAGTTAACATTGTGATTAGAAGGGTATGTATTCTCTTCATACCATTGAGTGTAGATGGTGAGCATTCAGTGGCGCTCAGAGCCATCACTTCACATAAAGATTTAGCAGTCCATCCAATGTTAGTTGTGTGCGTGTGTGAGGCCTATATTGTGAGCATAGTAATGTTGAGGGGGATGAGAGAGGGAGCAGGAGGGGGGAGAGAGGGGGGGAAGAGACGGGGGAGCCAGGAGGGGGATGAGAGGGGCGTGAGCAGGAGGGGGGAGGAGAGGGGAGAAGGGGGGAGCAGAAGGGGGTCTCCTGGTGCGATTGACATTGCAATTGATTGGGGAGATCTCTTTTCAATTGAGGAGACAAGTTTCCCTTTAAATATAACCGGTAACAGTTGTCTACAAAAGTTTATAAATGTTACCCCACCCATGGTCCCAAGCCATACAGACATGTTTGTAAAATGGCTGTTCCATGCAGTATTTAAAATATCGAAAAGTACCGCTAACCCTAACATTTTGTTGATCAGGGAATCTTCTTTTATTTGGGCATCAGTAAGTACTTTTAGACAATATTGTATGTGCAGAACCTATAGTAGACGTAACAAATAGCATCGCTTTATTCAAACCACATTTACTCGGCATCTAGTTTGCTTTGATACCAAAATGTCTTTTTAACAACTGTGTGAACTTGAAACCTTTTGCAGCACAGAGAGTCCCTTCTCGCTATTTGTCTGAATGCCACTTAAAATCTCATTGATCTCACACAAATCCAAAATAACAGCGTCTGCCATCGGATCATTTCCGATTTATAGATTTAATGAACAGCGTGGAGGCAGTGAATTTTTTTTTTCCCCAATCGTCTTTTAAAACGTTTTTTTTTTTTTTCTTCTTTACTGATGTGCCCAAGGGAAACCAGTTCTTTAGTTCCCAGATATGTCACAGATCTGAAAAATGATTGTATTTCTACAATTTCATCTCCTTCCAGTTTTCTTATTGCTACGTTGGTAGGATTCAATAGAAGGTGACATGGATCCTCGTTTCTTAAGTCCTTACTTCTCAAGCTTCTAAAACATCATTACTTCTTTTTTTTTTTTTAAATATAACTACATACGTAACAATGACCCAGACCAATAATGAATTTTTGCTTAGACTTAAAGTTTTTGTAGAAAACGGTACTTAGCTACAATGGTTAAAATCATAACAGATACGCTTATTCCCTGACCGAACAAGTGGCCTACACTGACCTGATATTGGGTTATTTTGATTCGTTCGATTGTCAAAACTGTCTAATATCTGACGGTCCAGTTGGTATGCACCTTGCTGATATTCCCCTGCCTGGAAAGGTAAGGTAACTACTGTACAATGTTCTTGCTGATGGCAATATCCACTCGCAAATGTTTTGACACAATTTCGGGTGGCACATCGAATATTTCCCTTAATTGTGTTAATTCCAGTCAATATTTATTGCCCCTCTTTTAAAATTTCACGTAATATTGATTAACATTTACCCAATCACATGGGCCATAATTTATAAAGACCCAGTATCACTCTTATCGTAAATCATGATTTTGCCAAGACATAGTTTTTACTACCGCATGGTATTCTATAATAAGAGTGGTCCGTACATTTACAATAGCACAAACCCGTTTGCTGTACGAGCGCGACTTAATGTACCTTAACAAAACGCTTATTAACGGTAACAAACAACCAGGTCTGAGGACTTTGCCTCACACTCTTTTGTGATAAGTGCTCTCCTTTCTAGGCAGTAAGTGTCCCCTACTGCCCCCCCTGCTCAATGCCTGCTTTAGTGATCTCAGCATTTGCAGAGGAGCGTGAAACACATTCAATCATTGGTCATGTCACATGCCTTAATTGACTGCATAACTAGAAGGGAGGGAATGGCCACTTACTCTTCCGATAATGGCAAAATATTAGAGACTTAAAAAAAAAGAGTCTAAGGTTGGGGGGGCCCTCTGAGATCAAGTAAGCTGTACATCTAGTGGTTGAATTGCGGTCAGGTAACTGACAAGTGACCAGTTTTTTAACTCTACGATGGTGGCAGACTTCTACTCAGGCGCGGCGCAGCCTGCCCCCCACGCGATGTCCCATGTGTTCTGTGAAAGTGTTTCCTATGTCGTTGACGATGATTCAACATCACGGCCATGATTGGCCTGGAGAAACCCTGGGCACACGAACATTGGAGGGAATGGACCAGGCATACCAGATTCTAAATAAACAGGTGAGGTGGACATATTCCTTTAAGGGAATGAATGGGTTTCTATGTGTGTTGTCATAACATCAAGGTGTAAAGATGGATGCATTCCTCTAATTGAATCATGGGAGTTTTCATGGGTGTTGGAAGGATTTCAATATGTTTACAGCGTAATATCCCATATCTCACTGCAATTGTGGGGATTCCTTTACTTTTTTATTTTTCTGTAACAATGATAGTCTGACATCTTTGATTTATACCAGAAGACATAGATTTGTAATAACTAATAGATTTCCAGCACCCAATTCAAGTATCTGGGGATATTTCCCTCACAGTTTTTTCAATGTCTGGTTGTGTGTACAATCAATCAAACAGCCACTATTAAAAAACGTTGCGCCTTTCCTTTAAAGAAAGCTAAAGCTAAATTTTAAAAAATTGGAAATTCCTTGGAATGTTGTTTTTTCTCACTTCCCAAAATCAGCAGCCGTTTAAAGGGGAAGTCAGTGGAAATACATATGCTTTAAAAAAAGAGCAGTATTTAATGTCCATCCAATGACATCCCATTCATGTTTTATCTGTGTATAATAAATGCAACTGAAATACTGACCTCCTGTTGCAGGACCCTAGAGAGACCGTTAGTCTTGCCCTTTGACCCAGCGCTGGGTTGATTCAGTTGCTCAGTAGAGATCTGAAGCTGTGTGACCCATCCAACAGCCAATCAGAGAAATTATGGTTAGCAACATTCCAAGGATGTGGTGCATTCTGGAAAGACCTAGAAGGACCCGTTAGAACTGAAACGTCACTCACTAATTTCAACATGTCAGGGGACCGCAAGGGGTAAAGAATTCAACTGATTTTTCAAAATGGAAGAGAATTTGTAGAATAACTAAGTATGTACAATAGAAACTAATACTTTTTAAAATATTGATTAGTTTTTTATGAACTTTCCCTTTAATCTGTCTTTATCTGGCTCACAAAGAGAATTCAGAAGCCACTGGATACCAGATTATGGCTTCGCGTAATCAAGACTGGTCAGTCAGAAAACATTTGTTACTCTTAGGAAGGTCTGTAGAAAATCAGAAAGTCACAAACCTGCAGGAGTTACAGAGTGATTTCTCTGCAATGTTGACAGTTGCAGCTATTCCACTAGTTTTAGGAATGACCAAACCAGTCGCATCTCATTAATATGCGTAGCATTTGTATGCCTTCTAATTCACCTAAATGTGTTATTTTCCGGATTCTATAAATCTATTGGAATAGAGCAAATGTGATGGGGGTGGGAGATTATATGTTCCTTTCAGGGAAGTTAATCGGGTATCACCCAGCATCTAAATCTCCATAATGTTTTTGTTATCAGCAATATATTGTGTCATGTGTTTGTTAATGTTTCCTGCTAGTCTTTTTTTTAAAAAAAATTTTTTAAAGAAGCACAAAACGACATTGTTTATTGAAAAAAAGGCACTTTTATTTCTGCTATAAACACTATTTTTATAAATGAATAATCCGGTTGTGTACGTAGAATTTGTAGCGAGTTGGTCGGGAAATCATTTATTTTCACACGGGCAGACATGGGTGCCACAGAATCGGAACTTAACGATACCGGGGTTACAGTAAAAGTACGGCCATTGCCAACATTTACATTGGTTAGCCTTACGCATACTATGTTGTAGTAAAGAATACAACCGCAATGCTATTGTATAGGTGATTTTGGCCCAAGTAGTCTGGTCTAAATCTCAATAGAAAGAAACAGAGAATCATGGGAAATAGAAATCCCGAATTGTATGTCATTGTCATATTATATTCTATATGACACAATGTCCCTTAGAACTGTCTCCATTAATTTAAATATCTCTTCTTTCCCACACCAAGGGTCTTTATAATGCCACTATATGGAATACAAACTGGAGTGAATCCTTAAACATGTTTATCAATACACCGCCAACATTATGTAGCTACTTAATGGGAAAGATTGTAGGTAATTCTATGTGTTGCACTTAATTTTGCACATTTTACTTGGATGGAAATGTGCAGCCTGAGTCCACCTGTGTGATGACAATTAAAGGAAGTAGTCAGCATTTTACTACTAATTACTATACCACATTACCAGGAACAAAACTTAAGATGGCATTATCAAGTTTAGTCCACACAACACACTGGGACATTTTCTCATCTCTATCTCTGTGATGAATGTGACTACGCTGTGGCCCCAAACCAACTCCTCCCCTAAATACACCTTAACCCTAGGGCCAAACTGCCTAATTTTCGCCCATGAACCATTTATCCAAAGTCTGACTCTAGTGCCTGATCTTGCCCCCCCCTCTAACAGTCCAGTACTGCTCCAGACTGTAAGCAGAAGGCACAGTGCAGACAGCACTCAAGTCTAGACGTGGACAGGAGCAACCTTCCATAAAGGAAAGAGGACAATATAAAAAAACAAAACCAGCCCTACTAATTTAAATATAAACTACTGTACAAAGTAAATCCAGTAATACGTAACTTGACTTCTACCAATATTCAATAATTTCCCTGCATTATTATCCCTCGTGTGTCTTCCCTTTGCACTGCAGAGGAATGCTAAATGTTCCATATTTTGTGATGTACAAGTGTTCCTCTCAGGTTGCAGCTAAACTTTGTAGATTTTGGATCACGTAAGTTTGTGGTGTTGTTCCACAGCGGAAATGGCTGATAATTTGTTTTTAATGACCGTTATTATTGGAGCAATTGCTCTCTGCCAGTTTAAGTTATTCTCTCTCCATTTAAAATCTCCTGGATTTACTCAGTAAACCAACTTATTGATCTATGGAAATTGCCTCTCGCCCCCTTTAATGAAAACATTTCCAGTCTGTGTCTTGTCTTCCTACCTCACTTAAATGATCATGTGACCAGCGCAATATGCTTATAGGATTTACCACGTAATATTTTCTATAATAACTTAACCGCAAATGATATAGGGGACTTTACTAGGAGAGAATGAAATTAACACATCAATAAAATGAAGTACAGTGATGAACTATACTATCGAAAAATACTGCATGTACCGATTTCTTTTAAATCTGCGCTGATATTCATACAGATAATTCCAAGTTTCTCTTTGACTAAAGAGGAAATAAAAGAAGGGGGAAAAAATAATAAACTGAAACCATCACAGTAAATAGTTCCCAAGGAAATGAGTAATGGACACAGTACTGACATACAGACAACAACTGGAATGGGCTCATGCAGGCCGAATTGTGGCTAATGTTAATATTGCAACCCTGCTGACCTGCTCGTACTGTCATGCATTTATGTTCTGAAACAAATGAATGGATGGTCACTCGGAAAATGAACCTATTCCTTTTTTGCATTAATGAAGAATTGGGAAGTTATCTTTACCGCCTCCCTTTTTCAATTATGCAGCTTTCCTTTCAAGTTTTTGCAATTTTGTGAATCTAGCCAAATACTTTCAAATTTCATCTTCTTAAACCGCACAACTACTGTAAACTAAAATACTGTCACTAAGGAATCAAAAAGTAGGTAGGCCAATATACGGCTTACGAGCCCCTCTTTATATGCAAATGAGGACCGAGACTTCTGGTTATTAAACCATTTTACCCTACGGTATATTATAATGTGCAATGCCCAAATGTTATACGTAATTCCTACTTTCGTTTTTCTGTTCTGGACTAAAACACCTTGCCCTAAAAAACCCTACACAGAACACTAATGCATGCTAATACCCGACCTATTACTAATCTTTAATGTTGTTAGTAAGTTGCTGAAGATCCAGAAAGACCCTAGAGAACCCAGCAAGAAGGACAACAACCTTACAGTGTGAACAGTCTGAATCTATTTTAACGCCCTGGAGGAAATCTAATACTTTCCAATTTTTCTAAGGAAGAATTATTTGGGGGCAAACTCAAACCAAATAATCTGGAAAACCCCGAGTGGAATGTGCTGGAATAGACATTGCTTATATAACAGACATTGAAAACCTTGAGACATTTACCGCAATAAAACCGTAATCAAAAAAAAAGGTAGGGAAAAGTAATTAAAAACTGTAAGTCTAGAGAAATACAATTGTTTCAGATTTAATTGTAAGAATTAGTGGTGATTCTCTTGAAAGTTTCAACCTGGAGGAGGAGAACGGGAGAAAAAGGATGTAATGTTTAAATACGGCCCTGGGATCTCATCATTAGTACATGGCTGGCAAATGCATAGAGATCGCACATGCTCCACTAGCTCTCAACCCTCATAATCCAGCGATGGCCCAGTCCCGGCTTTAGTGCCCATGCAACATAAATTACCGATTGTACAATCCCCGCCATTAGTGTCTTTCGATGTATTGGTCAGAAGTGGCTGTAAATACAAGGTCATACACATTCCTAACTATTGTACAATATCCTGATATAACAATATCGTACCACCGGTTGTGTGTGTGTGTATGGCCCCTAAGTTGGGTATACATTATTACAGTATCCCATTACCTGCATTGGGGAATATCAATACAGATCATTATGTCCATTTTATTCTTTTGAAAGCTACAACAACTACAGGAATAAGTATCATCAAGCTGGGCCGTTTTATAAAGACCTGTATCGCTATTTCATACGCCTTAACGCTGTAATTTTATGCTTTGATTCATACCTTACGGTTTGCCAGACCTATACACTACAAAAAATGTCTTACATTGTAGTGTCTACAATTAGTATGTACAAAGCCACCCTTCGGAACATGTACAACCACAGCTTGTTCGATATACGATAACCCGGGTATTGAATTCTCTATACAGCAGGTTTTTTTCAATTGTGCCCATAACCCCATGCGCAACTATTAACATGGCCCACACTGGGGATTATGTATCTCAAATATTTTTTTTATTGTATTCATGTATTAAACTGGATATGTTTAAAGGATTTGTAAAGGGTTTTTCAATAATATTATTAGTGTCAACACAATCATTTTGTTTTCAGTTGCAACCATTAAATATAGCAACTTAAACAAACCGCAAAATGTCATTTCCCTACTACACAGTCCTAATTAATGAACCACCTAATAGGCGAGTGGGGGTTGGTGGTTGACAGTTCATAGTTAAAGATATGAGTATTGATATGTATGGTATGGTGGAGTCGTTGATAGGTTTAGACAGATCAGAGGTGGTGGGTGATAACATTTTATATTTAAATACAGGAATGTTTAAGGTAGCCATACACACAACAGTCAGATACCATTGTTATGTTGGTAATATTCATACTCAAATCTAAACTATACCCATTGCCCCGTCTATACCGGGTGGCCATACATGCTACATGTATTATCCTCTCACCTATACTAGGATAGCTAATGATAATGACCAAACCGTGAATCTTCATTCAGACACCAATCTGCAGTCAACTGCATTGCATCTTGGTTGAGTCCCTTTGCACCCATTGTAGGAACAGTCTTGCGTTGACCTTTCATTGGTCACACCACTGCCTATCTTTAATCCCATTGGTTATTCTCATGAGAACGAAAACCCAAATGTTTTTGGATAAAGTGTTGGAAAATTGGATAAAGAAATAACAAAACTGAAAAACGTGTCACAATAAAATAGTTTCTGTATTTTCATTTATACAATGAGACTAATGTTACATTTCACCAAAAGCACATGAAGTCCCTCAGGCAACTTTAAATTTTAAGTAAAGGCAATATAATCAGTCCATTAAGATAAAGTCAGTCAAATGTTAACATTAAATCTTCCAGTTACTACCCCCTACCTTCTAAGAGGTGGGAGCCATTTTAATGGAAGAATGTTTACACAATAATCTAAGTATAAAATACATCTAGCTTTCTTTTAAGCTACAGTGGTGTCAATAAATGTATCTGTGACTCTGTGACAGAACGCTTGCTATAACTATAGTGATGAGAGTCAACTGTAATGTAGACCCTCACAACTGGGAGAACTGAATACGGTTCATGTGAATAACAGAAAATAACTTTGCCCGTTTTGGGTAAAAAGTAGATGTAACTTGATCTTTTTACAAGTTTGTTGCTATGGATTTAAAGGAACAAATAAGAGACAGGAGGATTGGGCCTGTATGGCTGGAGGACAATTTTTTTTCCCGGGCCCTTTCTTGCCCACACTAGTTGTGCAATGCCACACAGAATTGTATTGGCCTGCCAATGGTCCAAATACCTCTCTGGCACTCCTCTGCAGCTCATGCTCCCCAATGTGCCTACAGTGATATTTCTCACTATCTTCTCTCCAGTACCATGGTTCTAACAATCGAACAAAAACAACCGTTTACTTGGGATGAAGATCAGTCAAAATAATAACACCCCTATAAATATAATATTATTGTATACAATTGCCCCCTGAAATCTTAAGGGCTAGTGTTAGCACATGAGAATTGCAAACAATGCATGTCAATTGGGTGGCCATATTGAATCCGTTTTCAGACGCATGCAATCACCACTTTTATTGTCGTATCATTGTGCTCCGATTATGGAATGATTGCGTGGATAGCAGTTGCAATGGGATGCACACGCGCAATGCCCACATGCTTTTCACGTGCGCGTTGCTGTGCCGGTCATAGTGTGGCCCTCACCTGAAAGCGTTATTTCCTTACCACCCTTCCCTTCTCCCGAATGGCAGATGAACTGTCTGAAGATTGGCTAGTGAATGTGGGCTGGATTGGCTACCAGGTTTGTCTGATTAAATGCTGTTAAGTTTATGGTAAACTGGTCGAGAATGTAAGTTTGTGTATTGGCTGAAAAGCTGAACTGTTATCAGGCTTGTCTGTAAACTAGCTGCAATGGGACCTGCCAAACGTTTGGCCAGCATGTTTGGCTAACTGCTGGAAACTGACTGTTTCCTGATGGTGGACAGCTACAAGTGGGCTGCTTGTGTAGACAGCACGAAAGGCTGGACTAGCATGCAGCTTGTCCACTTCCTGGAAAAGTGGGAATGGCTATACTGCATTGAAAAAGACTCCTATCCCCACTAGTATCATAGTACACCCAAACACTTAATTCGCCTTACCCAACAAAATGTTTGCATACCCACCCCCCATCATCTCAGTTTGTCAGAACCCGAACAAATCTTAAGGGTAATATCCCAAAACACTCAAAGTTTGGTCTCTTGGGATGATACTTGGATATTTTGGGTTTCAATTATTATGCCACGCCTGTCGAACCATACTCCTGGGTGCCCTATGGTCTTAATGCAAATCTGCAGCCAAGCCATTTAACATTGAGTCCTCAGATTTCTTTCCTTCCATGTCAAAGGTGCCACAAATGCGACTCGACCCTCTGCTCAATATTTAACTACAGAAGAGTCTCCTGCCCTGTGGCGTTTAAGGGTAGGACAGATGGAAATGGTACGCGCCACATGCTTGGATTTGTGTCAATGACATCAACAAAAGGTTTGTATGGCTCAGCATTTATTTTCCCACTCAACACTGTAATTACACCAACTTTTGCACTACTTCTCAGATCACTAGACCACAGGGCGCGCAGGCCAGATCCCTTAATTGGAATTATAAGTTTTTTGTCGTCCTTTGTAGAGGACCCCCCAACTAGCTGGGCTATAAGTGTGTTCAGACCTTATTTCCTTTGAAACTAAGTAGTAAAAGTGGATATTACTGTCCTTAGCACATTTACTTTTAGTTAATGAGATGCGCAAAATTCTTGTTAAAAAACCTCAACAAACAACAAACTGGACACAAAACTTCCGTTTTAAGTCAGACATTCTCTGAACCTTCCTAGAATGAGATGACCTGCGTGACACGGACCGCGGGAGGTCAAAAGTCACCTGACGCAACATGTCCCTTGTCCGAATAACATCATCATTGCATTGTATTTATTCCTTTCTAGAAAAGAACACAGGAGCTTTAATCACGGAAAGTTCACCAATTCCACAACGGTCACACGCAGAGGATTGCCATTATAAATCTCTCTCTCCCTTTCAATGGCTTTTAATGTTTTTTCAAAGACAAAAAAAGAGTCAATCAAACTAATTTTCGTGTTTTCCCATAAAGGGCTTTTTTTCTTTACGTACCCCCTCTTTCAACATTTATTTACCAGAACAGTCAGCAGCATTAGTCCGGTTCTTGTCTTGGGCTTTGGGGGTGGGGGCTTACACCATTCCAATGTACACAAGCACAGGTATATTTTCCTGACTACTGATCCCTGTAGAAAACACTTTTTCATCCCTGTAGGGGTAGAAGGGAGCCTCATGTGAACTGACTATTATTAGGAGGCTTCTCATTTTTGCAATAATTATTTTTCCTATTTTTACCCATGTTTTCATCTCCTACTACCATACTGTATCTCTTTGATTGGATGCATGTCCATCATATTGTGATGTGACGTGCTGCAATAAACAAATCTGACACCGTATCACATATGCGCTACCACCCACGACTCTTTATATAGTTCTATTCTATTCCATGTGTTAGAGGCAGAAGACTTAGGGGCGTGAGGGAATCTAAAGGCATTGATTTGGGAGGATTTCATCTCTGACCAATCAGTTTATAATGTAGCAATTGTATCACATTCTATCCCTCCCATGCCATGACCTACTTACCCACCAGGTTCGTTTTTAGTGCAGCGTTGCCATTTGACAAGGATGTCATTGATATTTTATCATAATGATACTTACATTAATATTATGAAGTATATCTCATCTGCTCTGAACATAAACAATGTTCATTGCTTTGGGCAGGTCCACACCTTCCCTGGCACAGTATGGATGCCTGTACCAGTTTTTGATCCACAAGTATGTTTGCCCATTTATATTGGTCTCGTAGTCCTAGAAATATTGTCTAAACTTACACAAGTGACTTTCCCCTTAGATTCTATATTCCTGGATATAAATTTTATCAATGAGACAAATGTGAACCTGGGATCTGTTTCCATTTACGCACATCACACTATCCATCCAATCATCATCTTAGAAATGAATGTTTCCCAAAGTCCAATCACTTCACCATTCTTTACTGTGCCTACATGAAATCGACCCATGTAATGCGTGTAATTAAATAATTGTCCATTCAATTGCCAACCTTGAGAAGCAATAAAGACATCCCACATAATCAGGGGCACCCATGGCCAACCTGCAGAAACATAAAACACAAAACCATAAATCAAGCACATGGGAAAGAAATTTCTATATAGAACATAATGTAACTCCATGTACAGATGGACGTACTTATGCTTTCAATGTTTCCTCTTCCAGGAAATCCAGAAAAGAGACTTCCTTCATAATCACCTTAACCATTAACCCACACAGTGTGGACCTATTATCGAGAGGTCGTGGTTTTATATCATTACAATCAGTCAATTCATTATCATAAGATCAGCAATTGTATCACAGGCAAATAATACCAGCAGAATAATCAAAAAAAAAATGGCACTATGGAGAGATGCATAAATGTCCCGATCACAACTTACCTGCATTACATGCTGTATTAACCACTTGCCAACTATGGTGGAATAATCCATTACATGGAGATGCAATACGCCAAGATACCGAAGTGCATAACCCCGCTACCCCGGTGTACTATTGGCATTCGCCTTTCCAAACGTTGCAAGAAACCTAGTTATGATTTTGCATAATGTCTTCATGCCAAAATAACAGAAAGCTGCACCTTACCGCTCACATTCCCGTATTAAGCCCGCATTTTGGAATAGGTATAGGTAATGTGCAATTTTGTATCTCCCCCTTCATCCTCAACAGAAACGGGTAGGGTGGGTTTTGCACTTATTTTCCATTAGAGTGGTATTGCATCTTCCCTGTGCAGTAAATGTGTCGAAATTGGACGAACGCTGTAAACTGAGAAAAAGAAACCCGAACACTATAGTGAAGGCGGTGGGATTAACAAAATGGAGACTGTATAAAGATATAACCGTCACCTTTTACTTTATATTACCTGTAACAGGGCAGTGCCGGACAGTAATTACCCTATCATGGAACCATTTGGTGAACACTACACATTATAGTAGACCTGTACCTAACTATGATAAATCTTAATGGATAGAAAACATAAAACACCCTTGTAAGGGAGCAGGGACATAAAAAATTAGTTTCATATAATTACTTATATAAACCAATGACATATCATAACAATGAAGGTCCATGACCCTGCTTATAGAGGGCACAGGTCCTCTGGAATTGAAAATTATCCTTATAGTAAGCATGCTTGTGAGGTCGCATTCATCCGGTCGGGTATACTGTTGTATTCAATTGATCACGGACTTGAAATGTAGTTTCTTGAGACGTTTCGCTAGCATCCGACTGGCTTTCCTCATTCAGAATGACTTGTACAAAATCTGTGGCAATTATGTATCCCTGGAATCCCAATTAGCATATCACAGCCGGTGTTAAGGGTGTGATTAGATAGTGGCTAAAGTGTTATAGGAACGCCCAGAAGTAAGGTGTCAAAACAGCATTGTACATGGCGAATATATATGCAGTGCTGCATGGAAGAATGCCATTTGTAGTGGGGGAGACCAACAGCAACTGATCAACGTATGGCCACATCACAAAGAAGAGCCAATTCCTCGGTCAGGAACTCAGCCAACGTGTTCTGCATCTTAAGATAAAGGACTACCTTTGAAGATTGTATGTTACATATACTGGCGAAGAACGTTACTGTTCAAGAGAGGTGTTAAGAGGCCATTTATGTGAAATAAAGAAAACCAAGCCTAAATAAGGTGGGGGGTTCGACACCAACTGTCCTGCCATGTACAATGCTGTTTTTAACCCTTACTCTGGGCGTTCCTAATAACACCTCTTAGCCACTATCTTAATCACACCCCTTACACCTGCTGTGATATCTAATTGGGATTTTCCAGGGTAACATAATTGCCACAGATTCTTGTTACCAGTCATCTGATTGAGAAAGCCCAGCGATGACTAGCGAAATCTTCAAGAACTACAGTTCAGTCCAGTTGATCTAATGAATACAACAGATATCTTATAGTAAGCAGTTTATTATAATAATAATCTATTATAACGTATCAGTCATGGCCACTATCAATCATTTAGGAAGGGTTTTTTCAACCTTACTTCAACACTACACAAACACTAATTCTGATCAATTACAGACAATCTCCAATCACTCTGGAGCCTTTAACCAAGCTGATTTGGTTTAACTAAAACATCACATTGAATTTGTCTACTGAAAAAAATACAATAAACACATAAATAGTTATATAGAATATGTATATCAAACCAAAAGAGGTCACTTTTGTGAGCCTAGCACCTAAAGCCTCATAACCATGTGTGTATGAGGCTTTATGTGTGGCTCACAAAAAGTGTCATACACATGTGTGATTGTGTGGCCTACCTGTGTGTGTGGAACCTTAATACATTTACTAGTTTCAAAGATGTTATTGTGACTTTTTCCTAATAAGTAAAAAAAAAAATTGGCATCGTGTTAACGTACCAGTAAATGGGTACACAGAACTACACAATTCAAACATACATAAAAAAATCAATATATTTGTTTCTTTGATTTTACTCTTTTTTGGTTTTCTATTTGTGTATTTTAAAAGAAAAATAAAAACATTTGATAATGGACAGAAATGAACCAGATCGAAAAGCATAAGTGGATGTTATAAATATTTTTAACAAACACGTTACAAAAACTGCCCAGAAACACACATTTAGTGTGAGTCACCCTGGAGAAGGAATTCTACATCTGTTTGTAAACCCTTACACTCCCAATGAATGTGTTTAACATGTGTTCATCATAGATATACCACCAACCAAACCACCGAGTTAATATCTAAGTATTATTATTTCAAAGGGACACTACCTTCCTGCTCCAACAATACATAAATCATAAAGGAGTTCTTGCCATACTTATCTGGGTCTTGTATCTCCTTCTCTCGGTCCTGGGCCAATCACATTTAATAGGCAGGGCTTTGAGTCACCAGCTACTTTAGGCAGCTCCCAATCTTGGTGATGATTATGTTAAAATAAGGAGAACGCAACTATAAAATAAACCCCAAACGGAATTGGCTACTTTGATTACTGTAACTTTACATCATTTGGGTAACACAAGCATGTCTACTATAACTTTTTTCAACCCACCCCATCCCGCCTTCCATTCAAAATACCAAGATGAGGAACTTAAAGGGGAACTGTTGTCTCCAAAAAAGTTAAGTTTAAATAAAGGGGCCAGTTTCCAACCTTAAAACTAGCCCCACCACTCTCTACGTTCACAGTCCAATATTATACAAAATGAACTGACCAGAAATAATGGGTGGGAGGCTGAATTGTGACATTCCTGAGTCTTCTCCTGCACAGTGCCCGGCTAGCACAGCCTCATACTCCCTCAGCGTGTGAGGGAAGGGCTTGATTCCACAGAGTTTTCTGTAAGGGGAGGTCTGAGTAACCCATGACAGCCCGTGATGGGCGGGGCTAGACAACCGCAAATGGGCTGGTCTTATGCACCCGCGAGTGGTTGAGGCCACTGGGGCTGTAGATAATGGGCCATGGGCTGCAACTGAGGGACCATGGTGTCCATGATTGAGAGGGACTATGGGGCCTGCAAAGGGAATAGGAGACACATGACAGATTGACTGACAGTTTCAGAGCAGGAAGTTCAGGGGACCTGGTGATGCTGCTGCATATCAAACACAAAAATTAAATATCTTCAAAACTAGCAAAATAAACAATGGAAATAATTGCAAATCTTCCAGGGGAGCAATCCATCAATTTACTAGGCATTTTTAACTGCTAGGTGGTCCTCACCCTTTGTTTACTGTCATCCAGCTCCGCTCCAGCTCTTCCTCTCGATCTGTTGGCATTAGACCTATAGGAAGATCCTTCTGCAAAAAGCCCTCTTACCATTGGCCCATCCCTGTATAGATGAAGGCATAAGCAGACCTGACCTGGAAACTTTATGTAATTGGAAAAAACGAATTGACAGTAGAGGGCCCAACTTTCGACAGTTCCGGTCCTTTTTTCGAATTTTCTAACTATATGGAAAGTTCCGAATCGGACCCTTAAAGTCAATGGAGTCAATAGTTTGAAAAGTTTGAATGAAATACGATTTTAAAAAAAATTAATGTAACTTAATGTAAATTGCTGTGGGACTTGGGAAATGGTTCTAGGGAACATTTTGAATATCCAGGACCTTCGAAAATCTATTTTTACTCACACACGTGCTACTACTTTCGATGCTCTCCCCGTTTCAAACATTCGATAATTATCCCATGACGACTCGCATGACTCGATAATTCAATATTTTACTCGCAGTATTGGTATAATAAACATTTTACTCTCACAGATTCGATATTTACTCAGCGTATTGGGTATAAGCATTTTACTCGGGATTAGGATAATCGATATTTCTTGTTTATTGGTAAAATCGACATTTTACTCGCATATTCGCCGTGCCTTGAACGTTTCGAACATTGATAATTATCACATTCTGGAAAACATTGAATTCCGAGGAATACGGGTCCAGGAGAGTTTTTTGGAGAAGTCCCGAGTTCCGTTCGAACTTGGGTTCGAGTTTTAGTCCTCTCTATTGAGAGTAAACCCCGGGATCAGGACCTATGGAGGTAAGTATAAGTCATCTTTCAACATACATCCTATTTAAAAAAGCTTCAAGTAACTAATGTAACGCAATGATGATATAATTCCTATCAGCCACTACCACACCAGTTGGTAATTCATATACACGAAATCAATCAAACATTTTCATGAGGTCCCGCAGCCCCCATTCTCAGTTTTCTACAAAGATTGGAAGAGTGGCCATGGCAGGCCATGATCTATAAACTCTTTCAATGGAGTGGAGCTAGAGAACTTATTGAGCATGTCAGATTTGTATCTTGTGGCACAACCTACATCCAGAAACTGGCATAGAATTGTTTCTGATTTCACGTTCAGAGATCCAGTACGGCATCTTTGCGCTTTACTAAGCCGCTACACAGTTATCTTCCTAGGTTTCTATAGGGACACATAGTTATCTTCCTAGGTTTCATAGTACACAGTTATCTTCTAGGTTTCTATGTTCACAGTTATCTTCCTATGTTTCTATAGTACACAGTATCTTCTAGGTTCTATAGATGCACAGGTATCATTGTGTACTATAGAAACCTAGGAAGATATCTGTGCACTATAGAAACCTAAGAAGATAACTGCACTATAGAAACCTAGGAAGATAACTGTGTACTATAGAAACCTAGGAAGATATTTGTGTACTATAGAAACCTAGGAAGATATCTGTGCACTATAGAAACCTAGGAAGATAACTGTGTACTACAGAAACCTAGGAAGATAACTGTGTACTATAGAAACCTAGGAAGATAACCGTGTACTACAGAAACCTAGGAAGATAACTGTGTACTATAGAGACCTAGGAAGATAACCGTGTACTATAGAAACCTAGGAAGATAACCGTGTACTATAGAAACCTAGGAAGTTAATCCTGTACTATAGAAACCTAGGAAGATAACTGTACTATAGAAACCTAGGAAGATAACTGTACTATAGAGACCTAGGAAGATAACTGTGAACTATAGAAACCTAGGAAGATAACTGTGTACTATAGAAACCTAGGAAGATAACTGCACTACAGAAACCTAGGAAGATAACTGCACTACAGAAACCTAGGAAGATAACTGCACTACAGAAACCTAGGAAGATAACTGCACTACAGAAACCTAGGAAGATAACTGTGGTTCCACATCCCAGCTAATTAGCTCCACAGTGTTATGTAGTAAACAATGGTATTCCCCACAGTAGGTGAGAGGAGAGGCAATTCGGTCACCTCTATCTATGCTTCCATCCTTTGAACAGCATAATATAAACCAAAGTTCTTTTATGTATCAAAGTGATAGAGGTAACACTCAAGCAACAGGCAGTTTAACTGCAACCGGTGTGTTTATTTACATGTGCAACACATGTTTCGAGCCTCACAGGACCCTTTCTGTGTGAAACATGTTGTGTTGCACATGTAAATAAACACGCCAGTTGCAGTTAAACTGCCTGTTGCTTGATGTTACCTCTATCACTTTGATACATAAAAAAACAGTGTTATGTAGACCAGCATTCAGCATTTTATATATTACCAAGATTCCACTGACAGTCTAATGTAATTATACCGATCATACCTGTCATATAATGATCAGAGGATAGTACAACGATTGGTCCATTTTTTGTACATACTGGAAATTTCTTTCTCAAACCAAAATCAAACTAAGGCTTCTGTAAGTGTGCTGCCCATTTACAGACATTCTACTTACGATGATATTCTGGACAGATGGGAAATCCAATAGCTTCTTTCCGCTATGCTCTGTTATTATACCAAGCCAGTTGATTGCTGCCCAGTACCATAGATATTCATGGCCTCCGTGCCAGATGCATACAAACATGAATGTTAGGGATGAGGATAATAACATTCCTGCTATACCCTGGTAGGAGCCTCCCATCGGGATATAAATATATCTGTAGGGAAGAAAAATGCAATCACATTATTTCACAAAATAACTACATTCTACATCTTGTTTTTGTATGAACATAATTGCTATACCTTATAAACAGACAATGACATCACATCATTACATCACTATTCATTAGCCCTGTAGTATTTTCTCTATTCATACATTTATACATTTTATTGCTTATTGAGTTTGTTTCCTGATGCAGTGAATTAACCTATACTATCTCTTCATTGGCTACATGTTTTTATTCTAAAGGGGGAAATAAACCAACAAGTCTTCCTGTAAATGGCCCCATAGCAGAGCGAATGGAACTACCTAAAACAGGGCTAAACAAATTTAAAGAGCCAATGTAGCCAGTGTGACTAGAAATACATTGTAAGCATTAAATATATTTTTCTTGTTTTATAATAAAACAACCTGTGCCTTTGTATTCATATCATTAGTCTCTAGATAGTTGCAATACCCAAAGTACCCAAGGACAAGAACATGGGCAGTAAACATAATAAAGTATATAAAAAAAAAGTCTTGGAGGAAATGAGCACTAACGAGACATTTAACATTTTAAGAGTTTTCTTTATTGATGTCTATGGAATTGTCTACCTGAACACTGGCTCCTAGACTTGTCTGACTCTGACCTAATGACAAAAAAATATCCCTCTCTGGCATAAAATGTCCTCTCCAGAGCATTCTGGGAAATGTAAACAACTTAACCATAGTCTATTTTTTAAACTTAATTCAATTTTTGAATTAAAACTTTTTTATCTAAACGGAATTCTATTTGTAAAGCATTGCAACATTTGTCCCACCAAATCACCCCAATATTTTAACTTAACCCATCCATCCTTATATTTACAACCATTTTTGGAAATGGCCTTGCGCAGCCTATTCAATATAGGTTGTGCACTAACTTGTAGTGTGAATCTGAACGCCTAAAGAATGGAGTCGCAAACCGCAAGTTTTACCAGACCGAGACCCGTCGAAGATGTTTACTGCATCATGGGATCGCGGTCAGGTAACACCAGCAAAGTTATGTCATCGACCCCTTAGATTCTCCCTATTTTTGACACTTTTAAAACTGTGTTCCATCAAGCATTTGACTGCTAAAGTTTCTGTGAAAATCCATTGATTTGCCCCAATGTAAAAACCGAAAACCACATTGAAATGTTCTTTAGAGATACAGGTAATTCCCATTTTAATTTGAAAATCTATTTCAGCTTGTTTGAATGAAGTGAAGGTTGCAAATATTAACTATACAACACTCGTTGGTGTTCGATGTGGTGCAGCCATATTTGACAGTTTAGCATCGATTGTGGTTGCCTTCCAACCAAGGCTTTTCATTCATGTGATTACAGTAATGTATACTAAAACCCCTTTGTTTATAATGTATGCCAGTGTGCAGATAATATGATATTGTATGGGGCCCAGGAATGTGCATTGATTATCTTTTCTATGTTTATAATGTGTGCCAGTGTGCAGATAATATGATATTGTATGGGGCCCAGGAATGTGCATTGATTATCTTTTCTATGTTTGTATAAATGTTTGACCAGATCAGTAGCACTTCCGCTAAATGTAATTATAAGTTAGCCTAATTGGAGTGCTTCCACAATCCTTGTATTATAGCTCTGATGCCTTGCAGCACGGAAGTCCTGAGTTTGATTCCACCCTTGGACACATCGCAAGGAGTTTGTATGTTCTCCCCGTGCTTACATGGGTTTCCTCTGGGCATACTGATAGGTTGTATGTGTAAATAAATGTGTTTGATTGTAAGCTCTTCGGGGCAGGGCCGGATGTGAATGTATACATGTCATTGTAAAGCGTTACGGAGGATGTTGGCGCTATATAAATCCTCAATAATAATAATAATAATAATAATCTAAATGCAGGACCCTACCAGACCTAGGTTTCACAATAGTTACCTTTGCATCTGATACTCCTTACCAACACCAATCCCCTGCCAGGAGGTTCACACCTTCTTTGCAAACTGGCACAGCTGCAGCAAAAGCGTCTTCCATAGCAGCCACCAGCCATTGGCGGTGATGGCTTTGACCAATGCCTGCTATGCCTAAGAATAAGAAGATCGCAGTAAACTATTGGTGTTTGTGAGTGAGTGTGTGCTAAAAGTTCGATTTGGTGGGATCTCTTCCCCGTGAATGTGTCACACTCTGGGCTGCATCAAAAGTTCTCTCTGGCCCCTGCTGTAAACAGACATAATCATTAACAACTCTCCTATTAGCATGTTCCCCACTTTAATATACTATAAAAACATAACCTTCATTAGCATAAGATAAAATTATCCTTAATGTATAAGGAACATGGTTTGAAATAAAAACAAAATATAAAAACAAATATGGTGAAAATATTGTGGAATCGGAGAGAAACCATAGTGAATAAACATGAAACTAGTTTGCCTTCAGCCTCCCTGCATTCCAAATACCGACTAAGCCAAGGGTCTATATTAATAATGTAGCAGCCACCTGGACGGTAACGAGATTTAGAGCAAGTAACTGGATTAAACCGATCAACACAGCAGCAGAAAATACAAAAAGGCAGAACCCCTAGGAGCCAGGTAATCCCACTGTGATCCTGAAATCACTGCCCCAAGGGTAGACAGACATTGTACAATTATAACTATCAGAGGACCAATAAAGATTACCCTCACCATAGCGAATACTGTTTGACCTTTGTTAAAGGCTCAGGGATGGCGCCGTATTTATACACGGATATATCCTGTTTATTTTCCTACATCAAAACAAATTATTTTCCATTTTACACCTTATAATTAAGGTTGACATTGTACATAAGGATACCCTACATGGAGTTTAAAATATTGTTCATTGCAGTGTTAACCCAAAACTGTACTTATAGATATTATATCTATAAAAAAAAAAGATAATCAATGCCCATATGAGAAATATACAAGTTTGCTAAAATAATTCAAATAAAAGAAGTTAGGACCTTCCAGACTGGGGTTACCTTGACGTGGTTGGAAGGCTTTTCATTCATGTGATCACAGTAATGTATACTAAAACCCCTTTGTTTATAAAGTATGCCAGTGTGCAGATAATATGATATTGTATGGGGCCTAGGAATGTGCATTGATTATCTTTTCTATGTTTGTATAAATGATAGACCAGATCAGTAGAAATTCTGCAAAATTTAATTGTAATTTAGCTTACACAGTCCCCCTATTTTATAATATCTACACAATAGACTTTCACACTAAAGCCTCATACACACGTACGATTTCACGTCCGACGCACGACCCCCGATCGTGTACACAGGCTCAGCAATTATAATAGCATGTGTATGCATTTGGTCCGGCGTTGTTCTTTGATCTGCCACGTGGATAAATTGAATCACTTTGTTTCCAATTCAAACAACCATATTGAGTGTAAAAACCTGAACGGTCAGTTTGAAATTTACATACAGCTGCACAAATATTGGACAGGTTTTTGAGATTGATTGAATTTCTGTTTGATCAACCTAATAAGCAAGTGTCGCATTAATAAAAAAATAAAAACGTAGATTCCCATGTGTGGTTCTGTGGCAAATTCATTTTACACCAACAGTCGATCTGGGCGAATGGTAAGTAGGCTGAATGGAAACACAAATCATCCAATGCAAGGCTTAGATCACACTATAACAGATGGAACGCTTGTCCGCTATTGTGTGCTTAACCACTGTTTGCGATGTGATCTGCACAATAGTCTGCAAGCACAAGGGATCTGCAAAAAACGATAATCGCATGCGCCCCAAAAATAGATCACAGCCCATGCAATGTGGCCACCCCCACTGAAAAATGCAGCAGTGTGGCCTAGCCCTAAATACAGCTTGTAGAGGAAAGAAAGTACAAAAACTACAATTATCTTGTCCTGTTCCCCAACTATAATCCATTAGCAACTGCATTTCTTTGTACAGCAACAATGAGTGGCCTCTGACTTGTTAACCAAACCCCGTGAGTTCTCTGTTTGCGCAGTCACGCTCCTTTATATCAGGGAAAGGGTATAAACTTTGAATTTGGCTTTAAAGGCCGCATTTTGGAAGGGAATGTGTGTGTTTGTGCTGCAGATTTTAAAACTCAATAATGCCAATGAAGGACATTGTTGTTTTTTACTTACCCTTTAAATATGTCACATGCATTAAAGGTAGGTCAGTTGGTGTGTGTGTATTCATATCAGGTTGGGGGATAAAATACTAACAATTTCAATCCAATGTGATGGTTCTGATAGGCAAAATTGGAGGTGCTCTATCCACAACCTGTGCCACTGCAGGTAAGTTTAATTAGATATATATAGTTCATAGGAAGGCACACTCCATATAGTATTTAGATAATACTCATTTATTAGTGCTGAAAAACAATAAATGCCAAAAATACACACAACGTTTCGGGGGGTCCAAAGGGGGGTTGGACCCCCCGAAACGTTGTGTGTATTTTTGGCATTTATTGTTTTTCAGCACTAATAAATGAGTATTATCTAAATACTATATGGAGTGTGCCTTCCTATGAACTATATATATCGGATAAAATACTAACTTTTTTGATGATAGGGAGGATTGCACCTATTAACCGAAGGCCGTGCCAAAGGAGCTGTGCTTGAGTGTACTTTACTGGAACAGTAGGTGGGTGTACCTGTGTCTGTGTGGGGGTTTGGGGGTATAACCATTTGTATTTATGACCATGCAACAAACTGTTTGAAATATCCACATTTGAGGATTGTTACCATTATAGTGTATGGGAAAAAATGTCTGGAAATTTGCAGATAACGCCGTAACGCTTCCGCGGATTCCTTAGCTAGAAGATAGCACACTTCTCCTATATGCCCCGCACGTCTGTATCGAATTTCATGTCTCTAGCTCAAAAATTGTGGGAGGAGATACAGTCCAAAAAAGCGGAAGAAGAAAACGGAAGAAGAAAAAGAAGAAATAGAAAGAACAGGAATTTGGCTTTTTCAAGCCAAATTAATTAGCAGACTGGGAGAAATGTTTATTGATTTTGATATTTATTTGTCCTTTATTGTACATAGATATTCACGATCCCAACAGATCTTTAGGTTCATATTGTATAAAATGCACCTTTAGCTACGTCTCAATATGCAACTGCTGCATTTTAACCCCCTGTAGGTTAAATGTCATTACACTGCTGCTACTGGTCCTGTGGAAATCCTCACACAGTTCGGAGGATGTGAACAGAATAATCAGGCACATGACAAAAGATACATCACAGCACAGTCTGGTACCAAAAAGAAACTTATTAAGAAGGAAGAATTTCCAATCAATAGCAATCAGACTGCGCCTCTTTTCAGTGCATTGTCTGACTGCCGTCTGTCATACCAACGAGGGACCAACGAGTGATCTAATGAAGCACGCAATGGCAGTAATTAGTTCTGTCGCGCCTGCAAACAGATTTCACATTGTCACACTTTCTATTTTGTAGACAATTATGATGCATTAATCTCCTTCCAAACATCCAAAACAGAACAGCTTGGGGCAGATTAAAAAATCAAAGTGAAAAAAATGTATCATAGGAAAGTCATAAGGTTGGCTGGTTTTGGGGTAAGAAATGTCTTTTTTTTCATACAAGTGATTAATACCACATTCAACAAAAACTAAAATCTAAATAATCCTGAATGGAATCTAGAATCTCTAACAAGCAGAAATTAGCCTCTGAAATCAGCAGTGTTGTAATCAAGTTATCTTAGCGTGCACGCACTTAAAGGACAATTATACTCACCTTCCCTCCGCCCTCTTCTTAGGTCAGTACCTTTTACCCAGGGTGAGGACCTGAACCGCTAGGTCCTCACCCCTGGGTTGCATACTTGAAGCTCAGCGTTACTGAAACGCTGCTCTGGTAGCTCCGCCCCCTCCTCTCTTGTGCGACGAGGCCAATAAGAAGTCATGCTCGTTGCAGACATGCCTTCGTATTGGCCTCGTCGCCGATGAGAGGAGGGGGCGGAGCCTACCAAGCAGCGTTTCAGTAACGCTGAGCTTCAAGATACGCGAACCCAGGGGTGAGGACCTAGCGGTTCAGGTCCTCACCCTGGGTAAAAGGTATTGACCTAAGAGAGGAGCGGAGGGAAGTGAGTATAATTGTCCTTTAATGAAACCAGAAGCGGTTGGGACCTGTCAGTGGAGCCGTCAGTGGATGGCACACAAGGTAAATTTACTCATCTTCGTTCATAGCTGCTGTACAATTCATTGAAGAACGGGAAGTAAGGCATAGCTCCTTTACCTCCTGTTCTTCAATCGATGCATTAAAGGGGAACTGTGGTCTCCAAGCAAGTTTAGTTTAAGGGTATCTCCACTCGTTTTTCTAAGTTTTCGTAATCCAGTTCTATTGAAGAACGGGAGGTAAAGGAACGGTGCCTTACCTTCCGTTCTTCAATAGAACACACAGGAGCCAGGAGAGAAGGTAAGACTTACCCGCTCGCTCGCTCCCCCGGCGCGTAGTCTGACAGGTCCCGACGGACCTTGCTTCTATGCGCATGTGCAATCTATGGGCATAGAAGACAAGGTCCTCGGGACCTGTCAGACCAAGCGCCGGGGAGCGAGCGAGCGGGTAAGTTCTTACCTTCTCTCCTGGCTCCGGTGTGTTCTATTGAAGAACGGAAGGTAAGGCACAGCTCCTTACCTCCCTTCTTCAATAGAACTGGATTACGAAAACTTAGAAAAACGAGTGGAGATACCCTTTAAATTAAAGGCCAGTTAAGTCAACCCCCTCTCTACATGCTCCACAGCCCAAGATATACAGAAATGACTGACCAGAAAGTTAATGGGTGGGAGGCTGACATGTGACATTCCTAAGGCTTCTCCTGCACAGTGCCGCTGGCGAGCACAGCCTCAGGCTGAGGGAGACAGGAAGTCCCTCCTCCTCTCTGTTGTGAAGTCCTGACAGAGAAGGTAAGGGAATCTACAGCCCTTCTCTTTCACTGTGTAAAAACAGCCTTTTCAGGCAGAGTTCTCACTTTGCCTGAAAAGGCTGATTCCACAGAGTTTTCTGTAGGGGGGGTTCTGAGTGACCCACGGCACCCGCGAGTGGGCGGGGCCACAACACCCGCGAGTGGACGGGGCCACATGGGACTGTAAGATAATGGGCCATGGGGGGCCTGCCACTGGAGGGACCATGGGGTCCCTGAGTGGGAGGACCAGGGGGGCTGCAAAGGGGAGGAGAAACACAGGACAGATTGACTGACAGTTTCAGAGCAGGAAGTACAGGGGACCTGGTGATGCTGCTGCCATATTACACACAAAAATGTAAATATGTTCAAAACTATGCAAAATAAACAATGGAAATAAACTGCAAAAATTCTCAAGGAGCAATTCCTATCAACTTACCTAAAGTAATTTTTGGACCACAGTTCCCCTTTAAAGGAATAGTTTACTTTTTCAGTGATTTATTAAGCTTGTAAAGTTACACTTTGTCTGTCCTGAGTCTGTGACAGTCACATGATATTTTCTGTGAAAGCCCCCCCCCCCCCCAAAAAAAAACAATCTTTTTTTTTAACGCTAGATCTATGGCGATGTTAACGTCAGATTTTTTTTTTAAGAAAGGGTGAAAATATTGCTTCCAACCATATGTATTCAGTTCCATGACTGGCTGTGTAAATGGAACTTGTACAATTAAACAGAGACAATATATAGAGAGAGATATAACAATAACAAGGAAAATTAAAGGGAAATCTGTATTTTTTACTATATAAAGATTTGTCTAAGCTCCCAAGCAATGTATTTAAAGAGACAAAGACAAGTATCTGGCAGCAATGGATCTGTACACGTTATTTCCCCTAAGCGCCATGTCACATTACAAATACAAGACAATATTCTCCCCTAATTAAGCTCACTGGCATTACCATAGCAACACTAATTAATCCAAAATGTTACTGGTTGGGTTTTTTTTATCATTAATTAGGAACATTTTTGAAATAGGATTTAATTTCTTCTGATTTGTTAGAACATTAACTGGTAAAATAACTAGGGCCCGCACTCCAAAAACATAAATGTTTCCCGTTCTTCTATGCAACCGACATGTGATCGCAAAATCGCATTCATTTTGCAATTGCATGTCGGTCGCATAGAAGAACGGGAGAGGCGGTTCCGGCAGGATCGTTGGAATGTCGCGGGACGGCTCGGTCGGGTAAGTAAAATCGAACATATGTATGGCCACCATAACCCATACGAGAGATTTACCCATTAAACCTCCCTTATGGAGATTCAATAGCGGCTTTGCGGTTCTGGGTAAATCCTGGAAGGGATTAACCCCTACATGACTATTTAGTTAAAAGCTAGAGTCACGTATTCAGAGCCGAAAATTATATTGAACCTGCATTTCCTGCGCTGCGTGCATGAATAGAGCCAATTGTCTCAAATCTGTCCTTGAGCACTATCGTTGGGGTAACAAAATAACATTAATAATTACTCGTTCGAGCTACAGTACTAAGAATTGCATTTCTATTTATTTATTTATTTTAGCTTTAAAATATCGCACAAAACCTTCGCCAATCCATCTAACCCTTCCCTTGGTATTCCGCCTAGTCCGCTAGTAAGCAGTCTTTACAGAGAATTTTAATCAAACCATTTAAAATAAGAAGAGAACGAGCAGCGAAATCCTTCTCGTATTTGACAGCAGTTCCAGCAGGTAAGACTCTGAATATAAATTCCCAGCATGGCATGTGTGCAGATCCCACTGCTTGGAATTGAAAAGACAATTTCCCCTGTGCCCAGTAGGATCCAACATGTATGGTACCAAGCAGATTTATTTTTATCTCTGCAATTTTTTTTTTCTGGGGGAAAATCAGATCAGCTCTTTAATGTCTCCAAAATGTGTCAGGTGGAAAACAGAATATGTCACGTGTAATATCTGATTGTGGCAGCACAAGTCTACACAAACACAAGTGTAACATTAATTAGGATTCTCTTTTTTTCGTCCCACACTGAAGTAAAATATTTACTTTTTTCTCTCCACTAAAGAATAAAAAATAAAGAAATAGAAATAAAGAAAAAATAAAAATCGGAAAAATGTTTCAAAAGTGGTTTATTAAAGAAAAACTACAGCTAAAATATTAATAAGCCAGTATTCTAACTAACAGATAACTGTAACTGTCCCTTCTTAAATAATTTAGAGTTTTGCTGGTTTGTGGCATTTCCTGATTTCTGTAGCCCCTCCTTCCAAGAAGTTATGATTGGTTATCTAACTGCTCAGGGTTGACTTCATAGAGGTTACAGCAAGGTCAGCTAAGAGTTTACTTACAGTTTCTGGAAATGGTGGAGGGGGTAAAGAACTAACTGAGCATGTGCAAATTTGTCTGTAGGAGTAGGAGTGCTGCAGAACTCAGGAAAGGCCTGATACCTGCAGAATTTCAACAGGTAATATTTCTTAAATGCTGCTGAATGATTTGAGAGGTGAAAGATATAGCTTCCTTTTAAGGTTGAATTCTAGAATCCTTTTAAGCCTATTTTAATTCTAGTTAATAGTAACAAGCTGTATATAAAAAATAAAACAACTTATCCAAAGGAAGAAAAAGTCTACTTGTAACCAACTTTATTGTTTTGTAGACAAGAATTATAGTACACAAAACTTTCAACTGACCTAACTTGCCCATGCTAGTAATGTACACTTAAAGGGATACAAGCTCAATGGCATTTTAAAGCAAAAACTACTCCACATTTTCACAACCCCATCTTACTTGTGTAATTGAAGAGATGACAATATATCCTGTAAATATTATCCAGCATATTTCTATATATTTCAGCATGGGATTTTTAAAGGGCATGTCCCAAAACTATAATTTGCCCCACCGTGTAGTGTAATAAAATCCTTACCTTACATCCTAGCTCCAAATGGTTCTCCAGCAATCCCTCCCCCAAAGTCCAAAAAAGTGGCAACCAGGACTCTCCTCCTGTCTCCCCTCCAGGAGAATTTTGCCATGCGCAGATGAGCCCTCCCTCTCCCCCTTACCTGATGCAGGGCTTTAACCAATTAAACTTTCCTTTATCCAATAGCACGGTTCAACACAATCATTAAATAGTCTGCAGTATTGCCATATGTACACAACATTTAATCTGTTTGTATCACATCTTTGAAATATCTATTTTTAGCTGTCCGGCATATTCAAAGTTTATTTTATTTATAGCGACAGCTGAAATATGAAAATAACAGCTTGAATAAAAAACAACCTAAACAAAACAAAGCTTCTCCAACAGATACAATGATTTTATTTAATCAGACTTATAACCTGACCAGATAAAGTCTCAGAACTTTGATAACCTTTATAGGGACATGCACTCCCAAAGGACATATCCAGTCCCAAAAGTAAAATGTTCCCCACTGATGGCCCCACTGTGTAGTGTTAAAAAATCCTTACCATACTCCTCTGCTCCTTATGGTTCTCCTGCAAAGCCTAAAAAAGTTCAGTAAACTGAAGAGTAGAAGCCTCTCTGTGTGTAATCTGTATCTGCCTCCTCTTTGTCCTCCTGGAGGACTCTAGAATGCGCAGGGGAGCTCATCCCCCTCCCTCCCTCCCTCTGGATCCCTCGCCGCTGCAATAAGTCCTTATACACTGTAGGGGACCCCCCCCCCAACCCTAAACGCTAGGGTTATAACTTTAAAAACTACTTAGAAATAGACTTACCGTATATACTCGAGTATAAACCGAGGTTTTCAGGCTTTAAAAAAAGCTTGAAAATCTTACCTCGGTTTATACTCGAGTCAATCTTTCTCCTACCTTGTCCGGCGGCCGCCAGCTATCTATCTGGTGTTGGCAGCTATGTGGTGTTGGCAGCCATCTACCTGGTGTTGGCAGCTATCTATCTGGTGTTGACAGCAATCTACCTGGTGCTGGCAGCTATCTATCTGGTGTTGGCAGCCGGCCAGGTTGCCGTACCAGACTGGACAAGGGGCTGAGTGCATGTCTGCTATTTTGGTCTGATTTTTCCATAGCTAGAAAATTAAACCATCATTAACCCACGATCTCCTCAAAACTTACCCAGGGGACTAATGAAACTTCCATAAAATAAATTATAAAAACCCAGAAGGGAAAATAAATGTTAAAGGGTATTTATACTCAAAAAATACCTTTAGATACAGCAAGATCCCACTACTTCAAAAAAATAATAAATCAGATTTTAATCTGAGCTGAGAAATCCGACTTTTAATCGCAGCATTTACAGGGCAAGACCGTCACTCCCGGAGCAGAGATTGTAATATGTGACCCATTAATGACCTCTTAACTAGATCTTTAGCTGCCTGCCAGCACACGTTCTGCAACAATTATGAGAATCAATCATGAGAATCAGCAATAGAAAGAAGGCAGAGAAAGCAGAGAAGTGTGCATGGTGAGGTTTGTGCAGAACTTATAAGTGTCCGCGACACTACAAGAAGGCAGTGAGTAAGGGAGATGGGGGATATAAGGAGCACTTACTAAACATTATTACTATATATAACATATATATAATTTAATGACAAGCAAGCACAATAAATATGGGATAGTTATTCTCTCAAATGGTTGTTTCAGATAATGTAAAGTTGTTTGAGTGAGTATAGTGACCCTTTAATAATATTTAGGTGGTGCCCAGTGTAATCAGACCTGTTCTATTTTAACTTCTTTACATACAGAAGTGCAGCCTATTGCATTCTGATTCATGTGTTAACATTGGTATCATTTTTATGCTAATGGCTTGGTCAACAACCTCTTAGGACCAGCATGCATTGCAGCAAGGAGGGAAAAGAAGGTGAATTTTAAAGGTATAGCAATGGTTTCTGAAGGTTTAATTACAAAAACAAGCTTTTGGGAGGGATTAGGTTATATTTTAGTTCTCCTTCATCCGCCATCCTAGGGGAAAAAAAAAACTACCAACAGAAAGGCACAGCAGTGTATACTTTTATGTTCTAAGAAGTCCTTACCTTACAAGGAAACGATGAAGTCCAACATCAAAACTTCTAAAGAATAAAACAAAAAGGCCTCATTAAAATAATAAAGTATAAAAATGCCTCTTCTTTATAAATAGTTTACATTTTCCAGCATTTAAACCTTATCCACAGAGGATTCATGCATAATAGGAATGTACAGCACGGCACACGAGGGCCTTATGTAATCAGCTCAATTCCTTTGAACAGATACGAAGCCCTATAGCAGGTTTATATTAATAGGGCC
Organism: Hymenochirus boettgeri; assembly: GCA_019447015.1. NCBI lineage: Eukaryota > Metazoa > Chordata > Amphibia > Anura > Pipidae > Hymenochirus > Hymenochirus boettgeri. Next base: position 22,254,675 of record CM033473.1, on the reverse strand, counting down.
CTATGGGACATTTGTATTAACACGCGTAAAAGTTTGCCCTTGCTATTAACCCACTGCATCCATGTCTACTGTAATCTAATATATATATATAAAGACGGAATCCTTTATAGGTTAATAACACAGGTAAACCTTTGTACATTCTATTACTTAAATAGGTCACTATTAATAGATGGTTTTATTCAAAATAATTCTCTTATTTATTAATCGATGTATATTTTTGGAAAAAGCAGGACTATAATGTGACTAGCCATCCCACAACCTGAAAAGGTAAAACCTCATATACATCTGACTGGAGCCTGTTAATCTGCTTCTCTTTACACAAGGGGATGTCCAGTCTTGAAGCTCTGGTTGATGTATGCCAGGGGGACTGGGAATTTTTTCCCAATGCTGGCCATCCTTTACCACCCCCAACTGCTATATTAGATGTGTAAAAAAAGAGTTACAACCTACTTACAGCCCTTCACTCCCGCTGTGTTCTCTATTGCCGGCAGCCGCGGTTGTGATTGGGTTTCCTCTTAGCCATCACAGCTGCGGCTGCTGTTACAGCCCCCTGCTTGTAATTCCAGCAAGCAGGGAGCCGGATAAAAATGCCGCTGGAGCAAGGGGCTGTAAGTAGCGTTGTGATTCTTTTTTTTACACATCTAATATAGCAGTTGGGGGTGGGAAGGGATGGCCAACATTTCATAAAATTTTTATTTAAATAGATTCAAGCGGGGACTGATAAGTTCTAAAAAATACACTTTTTTTTTGCCTTCCCCTGGATCACTGTTTGGTAGAGCTCATGTGTAAGGTAAAAATACTGGACTAGATGGATGTATGTCTTTATACAACCTCCAATACTATTTTACTATGTAACTGTTTATACAGACTTTATGGGTAGGATACAAAGGTTGACTAATGGACTGTATATGTCTTTATACAACCTCCATATATGTTACTGTTAGACAGATTATGGTAGGGTATAAAGTCTGGACCAGATGGACGTATATCTTTAAACATCCTCCAATACTATGTTACTATGTAACTGTTATACAGACATTATGGGGGGTATAAAGTTTGGACTAGATGGACATATGTCTTTATACAACCTCCATACTACGTTACTATGTAACTGTTAGACAGACATTATGGTATGGTATAAAGGTTGGACTAGTGGATGTATGTCTTTATACAACTCCAATACTATGTTACTATGTAACTGTTATACAGACATTATGGGTATGGTATAAAGGTTGGATAGATGGATGTATGTCTTTATACAACCTCCAATACTATTTTATATGTAACTGTTTTATACAGACATTATGGTAGATACAAAGGTTGGACTAGATGGACGTATGTCTTTATACAACCTCCATACTATGTTACTGTTAGACAGCCATTTGGGTAGGTTATAAAGTCTGGACCAGATGGACGTATATCTTATACATCCTCCAATACCTATGTTACTATGTAACTGTTATACAGACATTATGGTAGGGTATAAAGTTTGGACTAGATGGACATATGCTTTATACAACCTCCATACTACGTTACTATGTAACTGTTACAGACATTATGGGTATGGTATAAGGTTGGACTAGATGGATGTATGTCTTTATAACATCCAATACTATGTTACTATGTAACTGTTATACAGACATTATGGGTAGGGTATAAAGGTTGGACTAGATGATGTATGTCTTATACAACCTCCATACTATGTTACTATGTAACTGTTATACGACATTATGGGTAGGGTTAAAGTTGGACTAGATGGATGTATGTCCTTTATACAACCTCCAATACTATGTTACTATGTAACTGTTATACAGACATTATGGGTAGGGTATAAAGGTTGGACAGATGGATGTAGTCTTTATACAACCTCCAATACTATGTTACTATGTAACTGTTATACAAGAATTATGGTAGGGTATAAAGGTTGGACTAAATGGATGGATGTCTTTATACAACCTCCAATACTATGTTACTATGTAACTTTTATACAGACATTATGGGTAAGGTATAAATGGGCTAGATGGACATATTCTTTATAAACCTCCAACACTATGTTACTATGTAACTGTTATACGACATTATGGGGTAGGGTATAAAGGTTGGACTAGATGGATGTATGTCTTTATACAACCTCCAATACATGTTTTATGTAACTGTTATACAGACATTATGGGTAGAGTATAACGGTTGGACTAGATGGATGTATGTCTTTATACAACCTCCACATACTATGCAAAGAATAGCTTTAGGTCCATGATAGACACCCATGATCTACAACCTTGTAGGTTTACAGTATTGTAGGTAGGTATGGGTCTTTCAACACACATCGAAAGAACTGTATTTTACAGACCATTCCATTAAAAAATAGATGATAATTGTTGGTTTACAAAATTAGTCCATGCTTTTAGTAAATCACAATAGTCCGTAGCTCTGGGTCTCCTTCACTCTCCTCCCCACACTCTTCCAAATCATTTTACAGACAGCGTGCAAACCCTAAGGTGTTCCAAAGATATTTCATATACTCACTCTATTCACTGTTTCGGGTCCCTCTGCTAATAAATCCGAATCCGTTTGGGATATTTCCACTCAATTATAGTTACCCTTTTTTGTTTATTTGAGAACGGGTGGTAAAGGAGCTATGTGTCTTACCTCCCGTTAAAGAAGGTCAGGACCTGTCAAGGAACTACTGAAAGGGTTAAATATAATTTTTGACTGGAGATCCCCTTTAAAAACAACTTTTGTAAAGGTTCTGCATCCTCTATGTCTAGATTATGGTTTCGCCCTAAACACATCAGACACTTTTGTTTCTGACCCCTATCTGGGCTTAGTTATCATGATTTATGAATGACCAATAATAAGTTTTTTTTTAAGGAATCCTGACCTGGGATCTTATTAGGCTTTGTTCACACTATGCTGCATTTTGGTGCAATTTCATATGGGGAAATCGTGCCAAAATGCATGTGCAATGGAAGTGAATGGAACCGTTCATACTGCACTCCTGCTGTGATGTATGTGTTACAAAAACGCAGTGCATGCGGCAGTTTTTGTGCGTTAACACAGCAAAACATTGCACTAAAACGCAAACGCCATGTTGGATGCATTAAAAAAAACAGTGAATGGGAGTATACCATACCAAGTATACTGTTCATAGCTTTTAGTATAATCAAACTGCCCAAACTTGTAAATAGGGACAGATTTTACTATTAGGCACCTGCCCATGTAAGGGTTTCTCAAAGGGTGTGCCGGGGCACACTGGTTGTGACTTTAAAGAGACAGAGGTGTGCCTCAGAATTTTGGTAGTGGAAATATTTTTACCAGCATAACTTATATTTTTGTTATTTTGTAAAAAAATATATATATATTCTGATATAATTTTAACTCAGACAATGTACTTTACAATACAACTATCCAAACAAGTTAGTTTAAACGAAATGCCAGTTTCCTACCTTTAAAACAAGCCATCAACCACCTCTCTACGTGCTCCACAGCCCAAGATATACAGAAATGACTGACCAGAAAGTAAATGGGTAGGAGGCTGACATGTGTGACCATTTCCTAAGGCTTCTCCTGCACCGTGCCGCCGGCGAGCACGCCCCAGACTCCCTCGTGTGTAGAGAGACAGGAAGTCCCTCCTCCTCTCTGCTGTGTGAGTCCTGACGAGAAGGTAAGGGAATCTACAGCCCTTCTTTCCCACTGCCTGAAACACAGCCTTTTCAGGCAGATTTCTCACTCTGTTTTCACTCTGCCTGAACAGGCGGTTTCCACAGAGTTTTCTGTAGGGGGGGTCTGAGTGGCCCATGGCACATGCGAGTGGGCGGGGCTTAGTCACCCGTGATGGGGCAGGGCTTATCACCTGCGAGTGGGTGGGGCTGTAAGAGAATTGGCCAAGGGGGACCTGCAACTGGAGGGACCATGGGGTCCATGAGTGCAAGGGACCAGGGGGCTGCAAGGGAGGAGGAGACAGAGGGCAGATTGACTGACATGGTTTAGAGCAGAAGCAGAAGTGCCAGGGGACCTGGTGATGCTGCTGCCATATCACACACAAAAACGGAAATATCTTCAAAACTATGCAAATAAACAATGAAATAAATTGCAAAGATTCTTGGGAGAGTTATTCCTATCATTTACCTAAAGCCATTTTTGGACCACAGTTCCCCTTTAACTACAATATACACTGTAATTTGCATAAAATATGGGTAATTATTAAGTCTAACATTAAGAACACATGTGCGCCTTAAAGGACCTGTAAACTCCAACTGTGCTTAAAAATAACTAAGTGCCATTCGTTTCTATTATCACAGGGAGGTGAGAACGCTTATTCTCACCTCCCTGTAATAATAGGACGCTCGGGGGACCAGGAACTTACCTTACCCGCCGCTCCACTCGCAGCCGCTCAGTCTCTGACAGCCGCTCTGCCCGACCACGCGCCCTATCTTTGGCGCATGCGCGCCATTCAAAAGATAGGGCGCGCGATCGGGACAGAACAGCTGTTCAGAGACTGAGCGGCTGCGAGAGGAGCGGCGGGTAAGGTAAGTTCTTGTCCCCCGAGCGTCCTATTATTCACAGGGAGGTGAGAATAAGCGTTCTCACCTCCCTGTGAATATAGAAACGAATGGCACTTAGTCAATTTTATGGGTTTAGTGTTCCTTTAGAGGAATTTGCATTACCAAGCGCACCATGTTCTAAAAAAAGTTTGGGAACCTCTGGCCTAAGTCGTCGTCTTTATTTTGCAGCATTTTGATTTTTCATCTTTCTAACCCTTTTGATTCGGAACTGCCGGTTCCAAAAATTCTGAGAATCGACTGACTTTTTGTTTTAAAATCTGAAGTTTTTATCATAGAATTGAATGTTAGGTATGTACACCCCTCAAATGCAAATATATATGTAAATCACCCTCCATTTCCATGTCTGTACCCTGCATTCATCTAAAACCATCTCTTATATAGACCCCCCCCCAACATGTTCCCTCTGCCTTGAAGCTTTTCTCTTGTGGCTCCCATCCTCTGGAATTCTTTTCTCTCTGTTCATCAATCAGTAGGTTTAAATCTAATCTCATATCCAACCTCTCAGAGCACCAGCACAGTATGTGATTGTTTTAATTGACATACACTATTAATTGATACATACATACATCTTCCCTGCTACAACATCTCCGGTGTGGTCAGAAAACTGGGCAGGTGACTGTTTCTGTGCCGTTTAGAAAACCCTCAGACCTAAACACTTTGTGACAACATTATGGCCATAATATCAATCACAAAACATGATCTGTCGGGGAAACATTGCAGGTAAGACCACTGCTTAACTTGTTATTAAGAACAATTCAACATTCCTGAAGATTAATGTAATGTTGCATCAGTGTGGGTCACCTTTAGTCTCTCTTGGCCTGATAATATCACTGTTTGTGATTGTTTATACCTACCTTCCTCCCACCCTCCATTTTCCCCACCTTTTAAAGTCTTCAAGGTGAGGACACCTGGGTTTACAGGTATTAACACGCGGTAATACCTACTTAACTTTCCATCAATGATCCAGTCCCCTTTACTCTATGGCCATTGGAAAAATGTGCTTCTTGCAGACCACTATTCCTATAGGTCTCATTATTAATGGAACAGGGGTCGGAGTGGCAAGATAAAATGGACAGTACAGCTGATTTACTGTAAACCCAAGGCTGAGGATCTACCAGGGACTTTTAAAGGGTATGTCCCACCTAAGAGAATTACTTTTGTGGTTTCAGTTATATTGAGAACAGCAGGTAAAAGAGCGAGGAGTGAAGGTTAGGAACTTACCCGTTCACATGCTCCTCTGCCGCTTGCTCTGACAGTTTTGCGGCGGAGTTTTGTACTTTATGCGCATGCGCAGAGTGTACAAAGTCAATCGGAACCTGTCAGAAGATCAGCGGAGGAAGTGAGACCTGGTAAGTTTCTTACCTTCACTCCTGCAGGTTTTATTGAGAACGGGAGGTAAGACAACAGCTCTTTTAACCCGCTGTTCTCCAATGCCTTCATGCTTCCCACGCCAACAGAAACCCAGAGATTGTTTATTTACTCACCTCCCAACGGTCCCTGAAGCCCAGAAGTGACATCCCAGCCAATGACTGACTCTGCACTGCCCACGGTAGGGAAAGGTAACTTTTTTTAGCTTCAGGGACCACAAGGAGTAAGTCATATAACAATGTTGGGATTTGGAGGGGTGGGAAAGGTGTGAAATATTCTGGGGGTAGACATTCGCTTTAATGTGATCCTTTTCAGGGGAGGTTGCCTTTAAAACACTGACTATACTGCAGATGGCTTTAGCTTCCTTTTAATGGATCATAGTCAATACAACACATTATCCAATTAATGACCTTAACAATTAACTTGCATTGTATGACTTGGGAAATGTCACAATCCATACCAATATGGAGAATAAAGGAATATTGTGTATTATTTATCTAAAAGCGCTTTAATTGTCCTTTAATACCCTGTGTATTAATGTGGTGTGGTTTTTTTTTTTTTACATAATTGGTGATTAATGGTCCATTACATCCTGTACCAATATCATGGAACACTGAACAGGGCCATATGTAGAGCCTGAATGATTAGGAAAGAGACAGTGACACACAGCACTTCACCTCTGTGCATAATATTCTAAATTTGCCCATCACGTGTTACCCTTCACACAGGACAAAACTCCTACAGCTTCCAATCCAATTGGGCATGCACCTTAAAGGCACAACGCCTTCTTACACTTCCTTAGTGGGCATGTGATATAAAAATACATCATTTCCCTTGTCCTAATAACTAACATCTCCCTGCTAATTCTATTTGGGAGTTCCAGCATTTCTATACAACTATTAGCCATGGTCTCCTTTGTATGTGACATAAGGGTGTGCTTTACCCTGCAGAACTGTTCAGGGCAGATAATAGTTGCTGTATGTCAAATAAGCATAGGTTACACAATGGTCAATCATGGGCATATCTCATTTATTTCCTTGTATAAGCAAACACACAAAGGCATTTACAGTGTTAATAATACAATCTAGTCAATTCCACACCCACAGTATCAACTGCTGTAGTTGGTGCCACACTCAGACTGTTTTACTAATAAATGAGAACTACAGTTGTTTAAAGGTTTTAAAAAAATAAAAGTTACAATGAAAAGTACCTGGGGCAGGGAGGTAGGATTGGTTTTCTTTCTACCTCCCAATATCATTTCTATAAGAACACAGCAGTACAAAGAAAACTGCTTCTGCCAGGCTTCCTGAGTGCTTCAGGACTATCTATAATACAAGGCCTAGGCGCCTAACCTGGCAGATGAAAATGTGCTGTAGCTCCTCAATGAAACAATATTGATAGGTAGGAATAATCAATACTACCTCCTCTGCCACAGGTGCTTTTCTTTTAAAAAGGTTAATTTTTAACAATATAGTCGTCCTTTAATTTGTTTGTATTAGCGATCAACCTGTGACTATAAGTATTATAAAAGTATTCATTGTTTTAGTAGAGTCATAAGGTTACACGGCGACAAATGAATGAACCAAATTAATGCTTTCACCAACAATTACGCACAACAATTCCTTGGATTTCTTAGCTAGATAATAGCACACTTCTCCTATATGCCCAGCACGTCTGTACCGAATTTCATGTCTCTAACTCAAAAACTGTGGGAGGAGATACTGTCCAAAAAACTGGAAGAAGAAAAAGAAGAAAGAACCGTATTTGGCTCTTCAATCAAATTAATTATATTTTTCTCCTCTGAACATCTCCTTAACTTGTTGGGTCTCCAGTTTCCCACCTTAAAACGAGCCATCAACCACCTCTCTACGTGCTCCACAGCCCAAGATATACAGAAATGACTGACCAGAAAGTTAATGGGTGGGAGGCTGACTTGTGACATTCCCAGACATCCCACCCTGCCGAACCTGGCTTTCGGGCAGGATGGGGGGAAGGAGATGTGGCCGAGTGATGTGATGTCACTAAAGGGGTGGAGTCAGGGGAGGGACCATTTACGCCCCTAGCCACGCCTCTAACGTGACATAAATTACATCACATTAGAGGCATTGCTAGGGGTGTAACTGGCCTGTGTGACGTAATTTACGTCACATGGAGGCGTGGCCAGAAGAAGGCGTTTTGGAGGCAGACTCTCAGGTAGGTTTGGGTCGCGGGAATTTGGGGTGGTCTCGCGGTGTGCGGGAGACCACCCCAAATCGGAGACTCCCGCGACTCCCGGGAGGGGTGGGATACCTGCATTCCTGAGGCTTCTCCTGCACAGTGTCGCTGGCGAGCACAGTCTCAGACTCCCTCAGTGTGTGAGGGAGACGAAGTCACTCCTCCTCTGTGCTGTGTAAAGTCCTTACAGAGAAGTTAAGGGAATCTACACCGTACTCTTTCACTGTGTGAAACAGCATTTCCAGAGTTCTCACTCTGCCAAAAAAGGCTGATTCCAGAGTTTTCTGTAGGTGGGGGTCAGAGTTACCCACGGCACCCCACAAGTGGGCAGGCCATGGTACCCTGTGTGGGGTGTGCCACGGTACCCGTGAGTGGGCAGGGCCACATGGGCTGTAGATAATGGGCCATGGGGGGCCTGCCACTGGAGCCATGGACCATGGGTCCATGGTGTAAGGGACCACGGGGGCTGCAAAGGGAGGAGGAGACACAGGGCAGATTGACTGACATAGTTTCAGAGCGGAAGTGCAGGGGACATGGTGAGTGCTGCTGATTCACACACAAATTGTAAATATCTTCAAAACTATGCAAATAAAACAATGGAAATATTGCAAAAATTCTCAGGGGAGAATTCCTATCAATTTACCTCAAGTAGTTTTTGGACCATAGTTCCCCTTTAAGGAACCGTTAGTTGCAACTAGATTGCTATGGGTGCGCACTCAACTGATGAAGGGGGCGGGTCTCCCTAAATTCCTGGCATGTGGCAAGCAAAGATATACAATTGTTGTTTTTGGAGTGAGAATGCCTTTTAAATACATTTTATACTGTTGCCTTTGAATTTTGATTATTTACAACATTTTAATTATAAACATTTTTATCATTAGTGTCTCCCAATAAGATTAATTTGGAGAACAGGATTCTGGGTGTTGTAGTTCTAAAAGCTAATATGCAAATCACCCTGATAGACACCTTTATGACGCCACAAAGGTTTAGAAAAAAAACAGACAAATACATCTTGTCTCAGCCAATCACTGATCTGTTGCCGGTCTGGCTACTGCTATGCCCAGAAAAGGAACAGATCAGCAGAAAAGACAGCTGAGGGAACAGTACTGTTAAGTATATTAAAGGTGCCCAGCCACATAGGCCGATATTTAGTAAAAAACGGATTTACTGAATCGCCAAAGTCTATGTATAGGTCGTGATGCAAAACAACTACCATCGTCGACATCACAAACTGTCTGGTGTGGTAGGGTATAAGGTTGGACTAGATGGAAGTAGGTCATTATACAACCTCCAATACTATCTGACTATGTAACTGTTAACAGACATTATGGGTTGGGTATAAAGTTTGGACTAGATGGATGTATGTATTTATACAACCTCCAATTCTATGTTACTATGTAACTGTTATACAGACATTAATATAGAGTTATAAAAGTTGGACTAATGGAAGTATGTCTTTATACAACCTCTATTTCTTTGTTACAATCCACAATACGACACCCCCTTCTCTTAAAGGGCATGTCCACCCCCAAACTATAATCCCCCCCACTACTGGCCCCATCAAGTAGTGTAGTTAATACTTACTTCACACCCTACTCCATATGGTTCTCCGGTAGTCCCCCCCCCCCCAAAGTCCCAAAAACTGCCCACCAGGAGGATAGCAGAGTCCATATAGGACTCTGCCTCCTACCTGGCCTCCGGGAGATTTTTGGCATGCTTACTGCAGCCCTTCTCCCACTCCCTCCCCCTTCAGAATCCCTCCCCCTAGCATAAATCCCCTTTGATATAGTATTCCCCCTGGTCTCCCGCCCCAACCGCTTCATTTTTATGTTTAGAAAGTGCCCCAAACTTTTACTTACCTCCCCTCTTTCCTCCGCTGCACTGAATGACCGGCAGCCGCGTCCGCATTGGCTGCCGCTCAGCCAATCACAGAAGTGGCCCCTCTGCTTGCATTTTCTCGCAAGCAGAGGGCCGGCATTGCGGCGGAGGAAAAGGGGAGGTAAGTAAAAGTTTGGGGCACTTTCTAAACATAAAAATTAAGCGGTTGGGGCTGGGAGACCAGGGGAATACTATCAAAAAATAGTTTTAAGGGTGGACATACCCTTTAAGGTCCCCTGCGTGCCTGTAGACTTGTGTAACCCCTGATTTCATTGTGTAGTGGATAACCTGAGGGGTGGCACTACCTGTCTCATCAGGGTCCTGACGCCTCCGCTTAATGGAGAGCGGGGGTTCCGTCTAATTTGGCGTGCCTCCACCCCCCTTGGGAATAATAACATCCCCCGGTGAGACCATTAAATAACTTTAGATAAACAAAAACAACAGATAATATAACATAGTAAGGACTTTTAGTATAACGTAGGCAAAAGATAATACAAAGCTGATATATTATATTGTAAAATACTGTGAAGTACAATACGATCTTAATAACGCATATAACCATATAGCATTACAGTCTCCGTGTCCAAGTGTCCCTAGGTAGCGCTACCCACACCAGTTGCAGGCCTGTGGTTTATGTATATATTGTAAGGTACCTGTTACTATATGATGCAGACAGGGAAGTGGATGGCAATTCCTTATCTTATTTCATTTGGGCACAGATGATCCTTGGGATGGCGGATGCTGGAACATCCCTCTGAAACAGAGCCCCTTTTGCAGAAAGTCAGTAATCCAGTGTCTCCCTTATTTACACAAATGCAGGCAGAAAAACAGACTCTCAGTCTGTGTACCCCTTCAGGAATACAGCACAGCTCTCCCACCTTGTTGCTGGAAGGTCCCAAGAGAGGGAGACTCCCCTTTTCTCTAGCTTTTATAGTCTTAGAAAAACATCCCATCATTCCCTCCAATGTCTCATCTTGATGACTGGATACAGTGAAGCCAACAGCCTCATTCTGATACACAGATAGACTCACAGATATTTTGCCCATACAGCAGGTATATTTCAAGTCAATCCCTACACTTGTATTAGAGTGTGGTCTAGCAAAAGGCCAAATAGCTGTGATTAATAGTGATTTAAAATAAACACCTGAATTCCCTCTATCTATATTGGGTGGTTTTGATGTGCAACTCTATTATTTTATACTAATATGGATCCTTGGCATGTAGCCAATAAGTATACATGTATTGTGCCCTTTAAGTATGAATTGCATTTTAGCATTACACGCCTTCAGTCCTGGTTATCAACGGATTAAAGTTTACAATTAGTGTGTGTCTATACATTTCCCTGATTCTATTTACTTGCACTTCTAAAATACCATCATGCACCAGGCTGTTAATAGCACGATTCTGAGTGATATAAATCTAAAACAGCTTTAAGCACAATGGTTTAGACCATTATGCAAATGAGCCTGCTAGATAACTTTATGACATCATTATGACATCACAGAGTTTAGAAACAAAACTGAGTCAGACTCTTACTCACTACTCATTTTTGTGTTGAAAGCTTTGGAGTTCAGAGCTGTTCAACATTATTTTCTTGGAACAATGTCAAGGAAGAGAACTGTGAGTATTAAAAACAATAGCCATAACAATGTATATAGAATGTATAAGGGGCTGTGAATATCTTTTTTGATTGTATTTGCCTTAAGAAATGTATCCTGCATGAAGATAGGAAGAATTATCATGAGACAGATGGACCATGCCCACTAGGAGCCTGTGGGTTTACTGGGACAGCAGACAGACACTATGAGAATGTGGCATTCCCAATGGAATGGGTTATAGTGGATGGATGGTCCCTGGGGCACTGATTGTATAAAGATACATTTATTTATCTGTGTTTAACATCCATTTTCTTTGCTTCCATCTTTGTACAGTGCGACTTTATGAACTTCATTTTCTATTTATTTTCACCCTAATTATCCTACAACTTGGATTCCTCCATCCACATCAGGTAAATACGAACTTCTTTGGGCCATTTTACCCTGACAATTACCCCAGCAATAATCTGCATGTCTACACACTACCTGTCTTGCTGTATATAAAATGGCGGATAGAATTCATCTTTTTATTGTTATAAAATGTAATTCTACATTCTCTCCCTCATATCTGTTCATTTAGCAGCTAAATCCCGGTCAGCAGGGAGCAGAAAGGGTGGAAGATCCAACATGTAAAGACCACGGAACCAGTGACTACTCCCCCCCCACCAACGACAATGCCTGCGCCTGGTTTTATAGACAGGATTGTCCGATATATCGATAGCAAACCCGACCACACACGACTTCGCTGTGGTTGCCATGTTATTACAGTCGCCTTTGTGATATCCTTGGTGTTGCTGGTGTAGTTGTGTGGTAAGCCCTCTGTTAATATGTACACACGGCTGCTGTATATGTAAATCCATATATCAGATATACTGTATTGTGATAACTTATACACATTTGTTATTTTCAGGATTTGCTATTGTGGAAAAAACGCAAAACGAACGATGAAGAAAACCCAAAAGAGACTCCGGAGAAAAGCAGAGAAAAGAGGTAATTACTCCAGAAATAAATATATTGTAGGAATTGCCTTACTACATAGATAGACCGATGTCCATGGAACACTACATAGCAAGGCTGGCTTTTCTCCCACAATAAAGCAGGCGGCTTTAGAACATTACACAGATTCACATATAAACTACAATCCCCATCATCCTCCCCAACCCAGACAAAATCATTACTCAACATTGAATTATTCTCCCCCAATAACTTTCCTTTGTTTCAACAGAAAATCAACCAAGAAGAGCAGCGCCGAAAAACAATTTAGGCAGAATTATTTGAGCTGCTAGAATACTTGGATCAGTCAGATTTATCCGACATGTCAGATCTGTCGGATTCGTCAGTACCAGCTTCATTGGATGAATCATTTTCAGATTCGAGTGACGACAGTTGAACATTCTAGACCCTCCTACTCCCAAAATGTTGTTGTTGTACCATCCTATCTGGCCCAAGTCCAGGGGTGAGGATCTAAGTTTAGGTTCTTTCTGTGGGTACCATGACTAGGAGGGAAGTGGTTCAGATTAGTATTGTTGGCTTTGTTATTGACCCCTCCCTCCATTGCTTTTACTGGGACCATTTTATTTAATCTGTTTATAAATGACTTAGAAGGGGGCATTGAGAACAAGGTCTCAGGGTTTGCTGTATGACACTAAACTATGCAGAGCTTTGGAACTTCAAGTGATTGTGCAAGTGCTGCAACAGACCTAGATAGATTATCAAAATGGGCAGCAGAATGACAGATGAGATTCAATGTTGATAAATGTAAGGTGATGCATTTGGGATTTAATAATTCCTGTGCCACCTACACCATAAATAACTCTGTGTTAAGTGCATCTGTAATGGAAAAAGATTTGGGGGTTCTGGTAGATAACAGACTTAGCTATAGCAAACAATGCCAGGTAGCAACGGCTAGAGCTAGCAAGATATTGTCTTGTATAAAGAGGGGAATAGATTCAAGAGAGAAAACATTATTCTCCCTCTTTACAAGGCACTGGTAAGGCCTCATTTGGAATATGCGGTGCAGTTTGGAATCCCATATACAAAAGGGACATCTTGGAAATGGAAAGGAGTTTAGAGAAGGGCAACTAAATTAATAAGTTGAATGAAGGGGTTTGACTATTGGGATAGTTAAACAAGTTAGGACTTTTTAGAGTGGAGAAGAGGTGCTTATGATCACTTTATATAAATATATTAAAGGAATAGTTCACTCCCAAACTGAACTATTTCTTTCATGTATTGATTGAAGCCTGGGAAGTTAAGGAGCTATGCCTTAAGGTTCGTACACACGCTCATATATGCGCACGACCTGACACGCCAACGGCTACACCAACGTTTAGGGAGGATCAACAAATGACCCCCGACCGAACGCATACACGCGGATGATCTCGCCCGAAACGGATGGTTGTCATGTGTAGACGTCGGAGGTCTCGGGTCAAGACCAGAGATGGATTAAGATCATATGGGGCCCAAGGCAGTGCCATCATTTAGGGCCCCCTTTTGCACATCGTGTGTGTGTACGAGACCTCACATTCTTCAATCAATAACTCAAACCAGGGCAGAAGGTAATTATATTTACCTTTCACACGATCCTCCACTGCAGAACTCCAAATCTCTGACCGCTTCCTGGTTGTAATTCTCTTTAGCATCAATGCACAACGCACGGTATCGAGAATTAGAACCAGAAAGTGGTCGGGGATTTGGAGTTATGCAGCTGTGCATCGTGTGAAAGGTAAATATACTTACCTTCTTCCCTGCCTCCTGAGTTTTTGATTGAAGTATGGGAGGTAAGGCATAGCTCCTTAACCACTGATAATACATTAAAGATATTTCAATTTGGTAGTGAACTATTCCTTTAATGGGCCATACAATAAACTCTCTGGTGCATTGTTCACTAATAGGTCATATCACAGGATGTGGGGACATCCTAGCTTTAATAAATAGCTTTAAGGCTGGGTACACAAAGGGACTTTTTGTCCCGACCGAGCACTCGCTACGATTGATCGCTCGGCCGGGACAAATGTCCGTCGGTTGCGGCAAATCGGCTGCGGACCCATAGGAACCGAACATTCGATCGAATTTTCCGACATGCCCGATCTGTCTTTCGTCCGATCCGGAGGAAATGAACGATCGATGTCGGCCGATATTTCCCGCCGATCGTCCGAAAGTGCCGTGGATTGGTCGGCTTTCCCCCAAAATATTGGCTGGTGTGTACCCAGCCTTGGAGTGGGCTGGATACTTTTCTAAAACTAAAAATATTGAAAATTAGCCATCCAATGCATTTGGAGTCAGGAAGGAATTTATTCCCCCTTCATACTTTTTTTTTTTTCCTTTTGCCTTCCTCTGGATCACGGGATCGTGGGAAGGTAAAATGGTTGGACTAGGAAGCCATATGTCTATTCATCCTCCAAAATTATGTTTTATTTGTCTATATTGGTAAATAAAATGCCAATTCTGAATGGAAATTTCTCTCTACAGTTTGTTTATTATATTTGTAGTTTTATTAGTACATTAGTAGTGACATTAGTAAATTAGTATGACTTTCGTTATTAGTGGTTACATTAGTATATTAGTAGTAAAATAAGTATATTGGTAGGGACATTCGTATATTAGTAGTGACATTAGTATATTAGTGGTTACTTAGTATATTAGTAGTAACGTTAGTATATTAGTGGTTACATTATTATATTAGTAGTACGTTAGTATATTGGTAGTGAGTTTCGTGTATAGTGGTTACATTAGATTTAGAGTACATTAGTATATTGGTAGGGACATTCGTATATTAGTAGTGACATTAGTATATTAGTAGTAACGTTAGTATATTATTGGTTACATTAGTATATTAGTAGTAACATTAGTATATTGGTAGGGACATTCGTATATTAGTAGTGACATTAGTATATTAGTAGTAACGTTAGTATATTATTGGTTACATTAGTATATTAGTAGTAACATTAGTATATTGTAGGGACATTCGTATATTAGTAGTGACATTAGTATATTAGTAGTAACGTTAGTATATTATTGGTTACATTAGTATATTAGTAGTAACATTAGTATATTGGTAGGGACATTTGTATATTAGTAGTGACATTAGTATATTAGTGGTTACATTAGTATATTAGTAGTAACGTTAGTATATTAGTGGTTACATTAGTATATTAGTAGTAACATTAGTATATTGGTAGTGACTTTTGTGTATTAGAGGTTACATTAGTATATTAGTAGTAACATTAGTATATTGGTAGGGACATTAGAAAACCAAGATCATTTCACCAGCCTTGTTTATTTCAGAGATGGGAGACAAGGGCCTGGTTATAAAGAGTAATTGTAATACTGCACCTTTCCGCAGCCATATTGGTATTTTACAACCATGGCACAGGATATCAATACCTATCAGTAATTTATACTGACATAAAACACCAACGCCATCAGTATTTATCAATCCCGCTGCTTTAGAAACAGGGTCAAAGTTTGATAACCAAAAAATATGCCTTGGTAGCCAGGTTTCAAGTGCTGAATTTAATGAATGACATAATTCTACAGGAGTGTGTATTTTTAACATCCAGAGAAAAGGGACAACACTATAACCATAGTAAATAAACAAAACATTGACAAACTAGACAAGTAACTCTAAACAAGTCTTTATAGACACACAGAGAAGGACTAGGGAACATATTCAACCAGCATAACGGGAGATGTTAGAATTATCTATCTAACAACTCAATAAGCTGAAAAGGGTCACTATTAACAAATGCATATGAAAACACTTTATTGATCGGCAATATAATTAGATGAAAACTTTTACTACGGGTTGGGGTTATTTAGTAAAACTTTAGACTCCATTTTTCGAAAAGGTGGATTGGGTTATCGCCAACAAGACCCTACATTCCAAACAGTGTGATACCTACCATGGGTTCAACATGTGGATCACGTAGACAGATAATAGGGTGAGCATGGAGAGACCGGGTGGTCTTGGTTCACATTGGTGCCAATAACAAAATTTGAGGAGGAGGAGAGGTCCTTAAAAATAATTTCAGAGAGTTAGGGGCCAAGTTAAAATAAGGACCTCCAGGGTAGTATTTTCAAAATACTACCACATCCGCTAGGGAGGCAACGGGAGCTTAGGAGTATTAATGCATGGCTAAAAGTTGTGTAGGAGATGGGTAAAAGTATGGGTTTTCGAGAGCTGGGGACTGCCATTTTTATCAGTATACAGTCCCTTTAGTAGGGATGGGTGGGCTGCACCTTACTGGTGATGGTGCAATTAGTTTGGGGGAGAAGATTGCTAAAGGATTGGAGGACATTGTACAAGGTATGGTGGGAGGATATATGGACTACACTGGAGTGAGGATCACCAACGACAATTCATGTGCCTGACTTGGATTTTATAGACACATTGTCCATTATCTCTAGAAAGGGGACACGAGCTATGGTCACCATATTTATTGCAGTTGATAACCTATTGGCGCTAGTTGTGATGTAAGCCGCCTATTTGAAAATACACTGCGGCAGTAACTGTATTTGAATCTATATATTAGCTATACTGTATGTGTGGGTATGGACTAGAGGGCTATAACCAATTGCAGAAGATCACAAATTTAGGCTGTTTGCCCCTGCCCAGGGCCTCGTCCATGGGAGACATGCCGATAGAAAGGTGGGGGCCCCAAAGACTAAAGGAGCTCAACTTCTGAGCTTGATTATAGCAGATCTAGCCCTAATACATGAGTAAAGACTTAGCAGTTTAGGTTCACGGTACTTTGAATAGGAGGGGGGTCTTAAGCCCCTAAACCAGCAAGTACACCAGCCATATTTTAAGTCCTTCAGCAAACCCCCCATCCGTACAGTCCACCAAATAGGAGCGATTTAGTGACTGCTGGTAATTACCAGTAAGCTTAACAAATGGAAACGGTTCATGTCCTGTTACTAAACAAACTCATTTGTTGACTGATCTCTCGGACATATATTATGGTATCCGATGGGGGTAAAATCGGGTGAAAATACAACGCCCAACATCAGAATATCTCAATAATGTAGACCAGGAATGATGCGTGTAAGGCAGAAAAGCTGATATACTTTGTGGCAGGATAATTATATTAATTAAGTATAATAGTAATTTTAAGTGCTCCCAGAACCACAATGTTTTTAATTGCAACACTTAAATGAATGTGCTCATTAATGCTGCAACTCTACCTTTTCCCATGGTTCCCTGCGGTGATATCAGTCCCTAGAACCAATGGAAATAAAGATTTGACCAGCTTGAAGGTTGTACTATTGAAGGTTGTACTATTAAGGGAGATGGGGAGAAAGAATAAACATGGCCAAAGCAGCCTTAGAATTACCTTGGTGCTTAATTGTTCAGGGAACGAGGTAAAACACCAATGATTTTGTTTATAAACAATATCGCGTCTACGGTTAATTTATATCTGGAGAAATCTTTGTCTGATTGTCAACTTATTCTCCCTTGATTTAACGTAGCCCAGGACTCCACAGACTATAAAGTAGGCTGCCATGTTCAGAGGGGCTTATGCTGGCTTACAGTAGGTCTCTGTGCTGATGTTTACCCCTGAGCACCTCTGTATTCAAGAGGCTTCTATGCCTTTTCTACCTACCTATCAAGGAGTTCTGTACCTCTGTATGTGCCATCCTGCTTAACCACCCCAACCCTGTGCCCATAGGTACTTATCTTATCTGGCTTATCATTAATTTGGATTTCATAAAAAATAAAAAATTAGGCAACTGCATATGCAATGAGTGCACAAGTATCTGTCATTCAGTAAGAGATGCTGGATAAAGAATAATAGAGAGTTCCTCAGCTTACGTCCATCTTTCCATATACATCAGTGTAATAAAATCAAATAGACCTGTTAGTCAACCAACATATATTAGCATATCTCACAATGTTATTACATTCAGTAAATATAACTGGCGAAAATCACCCATGCTGTTAATTTGAAGCAACCATCAGATGATACCTTTTTACTGGTCATTGCACTTAGAAAACATTGGATGGGTTCCTGCAGATTAACAGCACTGCACAATTGTGCACTTCTTATTAACAAAGCCTCAGTATATTTTAAACTGGCAAGTCTGTTGAACTTTTCTGCACCCGGACATTACTACTTCGTTTACTTTATTTCCATTGGCAGAGACCCACTGAACAAACATGTCGGCCAGGGAATCAGTATTCGGCCACTTCAACACAAATATACACCAGCCTCTAAATAATTAATGCTAATTCATATGACTTTCATTGATTTAGTAACAACTTCAAATTCCCACTTCACGACATGTTACAAAATAATCTAACATTGATGGCTAAGATTTGTTTCTGTCATACTGCTAATATTTATATTGGGTGACAGATATATTAGAAGAGAAAAGTGAGCCTGTGACATGAATCTTCTCAGTTCCACCCTCTAATTGGAATATAGACTGGCGGCCTACTGGAAAATAGGGGTTTCCATCAATAGTTACTCAAGGTACTGTGTTTATCCAATCAGAATTAACTGGACCACCTGAGCCAAAAAATAAGTCAGGAGCAATTGTTCGGGTTGGAATATAGTTGATATTTCCCCTTATTTACCATATTGGCCTGAAAAAAATATTCATGGTCTGTAGAGCAGGAGGAAGACATTGTCACACAAAGTAAGCCATCTTCCCTATTTTACATGATACCCCTTGCTATTGGCTGATGTGCTACCTTATAAAATTCCTAGGCTTACAGCAATATAATTAATAGGGATGTGGGTGGATATACAGGGCAAAAATATGATTAGTGGGCAGGAACCCTAAATCCCCCTATATTTCTTAACTAGACGTTAAAGAGATACTGTACCATAGAGCTGGATTAGAAGAAAGACAATTGCTTAATAACTGTTAATGTACCTTTACAATATGTAATTTTATTAATCCTCCTTTTCTTAACCAATACCCCTTCCAACAGCTAATTTAGAGTGCATAAAATATAACTGCAATATTAAAAGGGAATATTATAGAACGATAATTGATTCAGACAGTGAAATGTCAGCTGTTATTTTTCTGCTTTATTGTCATTTGATCTAGCAGAAGCTCCATGATGGATTGTGGGTCTTTTAAGGTAGGAACCTTGACGTTAGGAGCACATTTTCTTACACAACTATTTCCATATGACACACAGTGCACTTGTGTAATTACATTTGGGGCTGTTTTATTTCAGTGCATTACTTGGAGACAGGTTCACTATGTGGCCATATCCACTTCAACTGCTAGTGAGTTGCAGACACTTGTAAAAAGAATATTAGCATTGTGTCAGCAAGAGAGAATTAAAATATAAATAACAAAAAGGCTAATGGTTGTTATCTTGTTTTAAAGGCCTAACTACGCTAAAATCCAACCAATTAATTATGAGAATGAATAACTGACTATCTGTTGTTGGCAAATCTATCTGTTGTTGGCAGCAATCTATCTGGTGTTGGCAGCTATCTATCTGGTGTTGGCAGCTATCTATCTGGTGTTGGCAGCTATCTATCTGGTGTTGGCAGCTATCTATCTGGTTGGCAATCTACCTGGTGTTGACAGCTATCTGGTGTTGGCAGCTATCCATCTGGTGTTGGCAGCAATCTACCTGGTGCTGGCAGCTATCTATCTGGTGTTGGCAGCTATCTATCTGGTGTTGGCAGCAATCTATCTGGTGTTGGCAGCAATCGATCTGTGTTGGCACAATCTATCTTGTGTTGGCAGCATCTATCTGTGTTGGCAGCAATCTATCTGGTGTTGGCAGCAACTATCAGGTGTTGGCGCAATCTATCAGGTGTTGGCAGCAATCTATCTGGTGTTGGCAGCAATCTATCTGTGTTGGCAGCAATCTATCTGTGTTGTGCATATTGGTTGCAGCATCTATCTGGTGTTGGCAGCAATCTTCTGGTGTTGGCAGCTATCTATCTGGTGTTGGCAGCTATCTATCTGGTGTTGGCACTATCTATCTGGTGTTGCAGCTATCTATCTGGTGTTGGCAGCTATCTATCGGGTGTTGGCAGCAATCTATCTGGTGTTGGCAGCAATCTATCTGGTGTTGGCAGCACTATCTGGTGTTGGCAGCATCTATCTGGTGTTGGCAGCAATCTATCTGTGTTGGCACAATCATCTGGTGTGCAGCAACTATCTGGTGTTGGCAGCAATCTATCTGGTGTTGGCAGCAATCTATCTGGTGTTGCAGCAATCTATCTGGTGTGGCAGCAATCTATCGGGTGTGGCAGCAATCTATCTGGTGTTGCAGCAATCTATCTGGTGTTGCAGCAATCTATCTGTGTTGGCACAATCTATCTGGTGTTGGCAGCAATCTATCTGGTGTTGGCAGCATCTATCTGGTGTTGGCAGCAATCTATCTGGTGTTGGCAGCAATCTATCTGGTGTTGCAGCAATCTATCTGGTGTTTGCAGCAATCTATCTGGTGTTGGCAGCATCTATCTGGTGTGGCAGCTATCTATCTGGTGTTGGCGCTATCTATCTGTGTTGGCAGCTATCTATCTGTTGTTGCAGCCAACTATCTGTTGTTGGCAGAGATCTATCTGGTGTTGACAGCTATGTGGTGTTGGCAGCTATCTGGTGTTGGCAGCTATCTATCTGGTTTGGCAGCTATCTATCTGGTGTTGGGACCATCTACCTGGTGTTGGCAGCCATCTACCTGGTGTTGGCAGCTATCTATCTGGTGTGTCAGCTATCTATCTGGTGTTGGCAGCTATCTATCTGGTGTTGGCAGCTTCTATCTGTGTTGGCAGCTATCTATCTGGTGTTGGCAGCTATCTACCTGGTGTTGGCAGCTATCTATCTGGTGTTGACAGCTATCTGGTGTTGGCACGTATCCATCGGTGTTGGCAGCAATCTACCTGGTGCTGGCAGCTTCTATCTGGTGTTGGCAGCCATCTACCTGGTGTTGGCAGCTATCTATCTGGTGTTGGCAGCTATCTACTGGTGTTGACAGCTATCTATCTGGTTGTGGCAGCTATGTGGTTTGGCAGCCATCTACCTGGTGTTGGCAGCTATCTATCTGGTGTTGACAGCAATCTACCTGGTGCTGGCAGCTATCTATCTGGTGTTGGCAGCCATCTACCTGGTGTTGGCAGCTATCTATCTGATGTTGGCAGCTATGTGGTGTTGGCAGCTATGTGGTGTTGGCAGCTATGTGGTGTTGGCAGCTATCCATCTGGTGTTGGCAGCCATCTACCTGGTGTTGGCAGCTATCTATCTGGTGTTGGCAGCTATGTGGTGTTGGCAGCCATCTACCTGGTGTTGGCAGCTATCTATCTGGTGTTGACAGCAATCTACCTGGTGCTGGCAGCTATCTATCTGGTGTTGGCAGCCATCTACCTGGTGTTGGCAGCTATCTATCTGATGTTGGCAGCTATGTGGTGTTGGCAGCTATGTGGTGTTGGCAGCTATGTGGTGTTGGCAGCTATCCATCTGGTGTTGGCAGCCATCTACCTGGTGTTGGCAGCTATCTACTGATGTTGGCAGCTATGTGTGTGGGCAGCTATCCATCTGGTGTTGGCAGCCATCTCCCTGGTGTTGGCAGATATCTATCTGGTGTTGACAGCTATCTGGTTACATTAGTATATTAGTAGTAACATTAGTATATTGGTAGGGACATTTGTATATTAGTAGTGACATTAGTATATTAGTGGTTACATTAGTATATTATAAGTTGGCCGGCGGCGCACGATCGCATCCTCAGTGCGCTTCCAGATGACGTCCCTACCCGGCGCCTCTCACTTTGCGGCGCCGAGTAGTGACATCATCCTGAAGCGCAGAGGATGTGGAGCAGAGGCGAGCGGCCGCCCGACAAGGTAGGAGAATTTCTTTAACAGTTTACACTTTAACTGCTTTGTGTGCCCTTCCACATCACGATTGGTATTGTGCATCTTATATACTGTATATGATACGACAGTCAAAAGATGAATATCCCACATGGTATAAAATAAACTCCCCTTTAGTTTCTCCCTTCATCAATTAAGGTAATGAGCACTCAGCAAAGAGACATGCATAGGAGCCAAATAATTAAAGTCGTCTGGGAAAGAAGAAAGGAAGGTAGGGTATTGGGGTATATTAGAAATTACCCACATGGTCCCAGATTACGGTTTCTGTTTGTACAACTAATTACTGCCATCAACTTGCCAACCACCTTTTTCAGTCATCTCAGAGCCATGTGTATCAGAGGCCATCCCGGATGGCAAGTAACATTGTAATAATGTTCATTAAATATTAAATGATGTTTGAATACCGTAGTTGGTCCTGGACCGAGCTATTTATGGTAATTTTTTAATCATTTTACTAATTACAGGTTTTCATTAGTGTTCATATTTTCTAACCTCGGTTTATAGTCGAGTCAAACCTTTTATTCCTTTTTTTTCAGGTAAAAATAGGTACCTCGGTTTATTCTCGGGACGGTTTATACTAGAGTATATACGGTACCAACTCCTTCCCTCGGCTCCCTCTACTAACAGGCAGCTGCATCTGTGAGGCAGAGGTGGAGATACCCTTTTATTATGTATTTAAACTATATAGTATATATTTAGTATATTACTGTATATTTTAAATTGCTAAGTCTAATATAGGTAAATATTTCTATAGCAGTAAAAAATGATACAAATGTTAATGAAGAGAAAGGGTCAATATAGAAATTTTACAGGCATATTTAATGGTGCTGTTCACTTGCAGTAACCAATCAGATGCTACCTTTTTAATAGTCTACTAGAGTTAGAAACCATTAGATTGGTCGCTGCAGATAAACAGCAAGGGATATTTTGCAGCTCTTATTAAATAAGCCCCTTAGTCAGTTGTTCACATACAAGGAGTAAATGTAGAAATAAATCTGTTAACTCTGGTCTAGATACTGAAACAATTCTCTTAATTATTAATACCTAATTCATCATCTAATATAAAAAGTTCAGTATTTCATTCGAAATGTCATTTTCCTGTGATCATATGTGATCATACGGGTAGAAACTCTGTTTAGAAGTATAAGTGCTAATGGGAAGTTTTTTGTGATTTTCCTAGTTGATGTTTACATAAATAATTCTGTCGACTAATTCTGTCATTTCTATAATAAACGTGCCCTGAAATATCTGATGCTTCTAGAACGTGAAGGAGAATCAAAGGCGGGCGCTGTGCTTAGATATGCTGTTTTTTCAGTTCACAAGAAAACTAAAACAGTTCGGTTTCAAATCATTTTATTTATTTTTACCCTGTGCAACGTCTAAAGCATGTACTGGAACCATCGAACCCTACGGCATTTACAAACCAGCTAACGGTAACAATAGGTTTGTTTTCCAATTTGCCTAACCTGATCGTTTTACATGGGAAATA
This sequence comes from Hymenochirus boettgeri, assembly GCA_019447015.1. Taxonomy (NCBI): domain Eukaryota; kingdom Metazoa; phylum Chordata; class Amphibia; order Anura; family Pipidae; genus Hymenochirus; species Hymenochirus boettgeri. Next base: position 22,230,719 of record CM033473.1, on the reverse strand, counting down.
TAGCATCCCTGTAAAATATAACGCACCACGAGACACTGCATCAGTGTTTCAGCGAATACTTATCAGAAGTGGACGGTACAATAGGTGTATTTTCAGTGTCCACAGCTTTGTTAGAGCTGTCAAACTAAGGTATCTAGGTGGGTGTCTAAAGATGAGAGGCTGAAAGAAAAAAATACATACAGCCCATCATAAAAAGCCTTTTAAATGGTCACACTCTCTTTACATACTCATCCAACTTCCCCAGATCCCTTGGGGTGACTTTTAGCATTGCTACCAGATTCCATGCTGAAAAACATGACTAAGCAAGGCAAGGACTAAGGGCTAGGCCACACTGACGCGTATTTAGCGCGTTTGTGCATGCGTTTTGCGCATTCAATTTGTAAAATGGAAAAACGAATGCGAAACGCGGAGCAACGCACAGAAATCGCACACACAATCACGTGTGATAACGCTCGCTATTGCGGGTGCGATTAATAGTAGTTGGGCCTCAGCCTAAGAAAAAAAAAAAAAAAAATTAAAAAAACGATTTGCAGAGCTAAACAAAGCAAAAACCTTTAATAAAACTAGGGACAATATTAAAAATAAATAAAAAATAACTATAAGTATTAAAATATAACAAGTAAATGCCTACAGCACATCAAAAGCAAAACCAAATAAAAGTGTGGCAGTTGTTACAGGAAGGGAGAAGCAGACAGACACAGCAGCGGCAGGTTGCAAACAAGCAAACACTACCACACTTTCAGGAAAAAAGAAGTCAGTTTAAATACTTAAAGGGGAAGTTCAGTGAAACATACATACTTTTAAGAATAAAAGTATTTTTCCCTCCTAATGATCTTAACTGCCCATTCAGCATTGTGTCTGTGTATAAATAAATGCAACCAAATATTGACTTCCTGTTTGCATGACCCCTAGTAGAGACCATTATGGTCTTGCCCTTGACCCAGCGCCTGGGTTGATTCATTTGCTCAGTAGAGATCTGAGCATGTTTGACCCATCAACAGCCAATCGTAGGAATTACTGTTAGGAAACTTCCAAGGAAGTGGTGCATTCTGGGACCGTTAGAACTGAAATGTCAGCTCACTAATATCAACAGCAGGGAACAGCAAAGGGTATGAAATCAACTGATTTTTCAAAATGGAAGAGAGAAATGTAGAATAACTAGGTATGCATAAAAAAACCTAAGAATTTTAAAACTAATGAATTTTCACTGAACCCAGACATCCCACCATGACGATTTTGGCTTCAGGGTGGGGAGAAGGAGGCGTGGTAACAGCGTTAACAGCAGAGTTATCTGGTAGGTTCGGGTCGCGAGGGTTTGGGGTGGTCTCGCAGGTGTCGAAAGACCACCCCAAAATCAGGGAGACTCCGAGAGGGTGGGATACCTGTGAACCTTCCCTTTAATACACAGCCCTAAATGGGTTGCACCCAGCCTCCTAAGCAGGCCTAATCAGCAGAAAAAGCCAAAAACAAGGGGCACAGCTTTAGATGTCCTCACACAAAGACCATTGCATCAGCCATATTGAGGAGACAGCCCACACATAGGGATGGCAAACAGCCCCAGACCTGGTGACCAAGGGCTAACATTCCCCACAGGCTATTACGGATGAGGTGACACGGTGGAGCTGGAGCAATAGGCAGAAGAGAGAGGACTCTGCCTGGAATAGAAACCATAGCGAAGGGGATAAGCGCCATGATCAGTTGGGGAAAATCACATTCTCATCTTAAAAAGTACTTGGCTGTGGAAGACGGCAATCGCTGAACCCTGATAATATGCAACTTCTAGAAGAGTCATGCAATTTACACCGCTGCATCAGGCTCACATAGTGTTAATTGTCTCTAAATTGATCGTTCATTGTCTTATGGGGCCTATAAATGAACAATACAGGACATACGATCCTGATATCATACAAATATGGGCAATTGTACGATGATCGTACAATTTTATTATCATTGGCCCAGCAGAAAAAAGTTATCATATGATCGCTCGATCATATGACTGGGCATTGGATCATGCATGGGCCCCATAAGAATCTAAAAGTGTTGGATTACCGGGACTTCATGCTCATCCTACTGCCAATGCCATCTCTACACCACTTCCACTCTCCAGACATTCTCTGCTGCAGGAAGGAAATCCGGCACACCATGGCTATTTAGTACTGGGTACATGGATTACAATGTGTGGATCTGTGCCAAGACTATTTGCCAGTGATGGGAGTTGAACTTCTCACAAAGGTGGAGTATGGGACAATGACATAAAAAAAGACTTTGGGTAATTTGACATAGAAATAAAACTCCACTTGCTTTTGAATCCAGAGCTTACAGGGTCATTCACACAAGGTGCTAATTAGTGCTATTAAGATCATTTAGCTCTGAAAACTGTTTTCACCAAAGGTTTTGCAAGTAATTGAATATGTTGGAGTATTTTTTTGCATGATTGTGATGATCACCCCAACAAACCTAGGTTTTGTATTATCCATAGATGCCAAAGATGCCCCTAATGTGACTACTAACCCGATCCCCCGCCTCTGGGTACCGCCCCCTGCTCCGTTTCAGCTCTACTTCTGGTCGTGGCTGTCATGCAATTGGGTGTGATGTCACATCGTGCCTTGAATGACTGCCGCGACCAGGAAGAATCCCCCACAGAGGAGAGGAGAGCAGCCGAGGGATAGGTAAGGTTAGGTAGTCACTACAGGGCATCGTTGGATGTACGGATAATGTGAAACCTGGGTTGGGAGGCGGTATACATTTCATGAAAAGTTTATTAGGGCTGGATATGCTTTTAAGTGAAAAGACCAGGTCCCAGCAGGTGTGTAATATAGATAAACTAAATAATGTTTATTTCCACTGAACTTCCCCTTTAAGTCTTTTTTTCTATTTCTAGATGAATATCCCACTCCAAAAAGGTTATTAGCGCACACGGGACTTTATTTCTTTTTTCTACAATATATTGAGATAATTACAGACAAGCTATACAATGACAGGAACGTTGTGTAATACACTCATTACAGAGAATGTAAATTGCAGCTGCCACTCAGCGCCTTTGATAGGAGTTCATCTGTAACAATCACTGTCACTGTGGACAAATTGTCATAAAGACCCTTCATTTTATCTGTCATTGTGACAGACTGTGACATGAGCAGATTGTACTGATGAAGAGAACAGATCATCTAGCACAGTTCCTATATTCCATTTGTATATGGTTCCTCAGACTGCACGCACTTGTATTTCATGGTCATGGGTTTGTTTTGGACTTGGTAATAGTGCAGAAAATGATAGGTTCACCTGATAGGGGAAGGATTTAAACAAATAATATTGATGGAATATTACAATATAATGAATCTGTTAGAACCTCCAGAATCTTGATTTTTATGTTAAAGGCAAGTCCAGCCCTCAAATGAAAAAATTTAGCTATGTAAATCACCTGTGTCTATCCTTATAATAAAACAGTGTGCGTCCCTGAGTCCGTGTGTGTGACTATTGGCATCTGCACATGTGCAAGGAGAGCAGGTCCGTGAAGTTTCCCTCCCCCCAGTGAAGAAGTGCATGGCCGGACATAAACGGGATCGAAAATGGCAGAAGGCTTGCCCGGACGGAGGAGGAGGAGTCTAGCGCCCGTTTATTTAGGGCTTAACTGTTAGTATATATAAATGAGAGTCAAGTTAGGAACAATTAGAGGTGTACATCAGCCCCCAAACCCCATAACTGTAATAGTAATAAAAGCTGAAAGATATAAAACGAACATGAAATCCTGCACAATTTCCTGTTACCTCTTTTCTGTTTCCTGGTCCTTCAGTTAGAACTATAAGTCTGGATGTAACACTTGAATCTCAGCCAATGAGTGAAGACAAATCACAAGCTGCCTCATTTGAGCATGTGCATGGCCAGCTTAATTCCAAATGTATTGTCTTACCTTATCTGTCTTCTTTCAGTGTTATTACATAACTTGGTGAATCCCTTCAGACACTGAGGTCATTCATCGGTCACCATCAAAAGACCATTAAGCCTTAAGAGCTCCACATGCAGCAGAACATAGAATCTTGGTGTCATTTAAATATCCCAGTATACTCTGGATCACTGGTTTCATTGGGTTAACATTCATAAATATGAACATAAAACCTTTGCTCTAGACAGTTCTCTACTCCCTGGTCCAGGTGACAGAAGTTTTTTTTAAACTCTTTATTTTGGTTCCAACACATGTCTTATGACAGTTTTATACAAAAATTTCAACATGTTCATTTTGGGTAGTTACAGAGTCAAAAATATATTGTTAGCTTGGTGGAGAGAGTTAGTCGGTTACAGTAACCGAATCAATGTCCGAGCCTTGATTCATTATAGTAATATGTTCACTTACGTATAATTGTCGTGGCCGCCAAGCCGCCGGCTGCCCGGCCCCCTCCAGAGGGCGGAGTTGGGATCTGAGGTTCTCACGTACATTGGGTTAACATATCTATTGGAGCCCAGGGTTGGGGTGGGTTAGCTTAGGGTATTGGGGGATTCAATCCAGGGGTCCATATTTTGAAAATTTATTCGGGACATTCCGTGCCTGCATTAGCTTGAGATATGGTAGATCTGTATTTATTACTTTGATCAAAGTTTTAAGTTTAGGCGGTTTAGGAGACATCCATCTTAGTATGATGTTTTTCGTGCATAAAATAGGGTAGCCTGCAGGAGAGCCAGTTCGCGCCTAGACCAGCCTCCCCCTCCCATCAATCCAAAGAGGCAAGTCGACAGTTGGGGTCGACTGGGTGTGGTGTTAAGTTTCCTAGGATCGGAGTATCTCTGTCCAAAATGGGTAGATTAGGGCATTCCCATATCAGGTGTTGAAGTCAGCACCCTCCTGTAGACATTTTGGGCATTTAGTAGCTGTTGCCCTATGGACATGTCTTAGTTGTTTTGGGGTATAGTACGATTGGTGTATGATCTTACATGGATCAGTTTATTATTAGAGGCCGGGGAGGCTATTGGTGTGAGTGAAGAGGTCTGTCCATTGTTCCTTGGAGAGTGGACCTAGGGAGGGGGACCATCTGTCTTTAATTGATTCTGTGGGCTGGGGAGTATTTAAATGAGAGCAGGTGTGTGTATATTTTGGAGATGAGCCCCTGACTCCCTGTGTGCAAATGATTCCTACAATGGGGTGCTTCGATATTGTACTACAGGAGGAGGAGAGACTGACCCTCAGGGCATGGTGGATCTGTTTTTGAGCGGAAATGTGCCGAGTTCGGGATCTTGTGGATCGTCTGGAGATCTGTGAAGGGAATTTTCTGATTATTGCGTATTAAGTCTCCCAGCGTTTGGATCCCCAGTCCTTCCAGTGTGTCGAGCCCGGGAGCGAGAGAAATCGGGAGCAGTTTGTGCCCCATAGGGGGGTATGTTCAGAGTGTCCTCGCTGCTGGAGAAGGAGATTAGTGAGATGCCATATTCTGGGCTTGTTTGAGTAGTGTTGTTGCGGGGCCATGATATGTTGTTTGGGGGCCGCTATAAGCTATAAAAGGGCCAGTGAGGTATAAAGTGGTCATAAGGTCAGAGGTGTTTGGGGGGAGTGGAGGGGTTCACCCGGCTTGCAGGTGCTTGAGTTGCGAGGCCCAGTAGTATAGTGTAGGTCAGGGAGGGCCAGGCCCCCCATGTGCCTGGGGGCCTAGTTTAGACATCTTATTCTTGGCTTTTTGCTGTTCCAAATAAAGGAGGTGATCATACTGTTGATTTTCGTGAAGAATGTTTTGGGGATATAGGCTAAGTGTGTTGGACTGTATAGGGATTTTGGGGGTAAAAAGATTTTAATCATCTGAACCCTGCCCATAGATTTAATGGAACTTCCCTCAAGCTAGCACTTTCTTTCGTGTATGGGCCAAAAGGCTGGAGATGTTTAGGGAGTAAAATTGTTGAGGGGATTTGGTGATTTCAATGCCAGATATTAAAGTGCTGTACTATAGGGATAGGGATGGAGCTGGGGAGTTTGCTAATAGGGAATGTTGCTAGTAGGGGGTACAGGGCGGATTTGTCCCAGTTGATCTGGAGGCCAGAGTGGTTACCGAATTCGTTGAGAGGGTGAAGGCTGTTGTGAGGGAGGAGGTGGGGTTTCCTAGATATAAAATTAGATCGTCGGCATAGAGGCTGAGGCGTTCCTCGTAAGGTCCCACTCGGAAACCTGTATTTGCGTATTGGATCTTAGGGCGATGGCTAGGGGTTCAATCGCGAGGGCGAAGAGGTATGGAGAAGCGGGCAGCCCTGTCTCGTGCCCCTCTGTAGTGGGAAGTCTCTGACAGAGTTCCGTTAACAAGGATTTGAGCTATTGGGTTGTTATAAGGAGTTGTATCCATTGATGAAACTCTGTCCCACTCCGAACCTCCCAAGTACCTCCCATAGAAAGGGCCACTCCAGGGAGTCGAACGCCTTACGGGCATCTAGTGAGAGAATTAGTCGTTTCCCTGTATGTCGTGGTTTGTTTGAAGTTGGGTAAGGGTGCGGCGGATATTTATGGTCGTAGACTTAGCGGGCATAAACCCGGTTTGGTCAGGATGTATAATTTCTGTAATTACTTGTTTGAGTCTTTGTGCCAGGCTTTTGCGAGGATTTTGTAGTCTGTTGTGAGTAGGGATATTGGCCTGTATGAGTTACAGTCTTGTGGGTTTTTATCGGGTTTAGGTATCATAACTATCGTAGCATTGCATAGTGAGGCTGGTAGGGAGTTGGAGTCATAGGATTTGTATACATTTCAAGCAGTTGGGGAGAAGTTGTTGTGTATATCTTTTATATAGCTCTATTGGGAGGCGTCTGGGCCAGGGGTCTTCCCGTTGGGCATCTCTGCTATAGCCGAGATTAGCTCTTCGCGGGTCAGGGGGGCATCTAGTTTGTTCCGTTGTGCTCTGGTTAGGGTGGGGAATTGTAGTGTGTCTAGAAATTGGGCTGAGTTATTTCTTGGGTGAGACAGACGGGAGGTGTATAGAGACTGTGTATTCGTGGAAGGTGGAGAGAATCTGGGGGGTGGTGTGTGTGAACCAGTGTGTTCTGTGGGGTAAGGACACTGACCACTGTGTTAGATTGGGTGTGGTCTTTTACAAGGAGGTCAGTAATTTAGCGGATTGGCCTCCGTTTACGAAAGTTGTTGTTTTTATGAAGAATTGTTTTCGGTTGGCCTTCTCGATCTGCAGGTTGTTATACAGTCGTTGGTGCGTAGCCATTTTGTCTGGTTGGAGTGAGTGGGGGGGTTATATAGTTTTTTTCAGTTGCATGAGCTGTTTGGCCAACCTGTCCTCGTATTTGTGGGTGGATAGTTGATGTAGGATATAGTGGAGTGTAGGTGGCCCTGAGGTACGCCTTGAGGGTCTCCCAAAGAAGTTTAGGGTTGTCGATTGATGTGTTGTATGCGAGGAACTCCTCCAGTCGCTCAGGGATTAGATCTGGGGTTGGGAATTGGACAGCCAGAATGGGTTGAATTTCATGGCTTTGTTGAGTTTGTTGTGTTGGGGAGATTAAATTGGGCCAGTATGGGTGAATGATCAGATACTCCGGGGGAGGTGAGTAATGGCTGATAATAGAGGAGCGGTTTTCTTGGCGAGAAAGACATAGTCAATTCTTGAGAGGGAGTTGTGGGTAGGGAGTGACAGGAGTATTCGTGGGTGTGGGGTGCCTGAGTCTCCATGCATCTATCCATGACCACGTTTGGGCCAGGGGGCTAGAGGGGAGTGAGAGACAGTGCTATGGATGGGTGTGGTCTGGGGTTCGAAAGCGGTCCATCTTTGGGCAAAGCACCATGTTGAAGTCCCCCATACAAATAAGATGTGAGTCCGGGTAGCGTACAATTAGGGGTGTAATTGTTTTCATAATGTGGAGCCCAGCAGTTGGAGGGTTATAGGACCTATAATGATTAGTGGTGTGGTATCTATCTCCGCTGCGACAAAAACAAATCTTCCAAATGGGTCAGTTTTTTACTAGTTGTATTTTATATTTTAGGGTTTTCCTAAGAAGGACAGATACCCTCGGGAGTATGTGGAGCAGGCGCTGTGGGCCGACCAACCACCCGGGTTTTTGAAGGTATTTAGTGGTGGGGTGTAGTAGGTGGGCAGGTGAAAAAGTTAATTTACTGTTTCAAGCAGAAGGTTGCCCCAATGAAATTTGAAAATTTGTGTATTAGTCATGCAAGATATGAGTGCCCATCCCATGTGTTTGGGCATGTTTGGGAAAATTTGCAGCCTGTAATACTTGATTGTGGTGTGGCTATGAGGCATGGGCAAACCAGGCTGGAGTATCGGCAGAAAGGGGTGGGGCTAAGGAAACAGCCTATTTACTGTTTGGGTGCCGCAGGTATGGGCCCCATCTTCAGCCAAGTTGGGCCCCTGTTGTAAAATCATCAGAAATACCCAAAACTCAGAAAGTGGTGAGGCCTTCCTACCACACTGAGCAGTGCTTGGTGATTTCCATATAGAAAATTAAACCATCAATTAAACCCCTACAGATCTCTCAAAACTTACCCAGGGGACTAATGAAAATTCCATAAAATAAATTATAAAAAACCCAGAAGGGAAAATAAATGTTAAAGGGTATTTATACTCAAAAAAATACCTTAGATACAGCAAGATCCCACTACTTCAAAAAATAAATAAATCAGATTTTAATCTGAGCTGAGAAATCAGACTTTTAATCGCAGCATTTACAGGGCAAGACCTGACTCCAGGAGCAGAGATTGTAATATGTGACCCATTAATGACCTCTTAACTAGGATCTTTAGCTGCCTGCCAGCCAACGTTCTGCAACAATTATGAGAATCAATCATGGAATCAGCAGAGAAAAGAAGGCAGAGAAAGCAGAGAAGTGTGCATGGTGAGGTTGTGCAGAACTTATAAGTGTCGCAGACACTACAAGAGGCAGTGAGTAAGGGAGATGGGGGATATAAGGAGCACTTACTAAACATTTTTACTATATATAACTATAATATAATTTAATGACAAAGCAAGCACAGATAAAATGGGATAGTTACTTCTCTCAAATGGTTGTTTCAGATAATGTAAAGTTGTTTGAGTGAGTATAGTGACCCTTTAATAATAAGTTTAGGTGGTGCCCAGTGTAATCAGACTGTTCTATTTTAACTTCTTTACATACAGAAGTGCAGCCATATTGCATTCTGATTCATGTGTTAACATTGGTATCATTTTTAGCTAATGGCTTGGTCAACAACCTCTTAGGACCAGCATGCATTGCAGCAATGAGGGGAAGAATAAGGTGAATTTAAAGGTATAGCAATGGTTTCTGAAGGTTTAATTACAAAAAACAAGCTTTTGGAGGGAATTAGGTTATATTTTAGTTCTCCTTCATCCGCATCCTAGGGGGAAATAAAAAAACTACCAACAGAAAGGCACAGCAGTGTATACTTTTATGTTCTAAGAAGTCCTTACCTTACAAGGAAACGATGAAGTCCAACATCAAAACTTCTAAAGAATAAAACAAAAAGGCCTCATTAAATAATTAAGTATAAAATGTCTTCTTATAAATAGTTTACATTTTCCAGCATTTAACCTTATCCAAGAGGATTCATGCATAATAGGAATGTACAGCACGGCACACGAGGGCCTTATGTAATCAGCTCATTCTTTGAACAGATACGAAGCCCTATAGCAGGTTTTATATTAATAGGGCCCTATGGGACATTTGTATTAACACGCGTAAAAGTTTGCCCTTGCTATTAACCCACTGCATCCCATGTCTACGTAATCTATATATATATAAAAGCAGGAATCCGTTATAGGGTAATAACACAGGTAAACCTTTGTACATTCTATTACTTAAATAGGTCACTATTAATAAGATGGTTTTATTCAAAATAATTCCTTATTTATAATCGATGTATATTTTGGAAAAAGCAGGACTATAATGTGACTAGCCATCCTACAACTGAAAAGGTAAAACTCATATACATCTGACTGGAGCCTGTTAATTGCTTCTCTTTACACAAGGGGATGTCAGTTTGAAGCTCTGGTTGATGTATGCAGGGATGTGGGAATTTTTTCCCATGTGGCCACTTTACCACCAACTGCTATATTAGATGTGTAAAAAAAGAGTTACAACTCTACTTACAGCCCTTCACTCCCGCTGTGTTCTCTATTGCCGGCAGCCGCGGTTGTGATTGGGTTCCTCTTAGCCAATCACAGCTCTGCGGCTGCTGTTACAGCCCCCTGCTTGTAATTCCAGCAAGCAGGGAGCCGGATAAAAATGCCGCTGGAGCAAGGGGCTGTAAGTAGCGTTGTGATTCTTTTTTTTACACATCTAATATAGCAGTTGGGGGTGGGAAGGGATGGCCAACATTTCATGAAAATTTTTTTAAATAGATTCAGCGGAGGGACTGGATAAGTTCTAAAAAATACACTTTTTTTGCCTTCCCTGGATCAACTGTTTGGTAGAGCTCATGTGTAAGGTAAAAATACTGGATGATGATGTATGTCTTTATACAACCTCCAATACTATTTTACTATGTACTGTTATAACTGACTTATGGGTAGGATAAAAGGTTGGACTAGATGGACGTATATGTCTTATACAACCTCCAATACTATGTTACTGTTAGACAGACATTATGGGTAGGGTATAAAGTCTGGACCAGATGGACGTATATCTTTAACATCCTCCAATACATGTTACTATGTAACTGTTATACAGACATTATGGGTAGGGTATAAAGTTGGACTAGATGGACATATGTTTATACAACCTCCAATACTACGTTACTATGTAACTGTTAGACAGACATTATGGGTATGGTATAAAGGTTGGACTAGATGGAGTATGTTTTATACAACATCCAATACTATGTTACTATGAACTGTTATACAGACATTATGGGTATGGTATAAAGGTTGGACTAGATGGATGTATGTCTTTAACAACCTCCAATACTATTTTACTATGTAACTGTTATACAGACATTATGGGTAGGATACAAAGGTTGGCATAGATGGACGTATGTCTTTATACAACCTCCAATACTATGTTACTGTTAGACAGACATTATGGGTAGGGTATAAAGTCTGGACCAGATGGACGTATATCTTTTACATCCTCCAATACTATGTTACATGTAATGTTATACAGACATTATGGGTAGGGTATAAAGTTTGGACTAGATGGACATATGTCTTTATACAACCTCCAATACTACGTTACTATGTAACTGTTAGACAGACATTATGGGTATGGTATAAAGGTTGGACTAGATGGATGTATGTCTTTTACAACATCCAATACTATGTTACTATGTAACTGTTATACAGACATTGGGTAGGGTATAAGGTTGGACTAGATGGATGTATGTCTTTATACAACCTCCAATACTATGTTACTATGTAACTGTTATACAGACATTATGGGTAGGGTATAAAGGTGGACTAGATGGATGTATGTCTTTATACAACCTCAATACTATGTTACTATGTAACTGTTATACAGACATTATGGGTAGGGTATAAAGGTTGGACTAGATGGATGTATGTCTTATAACACTCCAATACTATGTTACTATGAACTGTTATACAGACATTATGGGTAGGGTATAAAGGTTGGACTAAATGGATGGATGTCTTATATACAACCTCCAATACTATGTTACTATGTAACTGTTATACAGACATTAGGGTAAGGTATAAGGTTGGACTAGATGGACATATGTCTTTATACAACCTCCAACACTATGTTACTATGTAACTGTTATACAGACATTAGGGTAGGGTATAAAGGTTGGACTAGATGGATGTAGTCTTTATACAACCTCCAATACTATGTTATTATGTAACTGTTATACGACATTATGGGTAGATAAGTATAACGGTTGGACTAGATGGATGTATGTCTTTATACAACCTCAATACTATGCAAAGAATAGCTTTAGGTCCATGAATAGACACCATGATACTACACCATTGTAGGTTTACAGTATTGTAGGTAGGTATGGGTCTTTCAACAACACATCGAAAGAACTGTATTTTACAGACCAATTCCATTAAAAAATAGATGATAATTGTGGTTTACAAAATTAGTCCATAGTTTTAGTAAATCACAATAGTTCGTAGCTCTGGGTCTCCTTCACTCTCCTCCCCACACTCTTCCAAATCATTTACAGACAGCGTGAAACCCTAGGTGGGTTCCAAAATATTCATTACTCACTCTGATTCACTGTTCGGGTCCCTCTGCTAATAAGATCCGAATCCGGGTTGGGATATTTCCACTCAAATTTATAGTTACCCTTTTTGTTTATTTGAAGAACGGGTGGTAAAGGAGCTATGTCTCCCTCCCGTTAAAGAAGGTCAGGACCTGTCAGAGGAACTACTGAAAAGGGTTAAATATAAATTTTGACTGGAGATCCCCTTTAAAAACAACATTTGTAAGAGGTTTCTGCATCTCTATGTCTATGATTATGGTTTCGCCCTAAAAACATCAGACACTTTTGTTCTGACCCCTATCTGGGCTTAGTTATCATGATTTAATGAATGACCAATAATAAGTTTTTTTTTTTAAGGATATCCTGACCTGGGATCTTATTAGGCTTGTTCACACTATGCTGCATTTTGGTGCAATTTCATATGGGAAATGTGCAAAATGCATGTGCAATGGAAGTGAATGGCACCGTTCATACTGCACTGCTGTGATGTATTGTGTTGACAAAAACGCAGTGCATGCAGCAGTTTTGTGCGTAACACAGCAGCAAAACATTGCACTAAAACGCAAACGCCATGTTGGATGCATTAAAAAAAAACAGTGAATGTGGAGTATACATACCAAGTATACTGTTCATAGCTTTTAGTATAGATCATACTGCCCAAAACTTGTAAATAGGGACAGATTACTATTAGGCACCTGCCCATGTAAGGGTTTCTCAAAGGGTGTGCCGGGGCACCCTGGTGTGACTTTAAAGAGACAGAGGTGTGCCTCAGAATTTTGGTAGTGGAAATATTTTACCAGCATAACTTATATTTTGTTGATTTTGTAAAAAAAATATATATATTCTGATATAATTTTAAACTCAGACAATGACTTTACATACAACTATCCAAACAAGTTGAGTTTAAACGAAAATGCAGTTTCCTACCTTTAAAACAAGCCATCAACCACTCTCTACGTGCTCCACAGCCCAAGATATACAGAAATGGACTGACCAGAAAGTAAATGGGTAGGGGCTGACATTGGACATTCCTAAGGCTCTCCTGCACCGTGCGCGCGGCGAGCACAGCCTCAGACTCCCTCAGTGTGTGAGAGAGAGACAGGAAGTCCCTCCTCCTCTCTGCTGTGTGAAGTCTGAAAGAGAGTAAGGAATCTACAGCCCTTCTTTCCCACTGCCTGAAAACAGCCTTTCAGGCAGAGTTCTCACTCTGTTTTCACTCTGCCTGAAAAGGCGGTTTCCACAGAGTTTTCTGTAGGGGGGGTCTGAGTGGCCCATGGCACATGCGAGTGGGCGGGGCTTAGTCACCCGTGAGGTGGCAGGGCTTATACACCTGCGATGGGTGGGGCTGTAAGAGAATTGGCCAAGGGGGACCTGCAACTGGAGGGACCATGGGGTCATGAGTGCAAGGGACCAGGGGGCTGCAAAGGGGAGGAGGAGACAGAGGGCAGATTGACTGACATGGTTTCAGAGCAGGAAGCAGGAAGTGCAGGGGACCTGGTGATGCTGCTGCCATATCACACACAAAAACGGAAATATCTTCAAAACTATGCAAAATAAACATGAAAATAAATTGCAAAGATTCTTGGGAGAGTTATCCTATCAATTTACCTAAAGCCATTTTTGGACCACAGTCCCCTTTAACTACAATATACACTGTAATTGCATAAAATGGGTAATTATTAGTCTAACATTAAGAACACATGTGCGCCTTAAAGGACCTGTAAACTCCAACTGTGCTTAAAAATAACTAAGTGCCATTCGTTTCTATATTCACAGGGAGTGAGAACGCTTATTCTCACCTCCCTGTGAATAATAGGACGCTCGGGGGACCAGGAACTTACTTACCCGCCGCTCCACTCGCAGCCGCTCACGTCTTGACAGCCGTCTGCCGACACACGCGCCCTATCTTTGGCGCATGCGCGCCCATTCAAAAGATAGGGCGCGCATCGGGACAGAACAGCTGTTCAGAGACTGAGCGGCTGCGAGAGGAGCGGCGGGTAGTAGTAAGTTCTTGGTCCCCGAGCGTCCTATTATTCACAGGGAGGTGAGAATAAGCGTTCTCACCTCCCTGTGAATAATAGAAACGAATGGCACTTAGTCAATTTTATGGGTTTAGTGTTCTTAAGAGGAATTTGCATTACCAAGCGCACCATGTTCTAAAAAAGTTTGGGAACCTCTGGCCTAAGTCGTCAGTCTTTATTTGCAGCATTTTGATTTTCATCTTCTAACCCTTTTGATTCGGAACTGCCGGGTTCCAAAAATTCTGAGAATCGACTGACTTTTTGTTTTAAAATCTGAAGTTTTTATCATAGAATTGAAGTTAGGGTATGTACACCCCTCAAATGCAAATATATATGTAAATCACCCCCCATTTCCATGTCTGTACCCTGCATTCATCTCAAAACATCTCTTATATAGACCCCCACTAACATGGCTTCCCTCTGCCTTGAAGCTTTTTCTCTTGTGGCTCCCATCCTCTGGAATTCTTTTCTCTCTGTCATCAATCAGTAGGTTTAAATCTAATCTCATATCCAAACCTCTCAGAGCACCAGCACAGTAGTGATTGTTTAATTGACATACACATATTAATTGATACATACATACACTCTCCCCTGTACAACATTCCGGGTGGTCAGAAAAAATGGGCAGGTGACTGTTTCTGTGCCGTTTAGAAAACCCTCAGACCTAAACACTTTGTGACAACATTATGGCCATATCAATCACAAAACATGATCTGTCTGGGAAACATTGGCAGGTAGACCACTGCTTAACTTGTTATTAAGAACAATTCAACATTCCTGACAGATTAATGTAATGTTGCATCAGTGTAGGGTCACCTTTAGTCTCTTTGGCCTGATATAATCACTGTTGTGATTGTTTATACCTACCTTTCATCTCATTTTCCCCACCTTTTAAAGTCTTCAAGGTGAGGACACCTGGGTTTACAGGTATTACCGCGGTAATACCTACAAACTTTCCATCAATGACCAGTCCCCTTTACTCTATGGCCATTGGAAAAATGTGCTTCTTGCAGACCACATTTCCTATAGGTCTCGACCTTATATATGGTCTCTTATAAAACGAGGGGTCCGGAGAGTGGCAGATAAAATGGACAAGTACAGCTGAATTACTTCTGTAAACCCAAGGTGAGGTATCTACCAGGGACTTTTTTTTGGAGAAGTGGTATTGGTCCGACCCCTGTAATGAGAATTACCCTTTGTGGTTTCAGTTATATGTGTCACCGACCGTATGGCAGGTAATTTCCCAATTGAATTCCTCGCGAAGACAAGGCGTTTGAAGTGTTTGTCCACGGTAATCTTTATCTCTTATTGCCTTCACCCTAAACGCTAGGGTTATAACTTTAAAAACTACTTAGAAATAGACTTACCGTATATACTCGAGTATAAACCGAGGTTTTCAGGCTTTAAAAAAAGCTTGAAAATCTTACCTCGGTTTATACTCGAGTCAATCTTTCTCCTACCTTGTCCGGCGGCCGCACGATCCGCATCCTCAGTGCGCTTCCAGATGACGTCCCTACCCGGCGCCTCTCACTTTGCGGCGCCGAGTAGTGACATCATCCTGAAGCGCAGAGGATGTGGAGCGAGGACGAGCGGCCGCCCGACAAGGTAGGAGAATTTCTTTTAACAGTTTCAACTTTAACTCTTGGGGGGGGGGGGGGGGGGGGGGGGGGGGGGGGGGGGGGGGGGGGGGGGGGGGGGGGGGGGGGGGGGGGGGGGGGGGGGGGGGGGGGGGGGGGGGGGGGGGGGGGGGGGGGGGGGGGGGGGGGGGGGGGGGGGGAGGGGGGTTTTGGGGGGGGGGGGGGGGGGGGGGGGGGGGGGGGGGGGGGGGGGGGGGGGGGGGGGGGGGGGGGGGGGGGGGGGGGGGGGGGGGGGTGGGGGGGGGGGGGAGGGGGGGGGGGGGGGGGGGGGAGGGGGGGGGGGGGTTGTGTGCCTTCCACATCACGATTGTATTGTGCAATCTTATATACTGTATATGATACGACAGTCAAAAGATGAATATCCCACATGGTATAAAATAACTCCCCTTTAGTTTCTCCCTTCATCAATTAAGGTAATGAGCACTCAGCAAAGAGACATGCATAGGAGCCAAATAATTAAAGTCGTCTGGGAAAGAAGAAAGGAAGGTAGGGTATTGGGGTATATTTAGAAATTACCCACATGGTCCCAGATTACTGGTTTCTGTTTGTACAACTAATTACTGCCATCAACTTGCCAACCACCTTATTTTCAGTCATCTCAGAGCCATCGTGTATCAGAGGCTCATCCCGGATGGCAACGTAACATTGTAATAATGTTCATTAAATATTAAATGATGTTTGAATACCGTAGTTGGTCACTGGACCGAGCTATTTATGGTAATTTTTTAATCATTTTTACTAATTACAGGTTTTCATTAGTGTTCATATTTTCTAACCTCGGTTTATAGTCGAGTCAAACACTTTTATTCCTTTTTTTTCAGGTAAAAATAGGTACCTCGGTTTATACTCGGGACGGTTTATACTAGAGTATATACGGTACCCAACCTCCTTCCCTCGGCTCCCTCTACTAACAGGCAGCTGCATCTGTGAGGCAGAGGTGGAGATACCCTTTTATTATGTATTTAAACTATATAGTATATATTTAGTATATTACTGTATATTTTTAAATTGCTAAGTCTAATATAGGTAAATATTTCTATAGCACGTAAAACATGATTACAAATGTTAATGAAGAGAAAGGGTCAATATAGAACTTTTACAGGCATATTTAATGGTGCTGTTCACTTGCAGTAACCAATCAGATGCTACCTTTTTAATAGTCTACTAGAGTTAGAAACCATTAGATTGGTCGCTGCAGATAAACAGCAAGGGCATATTTTGCAGCTCTTATTAAATAAGCCCCTTAGTCAGTTTGTTCACATACAAGGAGTAAATGTAGAAATAAATCTGTTAACTCTGGTCTAGATACTGAAACAATTCTCTTAATTATTAAATACCTAATTCATCATCTAATATAAAAAGCTTCAGTATTTCATTCGAAATGTCATTTTCCTGTGATCATATGTGATCATACGGGTAGAAACTCTGTTTAGAAGTATAAGTGCTAATGGGAAGTTTTTTTGTGATTTTCCTAGTTGATGTTTACATAAATAATTCTGTCGACTAATTCTGTCATTTCTATAATAAACGTGCCCTGAAATATCTGATGCTTTCTAGAACGTGAAGGAGAATCAAAGGCGGGCGCTGTGCTTAGATATGCTGTTTATTCAGTTCACAAGAAAACTAAAACAAGTTCGGTTCTCAAATCATTTTATTTATTTTTACCCTGTGCAACGTCTAAAGCATGTACTGGAACCATCGAACCCTACGGCATTTACAAACCAGCTAACGGTAACAATAGGTTTGTTTTCCAATCTTGCCTAACCTGATCGTTTTACATGGGAAATATAGCATCCCTGTAAAATATAACGCACAACGAGACACTGCATCAGTGTTTCCAGCGAATACTTATCAGAAGTGGACGGTACAATAGGTGTATTTTCAGTGTCCACAGCTTTAGTTAGAGCTGTCAAACTAAGGTTATCTAGGTGAGGTGTCTAAAGATGAGAGGCTGAAAGAAAAAAATACATACAGCCCATCATAAAAAGCCTAATTTAAATGGTCACACTCTCTTTACATACTCATCCAACTTCCCCAGATCCCTTGGGGTGACTTTTAGCATTGCTACCAGATTCCATGCTGAAAAACATGACTAAGCAAGGCAAGGACTAAGGGCTAGGCCACACTGACGCGTATTTAGCGCGTTTGTGCATGCGTTTTGCGCATTCAATTTTGTTTAAAATGGAAAAACGAATGCGCAAACGCGGAGCAACGCACAGAAATCGCACACACAATCACGTGTGATAACGCTCGCTATTGCGGGTGCGATTAATAGTAGTTGGGCCTCAGCCTAAGAAAAACAAAAAAAAATTAAAAAACGATTTGCAGAGCTCAAACAAAGCAAAAACCTTTAATAAAACTAGGGACAATATTTAAAAATAAATAAATAAATAACTATAAGTATTAAAATATAACAAGTAAATGCCTACAGCACATCAAAAGCAAAACCAAATAAAAAGTGTGCCAGTTGTTACAGGAAGGGAGAAGCAGACAGACACAGCAGCGGCAGGTTGCAAACAAGCAAACACTACCACACTTTCAGGAAAAAAGAAGTCAGTTTAAATACTTAAAGGGGAAGTTCAGTGCAAACATACATACTTTTAAGAATAAAAGTATTTTTCCATCCTAATGATCTTAACCTGCCCATTCAGCATTGTGTCTGTGTATAAATAAATGCAACCAAAATATTGACTTCCTGTTTGCATGACCCCTAGTAGAGACCATTATGGTCTTGCCCTTGACCCAGCGCCTGGGTTGATTCATTTGCTCAGTAGAGATCTGAGCATGTTTGACCCATCCAACAGCCAATCAGTAGGAATTACTGTTAGGAACATTCCAAGGAAGTGGTGCATTCTGGGACCGTTAGAACCTGAAATGTCAGCTCACTAATATCAACAGCAGGGAACAGCAAAGGGTATGAAATCAACTGATTTTTCAAAATGGAAGAGAATATGTAGAATAACTAGGTATGCATAAAAAAACCTAAGAATTTTAAAACTAATGATATTTTCCACTGAACCCAGACATCCCACCATGACGATTTTGGCTTCAGGGTGGGGAGAAGGAGGCGTGGTAACAGCGTTAACAGCAGAGTTATCTGGTAGGTTCGGGTCGCAGGAGTTTGGGGTGGTCTCGCAGGTGTGCGAAAGACCACCCCAAAATCAGGGAGACTCCCGAGAGGGTTGGGATACCTGTGAACCTTCCCTTTAATACACAGCCCTAAATGGGTTTGCACCCAGCCTCCTAAGCAGGCCTAATCAGCAAGAATAAGCCAAAAACAAGGGGCACAGCTTTAGATGTCCTCACACAAAGACCATTGCATCAGCCATATTGAAGGAGACAGCCCACACATAGGGATGGCAAACAGCCCCAGACCTGGTGACCAATGGGCTAACATTCCCCACAGGCTATTACGGACTGAGGTGACACGGTGGAGCAATAGGCAGAAGAGAGAGGACTCTGCCTGGAATAAGAAACCATAGCGAAGGGGATAAGCGCCATGATCAGTTGGGGAAAATCACATTCTCATCTTAAAAAGTACTTGGCTGGTGGAAGACGGCAATCGCTGAACCATGATAATATGCAACTTCTAGAAGAGTCATGCAATTTCACCAGCTGCATCAGGCTCACATAGTGTTAATTGTCTCTAAATTGATCGTTCATTGTCTTATGGGGCCTATAAATGAACCAATACAGGACATACGATCCTGATATCATACAAATATGGGCAATTGTACGATGATCGTACAAATTTTATTATCATTGGCCCAGCAGAAAAAAGTTATCATATGATCGCTCGATCATATGACTGGGCATTGGATCATGCATGGGCCCCATAAGAATCTAAAAGTGTTGGATTACCGGGATTCTCATGCTCATCCTACTGCCAATCGCATCTCTACACCACTTCCACTCTCCAGACATTCTCTGCTGCAGGAAGGAAATCCGGCACACCATGGCTATTTAGTACTGGGTACATGGATATACACTGTGTGGATCTGTGCCAAGACTATTTGCCAGTGATGGGAGTTGAACTTCTCACAAAGGTGGAGTATGGGACAATGACATAAAAAAAGACTTTTGGGTAATTTGACATAGAAATAAAACTCCACTTGCTTTTGAATCCAGAGCTTACAGGGTCATTCACACAAGAGTGCTAATTAGTGCTTATTTAAGATCATTTAGCTCTGAAAACTGTTTTCACCAAAGGTTTTGCAACAGTAATTGAATAGGTTTGGATATTTTTTTGCATGATTGTGATGATCACCCCAACAAACCTAGGTTTTGTATTATCCATAGATGCCAAAGATGCCCCTAATGTGACTTACCTAACCCGATCCCTCGCCTCCTGGGTACCGCCCCCTGCTCCTGTTTCTAGCTCTACTTCCTGGTCGTGGCTGTCATGCAATTGGGTGTGATGTCACATCGTGCCTTGAATGACTGCCGCGACCAGGAAGAATCCCCCACAGAGGAGAGGAGAGCAGCCGAGGGATAAGGTTAGGTAAGTCACTACAGGGGCATCGTTGGCATGTACGGATAATGTGAAACCTGGGCTTGGGAGGCGGTATACATTTCTATGAAAAGTTTATTTAGGGCTGGATATGCCTTTTAAGTGAAAAGACCAGGTCCCAGCAGGTGTGTAATATAGATAAACTTAAATAATGTTTATTTCCACTGAACTTCCCCTTTAAGTCTTTTTTTCTATTTCTAGATGAATATCCCACTCCAAAAAGGTTATTAGCGCACACGGGACTTTATTTCTTTTTTTCTACAATATATTGAGAATATATACAGACAAGCTATACAATGACAGGAACGTTGTGTAATACACTCATTACAGAGAATGTAAATTGCAGCTGCACTCAGCGCCTTTGATAGGAGTCATCTGTAACAATCACTGTCACTGTGTGACAAATGTTGTCATAAAGACCCTTCATTTTATCTGCTCATTGTGACAGACTGTGACATGAGCAGATTGTACTGATGAAGAGAACAGATCATCTAGCAAGTTCCTATATTCCATTTGTATATGGTTCCTCAGACTGCACGCACTTGTATTTCATGGTCATGGGTTTGTTTTGGATCTGGTAATAGGTGCAGAAAATGATAGGTTCACCTGATAGGGGAAGGATTTAAACAAATCAATATTGATGGAATATTACAATATAATGAATCTGTTAGAACCTCCTTAGAATCTTGATTTTTATGTTAAAGGCCAAGTCCAGCCCTCAAATGAAAAAATTTAGCTATGTAAATCACCTGTGTCTATCCTTTATAATAAAACAGTGTGCGTCCCTGAGTCCGTGTGTGTGACTATTGGCATCTGCACATGTGCAAGGAGAGCAGGTCCGTGAAGTTTCCCTCCCCCCAGTGAAGAAGTGCATGGCCGGACATAAACGGGATCGAAAATGGCAGAAGCGCTTGCCCGGACGGAGGAGGAGGAGTCTAGCGCCCGTTTATTTAATGGGCTTAACTGTCTAGTATATAATAAATGTAGAGTCAAGTTAGGAACAATTAGAGGTGTACATCAGCCCCCAAACCCCATAACTGTAATAGTAATAAAAGCTGAAAGATATAAAACGAACATGAAATCCTGCACAATTTCCTGTTACCTCTCTTTCTGTTTCCTGGTCCTTCCAGTTAGTAACTATAAGTCATGGATGTAACACTTGACATCTCAGCCAATGAGTGAAGACAAATCACAAGCTGCCTCATTTGAGCATGTGCATGGCCAGCTTAATTCCAAATGTATTGTCTTACCTTATCTGTCTTCTTTCAGCTGTTATTACATAACTTGGTGAATCCCTTCTCAGACACTGAGGTCATTCATCAGGTCACCATCAAAAGACCATTAAGCCTTAAGAGCTCCACATGCCAGCAGAACATAGAATCTTGGTGTCATTTAAATATCCCCAGTATACTCTGGATCACTGGTTTCATTGGGTTCAACATTCATAAATATGAACATAAAACCTTTGCTCTAGACATGTCTCTACTCCCTGGTCCAGGTGACAGAAGTTTTTTTTAAACTCTTTTTATTTTGGTTCCAACACATGTCTTATGACAGTTTTATACAAAAATTTCAACATGTTCATTTTCGGGTAGTTACAGAGTCAAAACATATATGGTTAGCTTGTGTGGAGAGAGTTAGTCGGTTACAGTTAACCGAATCAATGTCCGAGCCTTGATTCATTTATAGTAATATGTTCACTTACGTATAATTGTCGTGGCCGCCAAGCCGCCGCCTGCCCGGCCCCCTCCAGAGGGCGGAGTTGGGATCTGAGGTTCTCACGTACATTGGGTTCAACATATCTATTGGAGCCCAGGGTTGGGGTGGGTTAGCTTAGGGTATTGGGGGATTCAATCCAGGGGGTCCATATTTTGTAAAATTTATTCGGGACATTCCTGTGCCTGTACATTAGCTTGAGATATGGTAGATCTGTATTTATTACTTTGATCAAAGTTTTAAGTTTAGGCGGTTTAGGAGACATCCATCTTAGTATGATCGTTTTTCGTGCATAAAATAGGGTAGCCTGCAGGAGAGCCAGTTCCGCGCTAGACCAGACCTCCCCCTCCATCAATCCAAAGAGGCAAGTCGACAGTTGGGGGTCGACTGGGTGTGGTGTTAAGTTTCCTAGGAATCGGAGTATCTCTGTCCAAAATGGGTAGACTTTAGGGCATTCCCATATCAGGTGTATGAAGTCAGCACCCTCCTGTAGACATTTTGGGCATTTAGTAGCTGTTGCCCTATGGACATGTCTTAGTTGTTTTGGGGTATAGTACGATTGGTGTATGATCTTACATTGGATCAGTTTATTATTAGAGGCCGGGGAGGCTATTGTGTGTGAGCTGAAGAGGTCTGTCCATTGTTCCTTGGAGAGTGGACCTAGGGAGGGGGACCATCTGTCTTTAATTGATTCTGTGGCTGGGAGTGATTTAAATGAGAGCAGGTGTGTGTATATTTTGGAGATGATGCCCCTGACTCCCTGTGTGCAAATGATTCCTACAATGGGGTGCTTCGATATTGTACTACAGGAGGAGGAGAGACTGACCCTCAGGGCATGGTGGATCTGTTTGTAGCGGAAATGTGCCGAGTTCGGGATCTTGTGGATCGTCTGGAGATCTGTGAAGGGAATTTTCTGATTATTGCGTATTAAGTCTCCCAGCGTTTGGACTCCCCAGTCCTTCCAGTGTGTCCGACCCGGGAGCGAGAGAAATTCCGGGAGCAGTTTGTTGCCCCATAGGGGGGTATGTTCAGAGTGTCCTCGCTGCTGGAGAAGGAGATTAGTGAGATGCCATATTCTGGCTGCTTGTTTGAGTAGTGTTGTTGCGGGGCCTATGATATGTTGTTTGGGGGCCGCTATGTAAGCCATAAAAGGGCCAGTGAGGTATAAAGTGGTCATAAGGTCAGAGGTGTTGGGGGGAGTGGAGGGGTTCACCCAGGCTTGCAGGTGCTTGAGTTGCGAGGCCCAGTAGTATAGCTGTAGGTCAGGGAGGGCCAGGCCCCCCATGTGCCTGGGGGCCTGTAGTTTAGACATCTTAATTCTTGGCTTTTTGCTGTTCCAAATAAAGGAGGTGATCATACTGTTGATTTTCGTGAAGAATGTTTTGGGGATATAGGCTAAGTGTGTTGGACTGTATAGGGATTTTGGGGAGTAAAAAGATTTTAATCATCTGAACCCTGCCCATAGATTTAATGGAACTTCCCTCAAGCTAGCACTTTCTTTCGTGTATGGGCCAAAAGGCTGGAGATGTTTAGGGAGTAAAATTGTTGAGGGGATTTGGTGATTTCAATGCCAGATATTAAAGTGCTGTACTATAGGGATAGGGATGGAGCTGGGGAGTTTGCTAATAGGGAATGTTGCTAGGTAGGGGGTACAGGGCGGATTTGTCCCAGTTGATCTGGAGGCCAGAGTGGTTACCGAATTCGTTGAGAGGGTGAAGGCTGTTGTGAGGGAGGAGGTGGGGTTTCCTAGATATAAAATTAGATCGTCGGCATAGAGGCTGAGGCGTTCCTCGTAAGGTCCCACTCGGAAACCTGTATTTGCGTATTGGATCTTAGGGCGATGGCTAGGGGTTCAATCGCGAGGGCGAAGAGGTATGGAGAAGCGGGCAGCCCTGTCTCGTGCCCCTCTGTAGTGGGAAGTTCTGACAGAGTTCCGTTAACAAGGATTTGAGCTATTGGGTTGTTATAAGGAGTTGTATCCATTGATGAAACTCTGTCCCACTCCGAACCTCCCAAGTACCTCCCATAGAAAGGGCCACTCCAGGGAGTCGAACGCCTTACGGGCATCTAGTGAGAGAATTAGTCGTTTCCCTGTATGTCGTGGTTTGTTTGAAGTTGGGTAAGGGTGCGGCGGATATTTATGGTCGTAGACTTAGCGGGCATAAACCCGGTTTGGTCAGGATGTATAATTTCTGTAATTACTTGTTTGAGTCTTTGTGCAAGCTTTTGCGAGGATTTTGTAGTCTGTTGTGAGTAGGGATATTGGCCTGTATGAGTTACAGTCTTGTGGGTTTTTATCGGGTTTAGGTATCATAACTATCGTAGCATTGCATAGTGAGGCTGGTAGGGAGTTGGAGTCATAGGATTTGTTATACATTTCAAGCAGTTGGGGGAGAAGTTGTTGTGTATATCTTTTATATAGCTCTATTGGGAGGCCGTCTGGGCCAGGGGTCTTCCCGTTGGGCATCTCTGCTATAGCCGAGATTAGCTCTTCGCGGGTCAGGGGGGCATCTAGTTTGTTCCGTTGTGCTCTGGTTAGGGTGGGGAATTGTAGTGTGTCTAGAAATTGGGCTGAGTTATTTCTTGGGTGAGACAGACGGGAGGTGTATAGAGACTTGTAGTATTCGTGGAAGGTGGAGAGAATCTGGGGGGTGGTGTGAACCAGTGTGTTCTGTGGGGTAAGGACACTGACCACTGTGTTAGATTGGGTGTGGTCTTTTACAAGGAAGGTCAGTAATTTAGCGGATTGGCCTCCGTTTACGAAATGTTGTTGTTTTATGAAGAATTGTTTTCGGTTGGCCTTCTCGATCTGCAGGTTGTTATACAGTCGTTGGTGCTGTAGCCATTTTGTCTGGTTGGAGTGAGTGGGGTGGGTTATATAGTTTTTTTCAGCTTGCATGAGCTGTTTGGCCAACCTGTCCTCGTTATGTTGGGTGGATAGTTTGATGTAGGATATAGTGGAGTGTAGGTGGCCCCTGAGGTACGCCTTGAGGGTCTCCCAAAGAAGTTTAGGGTTGTCGATTGATGTGTTGTATGCGAGGAACTCCTCCAGTCGCTCAGGGATTAGATCTGGGGTTGGGAATTGGGACAGCCAGAATGGGTTGAATTTCCATGGCTTTGTTGAGTTTGTTGTGTTGGGGAGATTAAATTGGGCCAGTATGGGTGAATGATCAGATACTCCGCGGGGGAGGTGAGTAATGGCTGATAATAGAGGAGCGGTTTTCTTGGCGAGAAAGACATAGTCAATTCTTGAGAGGGAGTTGTGGGTAGGGGAGTGACAGGAGTATTCGTGGGTGTTGGGGTGCCTGAGTCTCCATGCATCTATCCATGACCACGTTTGGGCCAGGGAGGCTAGAGGGGAGTGAGAGACAGTGCTATGGATGGGGTGTGCGTCTGGGGTTCGAAAGCGGTCCATCTTTGGGCAAAGCACCATGTTGAAGTCCCCCATACAAATAAGATGTGAGTCCGGGTAGCGTACAATTAGGGGTGTAATTGTTTTCATAATGTGGAGCCCAGCAGTTGGAGGGTTATAGAGACCTATAATGATTAGTGGTGTGGTATCTATCTCCGCTGCGACAAAAACAAATCTTCCAAATGGGTCAGTTTTTACTAGTTGTATTTTATATTTTAGGGTTTTCCTAAGAAGGACAGATACCCCTCGGGAGTATGTGGAGCAGGCGCTGTGGGCCGACCAACCCACCCAGGGTTTTTGAAGGTATTTAGTGGTGGGGTGTAGTAGGTGGGCAGGTGACAAAAGTTAATTTACTGTTTCAAGCAGAAGGTTGCCCCAATGAAATTTGAAAATTGTGTATTAGGTTCATGCAAGATATGAGTGCCCATCCCATGTGTTTTGGCATGTTTGGGAAAATTTGCAGCCTGTAATACTTGATTGTGGGTGTGGCTATGAGGCATGGGCAAACCAGGCTGGAGTATCGGCAGAAAGGGGTGGGGCTAAGGAAACAGCCTATTTACTGTTTGGGTGCCGCAGGTATGGGCCCCATCTTCAGCCAAGTTGGGCACCCCTGTTGTAAAATCATCAGAAATACCCAAAACTCAGAAAGTGGTGAGGCCTTCCTACCACACTGAGCAGTGCTTGGTGATTTCCATATAGAAAATTAAACCATCAATTAAACCCCTACAGATCTCTCAAAACTTACCCAGGGGACTAATGAAAATTCCATAAAATAAATTATAAAAAACCCAGAAGGGAAAATAAATGTTAAAGGGTATTTATACTCAAAAAAATACCTTTAGATACAGCAAGATCCCACTACTTCAAAAAAATAAATAAATCAGATTTTAATCTGAGCTGAGAAATCAGACTTTTAATCGCAGCATTTACAGGGCAAGACCTGTCACTCCAGGAGCAGAGATTGTAATATGTGACCCATTAATGACCTCTTAACTAGGATCTTTAGCTGCCTGCCAGCACACGTTCTGCAACAATTATGAGAATCAATCATGAGAATCAGCAGAGAAAAGAAGGCAGAGAAAGCAGAGAAGTGTGCATGGTGAGGTTGTGCAGAACTTATAAGTGTCGCAGACACTACAAGAAGGCAGTGAGTAAGGGAGATGGGGGGATATAAGGAGCACTTACTAAACATTATTACTATATATAACTATATATATAATTTAATGACAAAGCAAGCACAGATAAATATGGGATAGTTACTTCTCTCAAATGGTTGTTTCAGATAATGTAAAGTTGTTTGAGTGAGTATAGTGACCCTTTAATAATAAGTTTAGGTGGTGCCCAGTGTAATCAGACCTGTTCTATTTTAACTTCTTTACATACAGAAGTGCAGCCATATTGCATTCTGATTCATGTGTTAACATTGGTATCATTTTTAGCTAATGGCTTGGTCAACAACCTCTTAGGACCAGCATGCATTGCAGCAATGAGGGGAAGAATAAGGTGAATTTAAAGGTATAGCAATGGTTTCTGAAGGTTTAATTACAAAAAACAAGCTTTTGGGAGGGAATTAGGTTATATTTTAGTTCTCCTTCATCCGCCATCCTAGGGGGAAATAAAAAAACTACCAACAGAAAGGCACAGCAGTGTATACTTTTATGTTCTAAGAAGTCCTTACCTTACAAGGAAACGATGAAGTCCAACATCAAAACTTCTAAAGAATAAAACAAAAAGGCCTCATTAAAATAATAAAGTATAAAAATGCCTCTTCTTATAAATAGTTTACATTTTCCAGCATTTAAACCTTATCCAAGAGGATTCATGCATAATAGGAATGTACAGCACGGCACACGAGGGCCTTATGTAATCAGCTCAATTCCTTTGAACAGATACGAAGCCCTATAGCAGGTTTTATATTAATAGGGCCCTATGGGACATTTGTATTAACACGCGTAAAAGTTTGCCCTTGCTATTAACCCACTGCATCCCATGTCTACTGTAATCTAATATATATATAAAAGCAGGAATCCGTTATAGGTTAATAACACAGGTAAACCTTTGTACATTCTATTACTTAAATAGGTCACTATTAATAAGATGGTTTTATTCAAAATAATTCTCTTATTTATTAATCGATGTATAATTTTGGAAAAAGCAGGACTATAATGTGACTAGCCATCCCTACAACCTGAAAAGGTAAAACCTCATATACATCTGACTGGAGCCTGTTAATCTGCTTCTCTTTACACAAGGGGATGTCCAGTCTTGAAGCTCTGGTTGATGTATGCCAGGGGATGCTGGGAATTTTTTCCCAATGCTGGCCATCCTTTACCACCCCCAACTGCTATATTAGATGTGTAAAAAAAGAGTTACAACTCTACTTACAGCCCTTCACTCCCGCTGTGTTCTCTATTGCCGGCAGCCGCGGTTGTGATTGGGTTTCCTCTTAGCCAATCACAGCTGCGGCTGCTGTTACAGCCCCCTGCTTGTAATTCCAGCAAGCAGGGAGCCGGATAAAAATGCCGCTGGAGCAAGGGGCTGTAAGTAGCGTTGTGATTCTTTTTTTTACACATCTAATATAGCAGTTGGGGGTGGGAAGGGATGGCCAACATTTCATGAAAATTTTATTTAAATAGATTCAAGCGGGGACTGGATAAGTTCTAAAAAATACACTTTTTTTGCCTTCCCCTGGATCAACTGTTTGGTAGAGCTCATGTGTAAGGTAAAAATACTGGACTAGATGGATGTATGTCTTTATACAACCTCCAATACTATTTTACTATGTAACTGTTATACAGACATTATGGGTAGGATACAAGGTTGACTAGATGGACGTTATGTCTTTATACAACCTCCAATACTTTGTTACTGTTAGACAGACATTATGGGTAGGGTATAAAGTCTGGACCGATGGACGTATATCTTTATACATCCTCCAATACATGTTACTATGTAACTGTTATACAGACATTATGGGTAGGGTATAAAGTTTGGACTAGATGGACATATGTCTTTATACAACCTCCAATACTACGTTACTATGTAACTGTTAGACAGACATTATGGGTATGGTAAAAGTTTGGACTAGATGGATGTATGTCTTATACAACATCCAATACTATGTTACTATGTAACTGTTATACGAACATTATGGGTATGGTATAAAGGTTGGACTAGATGGATGTATGTCTTTATACAACCTCCAATACTATTTTACTATGTAACTGTTATACAGACATTATGGGTAGGATACAAAGGTTGGACTAGATGGACGTATATGTCTTTATACAACCTCCAATACTATGTTACTGTTAGACAGACATTATGGGTAGGGTATAAAGTCTGGACCAGATGGACGTATATCTTTATACATCCTCCAATACTATGTTACTATGTAACTGTTATACAGACATTATGGGTAGGGTATAAAGTTTGGACTAGATGGACATATGTCTTTATACAACCTCCAATACTACGTTACTATGTAACTGTTAGACAGACATTATGGGTATGGTATAAAGGTTGGACTAGATGGATGTATGTCTTTATACAACATCCAATACTATGTTACTATGTAACTGTTATACAGACATTATGGGTATGGTATAAAGGTTGGACTAGATGGATGTATGTCTTTATACAACCTCCAATACTATTTTACTATGTAACTGTTATACAGACATTATGGGTAGATACAAAGGTTGGACTAGATGGACGTATGTCTTTATACAACCTCCAATACTATGTTACTGTTAGACAGCATTTGGGTAGGTTATAAAGTCTGGACCAGATGGACGTATATCTTTATACATCCTCCAATCTATGTTACTATGTAACTGTTATACAGACATTATGGGTAGGGTATAAAGTTTGGACTAGATGGACATATGTCTTTATACAACCTCCAATACTACTTACTATGTAACTGTTACAGACATTATGGTATGGTATAAGGGTTGGACTAGATGGATGTATGTCTTTATCAACATCCATACTAATGTTACTATGTAACTGTTATACAGACATTATGGGTAAGGTATAAAGGTTGGACTAGATGGATGGATGTCTTTATACATCCTCCAATACTATGTTACTATGTAACTGTTATACAGACATTATGGGTAGGGTATAAAGGTTGGACTAG
Organism: Hymenochirus boettgeri; assembly: GCA_019447015.1. Classification (NCBI taxonomy): domain Eukaryota; kingdom Metazoa; phylum Chordata; class Amphibia; order Anura; family Pipidae; genus Hymenochirus; species Hymenochirus boettgeri. Next base: position 22,201,137 of record CM033473.1, on the reverse strand, counting down.
ATGGATGTATGTCTTTATACAACCTCCAATACTATGTTAATAAGTAACTGTTAGACAGACATTATGGGTAGGGTATAAAGGTTGGACTAGATGGATGTATGTCTTTTACAACATCCAATACTATGTTACTATGTAACGTTATACAGACATTAGGTAGGGTATAAAGTTTGGACTAGATGGATGTTGTCTTTATACAACCTCCAAACTATGTTACTATGTAACTGTTATACAGACATTGGGTAGGGTATAAAGGTTGGACTAGATGGATGTATGTCTTTATACAACCTCCAATACTATGTTACTATGTAACTGTTAACAGACATTAGGGGTAGGTAAATAAGGTTGGACTAGATGTGTATGTCTTTATACAACCTCCATACATGTTACTATGTAACTGTTATACAGACATTATGGGTAGGTATAAAGGTTGGACTAAATGGTGATGTCTTTATACAACCTCCAATACTATGTTACTATGTAACTGTTATACAGACATTATGGGTAGGGTATAAAGGTTGGACTAGATGGATGTATGTCTTTATACAACCTCCAATACTATGTTATTATGTAACTGTTATACAGACATTATGGGTAGAGTATAACGGTTGGACTAGATGGATGTATGTCTTTATACAACCTCCAATACTATGCAAAGAATAGCTTTAGGTCCATGAATAGACACCCATGATCTACACCATTGTAGGTTTACAGTATTGTAGGTAGGTATGGGTCTTTCAACAACACATCGAAAGAACTGTATTTTACAGACCAATTCCATTAAAAAATAGATGATAATTGTTGGTTTACAAAATTAGTCCATAGCTTTTAGTAAATCACAATAGTTCGTAGCTCTGGGTCTTCCTTCACTCTCCTCCCCACACTCTTCCAAATCATTTTACAGACAGCGTGCAAACCCTAAGGTGTTCCAAAAGATATTTCATATACTCACTCTGATTCACTGTTCGGGTCCCTCTGCTAATAAGATCCGAATCCGGGTTGGGATATTTCCACTCAAATTTATAGTTACCCTTTTTTGTTTATTTGAAGAACGGGTGGTAAAGGAGCTATGTCTTACCTCCCGTTAAAGAAGGTCAGGACCTGTCAGAGGAACTACTGAAAAGGGTTAAATATAAATTTTGACTGGAGATCCCCTTTAAAAACAACATTTTGTAAGAGGTTTCTGCATCCTCTATGTCTATGATTATGGTTTCGCCCTAAACACATCAGACACTTTTGTTCTGACCCCTATCTGGGCTTAGTTATCATGATTTAATGAATGACCAATAATAAGTTTTTTTTTTAAGGATATCCTGACCTGGGATCTTATTAGGCTTTGTTCACACTATGCTGCATTTTGGTGCAATTTCATATGGGGAAATCGTGCCAAAATGCATGTGCAATGGAAGTGAATGGCACCGTTCATACTGCACTGCTGTGATGTATTGTGTTGACAAAAACGCAGTGCATGCAGCAGTTTTGTGCGTTAACACAGCAAAACATTGCACTAAAACGCAAACGCCATGTTGGATGCATTAAAAAAAACAGTGAATGGGAGTATACCATACCAAGTATACTGTTCATAGCTTTTAGTATAGATCATACTGCCCAAAACTTGTAAATAGGGACAGATTTACTATTAGGCACCTGCCCATGTAAGGGTTTCTCAAAGGGTGTGCCGGGGCACACTGGTGTGACTTTAAAGAGACAGAGGTGTGCCTCAGAATTTTGGTAGTGGAAATATTTTTACCAGCATAACTTATATTTTTGTTATTTTGTAAAAAAATATATATATATTCTGATATAATTTTAACTCAGACAATGTACTTTACATACAACTATCCAAACAAGTTGAGTTTAAACGAAATGCCAGTTTCCTACCTTTAAAACAAGCCATCAACCACCTCTCTACGTGCTCCACAGCCCAAGATATACAGAAATGACTGACCAGAAAGTAAATGGGTAGGAGGCTGACATGTGACATTCCTAAGGCTTCTCCTGCACCGTGCCGCCGGCGAGCACAGCCTCAGACTCCCTCAGTGTGTGAGAGAGACAGGAAGTCCCTCCTCCTCTCTGCTGTGTGAAGTCCTGACAGAGAAGGTAAGGGAATCTACAGCCCTTCTTTCCCACTGCCTGAAAACAGCCTTTTCAGGCAGAGTTCTCACTCTGTTTTCACTCTGCCTGAAAAGGCGGTTTCCACAGAGTTTTCTGTAGGGGGGGTCTGAGTGGCCCATGGCACATGCGAGTGGGCGGGGCTTAGTCACCCGTGAGTGGGCAGGGCTTATACACCTGCGAGTGGGTGGGGCTGTAAGAGAATTGGCCAAGGGGGACCTGCAACTGGAGGGACCATGGGGTCCATGAGTGCAAGGGACCAGGGGGGCTGCAAAGGGGAGGAGGAGACAGAGGGCAGATTGACTGACATGGTTTCAGAGCAGGAAGCAGGAAGTGCAGGGGACCTGGTGATGCTGCTGCCATATCACACACAAAAACGGAAATATCTTCAAAACTATGCAAAATAAACAATGAAAATAAATTGCAAAGATTCTTGGGAGAGTTATTCCTATCAATTTACCTAAAGCCATTTTTGGACCACAGTTCCCCTTTAACTACAATATACACTGTAATTTGCATAAAATATGGGTAATTATTAAGTCTAACATTAAGAACACATGTGCGCCTTAAAGGACCTGTAAACTCCAACTGTGCTTAAAAATAACTAAGTGCCATTCGTTTCTATTATTCACAGGGAGGTGAGAACGCTTATTCTCACCTCCCTGTGAATAATAGGACGCTCGGGGGACCTGGAACATACCTTACCCGCCGCTCCACTCGCAGCCGCTCCTGCGCAGAACAGCTGATCTGTCCCGATCGCGTGCCCTATCTTTTGAATTGGCGCGCATGAGCGCCAATTCAAAAGATAGGGCACGCGATCGGGACAGATCAGCTGTTCTGCGCAGGAGCGGCTGCGAGTGGAGCGGCGGGTAAGGTATGTTCCAGGTCCCCCGAGCGTCCTATTATTCACAGGGAGGTGAGAATAAGCGTTCTCACCTCCCTGTGAATAATAGAAACGAATGGCACTTAGTCAATTTTATGGGTTTAGTGTTCCTTTAAGAGGAATTTGCATTACCAAGCGCACCATGTTCTAAAAAAAGTTTGGGAACCTCTGGCCTAAGTCGTCAGTCTTTATTTTGCAGCATTTTGATTTTCATCTTTCTAACCCTTTTGATTCGGAACTGCCGGTTCCAAAAATTCTGAGAATCGACTGACTTTTTGTTTTAAAATCTGAAGTTTTTATCATAGAATTGAATGTTAGGGTATGTACACCCCTCAAATGCAAATATATATGTAAATCACCCCTCCATTTCCATGTCTGTACCCTGCATTCATCTCAAAACCATCTCTTATATAGACCCCCCACTAACATGGCTTCCCTCTGCCTTGAAGCTTTTTCTCTTGTGGCTCCCATCCTCTGGAATTCTTTTCTCTCTGTTCATCAATCAGTAGGTTTAAATCTAATCTCATATCCAACCTCTCAGAGCACCAGCACAGTATGTGATTGTTTTAATTGACATACACATATTAATTGATACATACATACATCTTCCCTGCTACAACATCTCCGGTGTGGTCAGAAAAACTGGGCAGGTGACTGTTTCTGTGCCGTTTAGAAAACCCTCAGACCTAAACACTTTGTGACAACATTATGGCCATAATATCAATCACAAAACATGATCTGTCTGGGAAACATTGGCAGGTAAGACCACTGCTTAACTTGTTATTAAGAACAATTCAACATTCCTGACAGATTAATGTAATGTTGCATCAGTGTAGGGTCACCTTTAGTCTCTCTTGGCCTGATAATATCACTGTTTGTGATTGTTTATACCTACCTTCTCCCACCCTCCATTTTCCCCACCTTTTAAAGTCTTCAAGGTGAGGACACCTGGGTTTACAGGTATTACAGCGGTAATACCTACTTAAACTTTCCATCAATGATCCAGTCCCCTTTACTCTATGGCCATTGGAAAAATGTGCTTCTTGCAGACCACATATTCCTATAGGTCTCATTATTAATGGAACGAGGGGTCGGAGTGGCAAGATAAAATGGACAAAGTACAGCTGATTTACTGTAAACCCAAGGCTGAGGATCTACCAGGGACTTTTAAAGGGTATGTCCACCTAAGAGAATTACTTTTGTGGTTTCAGTTATATTGGAGAACAGCAGGTAAAAGAGCGAGGAGTGAAGGTTAGGAACTTACCCGGTCACATGCTCCTCTGCCGCTTGCTCTGACAGTTTCTGACGGAGTTTGTACTTTATGCGCATGCGCAGAGTGTACAAAGTCAATCGGAACCTGTCAGAAGATCAGCGGAGGAGAGTGAGACCTGGTAAGTTTCTTACCTTCACTCCTGCAGGTTTTATTGAAGAACGGGAGGTAAGACACAGCTCTTTTACCCGCTGTTCTCCAATGCCTTCATGCTTCCCACGCCAACAGAAACCCAGAGATTGTTATATTTACTCACCTCCCAACGGTCCCTGAAGCCCAGAAGTGACATCCCAGCCAATGACTGACTCTGCACTGCCCACGGTAGGGAAAGGTAACTTTTTTTAGCTTCAGGGACCACAAGGAGGTAAGTCAATATAACAATGTTGGGATTTGGAGGGGTGGGAAAGGTGTGAAATATTCTGGGGGTAGACATTCGCTTTAAGTGTGATCCTTTTCAGGGGAGGTTGGCCTTTAAAACACTGACTATACTGCAGATGGCTTTAGCTTCCTTTTAATGGATCATAGTCAATACAACACATTATCCATATTAATGACCTTAACTGAATTAACTTGCATTGTATGACTTGGGATAATGTCACAATCCATAACAATATGGAGAATAAAGGAATATTGTGTATTATTTATCTAAAAGCGCTTTAATTGTCCTTTAATAACCTGTGTATTAATGTGGTGTGGGTTTTTTTTTTTTTACATAAATTGGTGATTAAATGGTCATTACATCCTGTACCAATATCATGGAACACTGAACAGGGCCATATGTAGAGCCTGAATGATTAGGAAAGAGACAGTGACACACAGCACTTCACCTCTGTGCATAATATTCTAATTTGCCCATCACTGTGTTACCCTTCACACAAGGACAAAACTCCTACAGCTTCCAATCCAATTGGGCATGCACCTTAAAGGCACAACGCCTTCTTACACTTCCTTAGTGGGCATGTGATATAAGAAAATACATCATTTCCCCTTGTCCTAATAATCTAACATCTCCCTGCTAATTCTATTTGGGAGTTCCAGCATTTCTATACAACTATTAGCCATGGTCTCCTTTGTATGTGACATAAGGGGTGTGCTTTACCCTGCAGAAACTGTTCAGGGCAGATAATAGTTGCTGTATGTCAAATAAGCATAGGTTACACAATGGTCAATCATGGGCATATCTCATTTATTTCCTTGTATAAGGCACACAAAAAAGAGGCAGTTACAGTGTTAATAATACAGATCTAGTCAATTCCACACCCACAGTATCAACTGCTGTAGTTGGTGCCACACTCAGACTGTTTTACTAATAAATGAGAACTACAGTTCGTTTAAAGGTTTTAAAAAAATAAACAGTTACAATGAAAAGTACCTGGGGCAGGGAGGTAGGATTGGTTCTTTCTACCTCCCAATATCATTTCTATAAGAAGCAGCAGTACAAAGAAAACTGCTTCTGCCAGGCTTCCTGAGTGCTTCAGGACTATCTATAATACAAGGCCTAGGGCACTAACCTGGCAGATGAAAATGTGCTGTAGCTCCTCAATGAAACAATATTGATAGGTAGGAATAATCAATACTACCTCCCTGCCACAGGTGCTTTTCTTTTTAAAAAGGTTAATTTTTAACAATATAGTCGTCCTTTAATTTGTTTGTATTAGCGATCAACCTGTGACTATAAGTATTATAAAAGTATTCATTGTTTTAGTAGAGTCATAAGGTTACACGGCGACAAATGAATGAACCAAATTAATGCTTTCACCAACAGATTACGCAGCAACAATTCCTTGGATTTCTTAGCTAGATAATAGCACACTTCTCCTATATGCCCAGCACGTCTGTACCGAATTTCATGTCTCTAACTCAAAAACTGTGGGAGGAGATACTGTCCAAAAAACTGGAAGAAGAAAAAGAAGAAAGAACCGTAATTTGGCTCTTCAATCAAAATTAATTATATTTTTCTCCTCTGAACATCTCCTTAACTTGTTTGGTCTCCAGTTTCCCACCTTTAAAACGAGCCATCAACCACCTCTCTACGTGCTCCACAGCCCAAGATATACAGAAATGACTGACCAGAAAGTTAATGGGTGGGAGGCTGACTTGTGACATTCCCAGACATCCCACCCTGCCGAACCTGGCTTTCGGGCAGGATGGGGGGAAGGAGATGTGGCCGAGTGATGTGATGTCACTAAAGGGGTGGAGTCAGGGGAGGGACCAGTTACGCCCCTAGCCACGCCTCTAACGTGACATAAATTACATCACATTAGAGGCATTGCTAGGGGTGTAACTGGCCTGTGTGACGTAATTTACGTCACATAGGAGGCGTGGCCAGAAGAAGGCGTTTTGGAGGCAGACTCTCAGGTAGGTTTGGGTCGCGGGAATTTGGGGTGGTCTCGCGGGTGTGCGGGAGACCACCCCAAAATCGGAGACTCCCGCGACTCCCGGGAGGGGTGGGATACCTGCATTCCTGAGGCTTCTCCTGCACAGTGTCGCTGGCGAGCACAGTCTCAGACTCCCTCAGTGTGTGAGGGAGACAGGAAGTCACTCCTCCTCTGTGCTGTGTAAAGTCCTTACAGAGAAGTTAAGGGAATCTACAGCCGTACTCTTTCACTGTGTGAAACAGCATTTCCAGAGTTCTCACTCTGCCAAAAAAGGCTGATTCCAGAGTTTTCTGTAGGTGGGGGTCAGAGTTACCCACGGCACCCACAAGTGGGCAGGGCCATGGTACCCGTGTGTGGGTGGTGCCACGGTACCCGTGAGTGGGCAGGGCCACATGGGGCTGTAAGATAATGGGCCATGGGGGGCCTGCCACTGGAGCCATGGACCATGGGGTCCATGAGTGTAAGGGACCACGGGGGCTGCAAAGGGGAGGAGGAGACACAGGGCAGATTGACTGACATAGTTTCAGAGCAGGAAGTGCAGGGGACATGGTGATGCTGCTGCCATATCACACACAAATGTAAATATCTTCAAAACTATGCAAAATAAACAATGGAAATAAATTGCAAAAATTCTCAGGGGAGCAATTCCTATCAATTTACCTCAAGTAGTTTTTGGACCATAGTTCCCCTTTAAGGAACCGTTAGTTGCAACTAGATTGCTATGGGTGCGCACTCAACTGATGAAGGGGGCGGGTCTCCCTAAATTCCTGGCATGTGGCAAGCAAAGATATACAATTGTTGTTTTTGGAGTGAGAATGCCTTTTAAATACATTTTATACTGTATGCCTTTGAATTTTGATTATTTACAACATTTTAATTATAAACATTTTTATCATTAGTGTCTCCCTAATAAGATTAATTTGGAGAACAGGATTCTGGGTGTTGTAGTTCTAAAAGCTAATATGCAAATCACCCTGATAGACACCTTTATGACGCCACAGAAAGTTTAGAAAAAAAACAGACAAATACATCTTGTCTCAGCCAATCACTGATGCTGTTGCCGGTCTGGCTACTGCTATGCACAGAAAAGGAACAGATCAGCAGAAGAAGACAGCTGAGGGAACAAGTACTGGTAAGTATATTAAAGGTGCCCAGCCACATAGCCGATATTTAGTAAAAAACGGATTTACTGAATATCGCCAAAGTCTATGTATAGGTCGTGATGCAAACAAACTACCATCGTCGACATCACAAACTGTCTGGTGTGGTAGGGTATAAAGGTTGGACTAGATGGAAGTAGGTCATTATACAACCTCCAATACTATCTGACTATGTAACTGTTATACAGACATTATGGGTTGGGTATAAAGGTTGGACTAGATGGATGTATGTATTTATACAACCTCCAATTCTATGTTACTATGTAACTGTTATACAGACATTAATATAAGGTATAAAAGTTGGACTAGATGGAAGTATGTCTTTATACAACCTCTATTTCTTTGTTACAATCCACAATACGACACCCCCTTCTCTTAAAGGGCATGTCCACCCCCAAAACTATAATCCCCCCCACTACTGGCCCCATCAAGTAGTGTAGTTTAATACTTACTTCACATCCTAGCTCCATATGGTTCTCCTGTAGTCCCCCCCTCCCCCAAAGTCCCAAAAACTGCCCACCAGGAGGATAGCAGAGTCCATATAGGACTCTGCCTCCTACCTGGCCTCCGGGAGATGTTTGGCATGCTTACTGCAGCCCTTCTCCCACTCCCTCCCCCTTCAGAATCCCTCCCCCTAGCATAAATCCCCTTTGATATAGTATTCCCCCTGGTCTCCCAGCCCCAACCGCTTCATTTTTATGTTTAGAAAGTGCCCCAAACTTTTACTTACCTCCCCTCTTTCCTCCGCTGCACTGAATGACCGGCAGCCGCGTCCGCGATTGGCTGCCGCTCAGCCAATCACAGAAGTGGCCCCTCTGCTTGCATTTTCTCGCAAGCAGAGGGCCGGCAGTGCGGCGGAGGAAAGAGGGGAGGTAAGTAAAAGTTTGGGGCACTTTCTAAACATAAAAATTAAGCGGTTGGGGCTGGGAGACCAGGGGGAATACTATATCAAAAAATAGTTTTAAGGGTGGACATACCCTTTAAGGTCCCCTGCGTGCCTGTAGACTTGTGTAACCCTCTGATTTCATTGTGTAGTGGATAACCTGAGGGGTGGCACTACCTGTCTCTACAGGGTCCTGAGCCTCCGCTTAATGGGAGAGCGGGGGTTCCGTCTAATTTGGCGTGCCTCCACCCACCCTTGGGAATATAATAACATCCCCCGGTGAGACCATTAAATAACTTTAGAATAAACAAAAACAACAGATAATATAACATAGTAAGGACTTTTAGTATAACGTAGGCAAAAGATAATACAAAGCTGAATATATATATTGTAAAATACTGTGAAGTACAATACGATCTTAATAACGCATATAACCATATAGCATTACAGTCTCCAGTGTCCAAGTGTCCCTAGGTAGCGCTACCCACACCAGTTGCAGGCCTGTGGTTTATGTATATATTGTAAGGTACCTGTTACTTAATGATGCACAGACAGGGAAGTGGATGGCAATTCCTTATCTTTATTCATTTGGGCACAGATGATCCTTGGGATGGCGGATGCTGGAACAATCCCTCTAGAAAACAGAGCCCCTTTTGCAGAAAGTCAGTAATCCAGTGTCTCCCTTATTTACACAAATGCAGGCAGAAAAACAGACTCTCAGGTCTGTGTACCCCTTCAGGAATACAGCACAGCTCTCCCACCTTGTTGCTGGAAGGTCCCAAGAGAGGGAGACTCCCCTTTTCTCTAGCTTTTATAGTCTTAGAAAAACATCCCATCATTCCCTCCAATGTCTCATCTTGATGACCTGGATACAGTGAAGCCACAGCCTCATTCTGATACACAGATAGACTCACAGATATTTTTGCCCATACAGCAGGTATATTTCAAGTCAATCCCTACACTTGTATTAGAGTGTGGTCTAGCAAAAGGCCAAAAATAGCTGTGATTAATAGTGATTTAAAAATAAACACCTGGAATTCCCTCTATCTATATTGGTGTGTTTTGATGTGCAACTCTATTATTTTATACTAATATGGATCCTTGGCATGTAGCCAATAAGATATACATGTATTGTGCCCTTTAAGTATGAATTGCATTTTAGCATTACACGCCTTTCAGTCCTGGTTATCAACGGATTAAAGTTTACAATTAGTGTGTGTCTATACATTTCCCTGATTCTATTTACTTGCACTTCTAAAATACCATCATGCACCAGGCTGTTAATAGCACGATTCTGAGTGATATAAATCTAAAACAGCTTTAAGCACAATGGTTTAGACCATTATGCAAATGAGCCTGCTAGATAACTTTATGACATCATTATGACATCACAGAGTTTAGAAACAAAACTGAGTCAGACTCTTACTCACTACTCATTTTTGTGTTGAAAGCTTTGGAGTTCAGAGCTGTTCAACATTATTTTCTTGGAACAATGTCAAGGAAGAGAACTGTGAGTATTAAAAACAATAGCCATAACAATGTATATAGAATGTATAAGGGGCTGTGAATATCTTTTTTGATTGTATTTGCCTTAAGAAATGTATCCTGCATGAAGATAGGAAGAATTATCCATGAGACAGATGGACCATGCCCACTAGGAGCCTGTGGGGTTACTGGGACAGCAGACAGACACTATGAGAATGTGGCATTTCCCAATGGAATGGGTTATAGTGGATGGATGGTCCCTGGGGCACTGATTGTAATAAGATACATTTATTTATCTGTGTTTAACATCCATTTTCTTTGCTTCCATCTTTGTACAGTGCGACGTTATGAACTTCATTTTCTATTTATTTTTCACCCTAATTATCCTACAACTTGGATTCCTCCATCCGACATCAGGTAAATACGAACTTCTTTGTGCCATTTTAACCCTGACAATTACCCCAGCAATAATCTGCATTCTCGACACACTACCTGGATCTTGCTGTATATAAAATGGCGGATAGAATTCATCTTTTTATTGTTATAAAATGTAATTCTACATTCTCTCCCTCATATCTGTTCATTTAGCAGCTAAATCCCGGTCAGCAGGGAGCAGAAAGGGTGGAAGATCCAACATGTAAAGACCACGGAACCAGTGACTACTCCCCCCCCACCAACGACAATGCCTGCGCCTGGTTTTATAGACAGGATTGTCCATATATCGATAGCAAACACGACCACACACGGACTTCGCTGTGGTTGCCATGTTATTACAGTCGCCTTTGTGATATCCTTGGTGTTGCTTGGTAGTTGTGTGGTAAGCCCTCTGTTAATATGTACACACGGCTGCTGTATATGTAAATCCATATATCAGATATACTGTATGTGTGATAACTTATACACATTTGTTATTTTCAGGATTTGCTATTGTAGGAAAAAACGCAAAACGAACGATGAAGAAAACCCAAAAGAGACTCCGGAGAAAAGCAGAGAAAAGAGGTAATTACTCCAGAAATGAAATATATTGTAGGAATTGCCTTACTACATAGATAGACCGATGTCCATGGAACACTAACATAGCAAGGCTGGCTTTTCTCCCACAATAAAGCAGGCGGCTTTAGAACATTACACAGATTCACATATAAACTACAATCCCATCATCCTCCCCAACCCAGACAAAATCATTACTTCAACATTGAATTATTCTCCCAGACCAATAACTTTCCTTTGTTTCAACAGAAAATCAACCAAGAAGAGCAGCGCCGAAAAACAATTTGAGGCAGAATTATTTGAGCTGCTAGAATACTTGGATCAGTCAGATTTATCCGACATGTCAGATCTGTCGGATTCGTCAGTACCAGCTTCATTGGATGAATCATTTTCAGATTCGAGTGACGACAGTTGAACATTCTAGACCCTCCTACTCCCAAAATGTTGTGTTGTACCATCCTATCTGGCCCAAGTCCAGGGGTGAGGATCTAGAAGTTTAGGTTCTTTCTGTGGGTACCATGACTAGGAGGGAAGTGGTTCAGATTAGTATTGTTGGCTTTGTTATTGACCCCTCCCTCCATTGCTTTTACTGGGACCATTTTTATTTAATCTGTTTATAAATGACTTAGAAGGGGGCATTGAGAACAAGGTCTCAGGGTTTGCTGATGACACTAAACTATGCAGAGCTTTGGAAACTTCAAGTGATGTGCAAGTGCTGCAAGCAGACCTAGATAGATTATCAAAATGGGCAGCAGAATGACAGATGAGATTCAATGTTGATAAATGTAAGGTGATGCATTTGGGATTTAATAATTCCTGTGCCACCTACACCATAAATAACTCTGTGTTAAGTGCATCTGTAATGGAAAAAGATTTGGGGGTTCTGGTAGATAACAGACTTAGCTATAGCAAACAATGCCAGGTAGCAACGGCTAGAGCTAGCAAGATATTGTCTTGTATAAAGAGGGGAATAGATTCAAGAGAGAAAAACATTATTCTCCCTCTTTACAAGGCACTGGTAAGGCCTCATTTGGAATATGCGGTGCAGTTTGGAATCCCATATACAAAAGGGACATCTTGGAAATGGAAAGGAGTTTAGAGAAGGGCAACTAAATTAATAAGTTGAATGAAGGGGTTTGACTATTGGGATAGATTAAACAAGTTAGGACTTTTTAGAGTGGAGAAGAGGTGCTTATGATCACTTTATATAAATATATTAAAGGAATAGTTCACTCCCAAACTGAACTATTTCTTTCATGTATTGATTGAAGCCTGGGAAGTTAAGGAGCTATGCCTTAAGGTTCGTACACACGCTCAATATGCGCACGACCTGACACGCCAACGGCTACACACAACGTTTAGGGAGGATCAACAAATGACCCCCGACCGAACGCATACACGCGGATGATTCTCGCCCGAAACGGATGGTTGTCATGTGTAGACGTCGGAGGTCTCGGGTCAAGACCAGAGATGGATTAAGATCATATGGGGCCCAAGGCAGTGCCATCATTTAGGGCCCCCTTTTGCACATCGTGTGTGTGTACGAGACCTCACATTCTTCAATCAATAACTCAGGAACCAGGGCAGAAGGTAAGTATATTTACCTTTCACACGATCCTCCACTGCAGAACTCCAAATCTCTGACCGCTTCCTGGTTGTAATTCTCTTTAGCATACATGCACAACGCACGGTATCGAGAATTAGAACCAGAAAGTGGTCGGGGATTTGGAGTTATGCAGCTGTGCATCGTGTGAAAGGTAAATATACTTACCTTCTTCCCTGCCTCCTGAGTTTTTGATTGAAGTATGGGAGGTAAGGCATAGCTCCTTAACCACTGATAAATACATTAAAGGAATATTTCAATTTGGTAGTGAACTATTCCTTTAATGGGCCATACAATAAACTCTCTGGTGCATTGTTCACTAATAGGTCATATCACAGGATGTGGGGACATCCTAGCTTTAATAAATAGCTTTAAGGCTGGGTACACAAAGAGGGACTTTTTGTCCCGACCGAGCACTCGCTACGATTGATCGCTCGGCCGGGACAAATGTCCGTCGGTTGCGGCAAATTCGGCTGCGGACCCATAGGGAACCGAACATTCGATCGGAATTTTCCGACATGCCCGATCGTTCGTTCGTCCGATCCGGAGGAAATGAACGATCGATGTCGGCCGATATTTCCCGCCGATCGTCCGAAAGTGCCGTGGATTGGTCGGCCTTCCCCCAAAATATTGGCTGGTGTGTACCCAGCCTTGGAGTGGGCTGGATACGTTTCTAAAACTAAAAAATATTGAAAATTAGCCATCCAATGCCATTTGGAGTCAGGAAGGAATTTATTCCCCCTTCATACTTTTTTTTTTTTCCTTTTGCCTTCCTCTGGATCACGGGATCGTGGGAATGGTAAAATGGTTGGACTAGGAAGCCATATGTCTATTCATCCTCCAAAATTATGTATTTATTTGTCTATATTGGTAAATAAAATGCCAATTCTGAATGGAAAATTCTCTCTACAGTTTGTTTATTATATTTGTAGTTTTATTAGTACATTAGTAGTGACATTAGTAAATTAGTAGTGACTTTCGTGTATTAGTGGTTACATTAGTATATTAGTAGTAAAATAAGTATATTGGTAGGGACATTCGTATATTAGTAGTGACATTAGTATATTAGTGGTTACATTAGTATATTAGTAGTAACGTTAGTATATTAGTGGTTACATTAGTATATTAGTAGTAACGTTAGTATATTGGTAGTGAGTTTCGTGTATTAGTGGTTACATTAGTATATTAGTAGTAACATTAGTATATTATTGGTTACCATAGTATATTATTAGTACATTAGTATATTGTAGGACATTCGTATATTAGTAGTGACATTAGTATATTAGTAGTTAACGTTAGTATATTATTGGTTACATTAGTATATTAGTAGTAACATTAGTATATTGTAGGGACATTCGTATATTAGTAGTGACATTGTATATTAGTAGTACGTTAGTATATTTTGGTACTTAGTATATTAGTAGTAACATTAGTATATTGGTAGGGACATTCGTATATTAGTAGTGACATTAGTATATTAGTAGTAACGTTAGTATATTATTGGTTACATTAGTATATTAGTAGTAACATTAGTATATTGGTAGGGACATTTGTATATTAGTGGTTACATTAGTATATTAGTAGTAACATTAGTATATTGGTAGTGACTTTTGTGTATTAGAGGTTACATTAGTATATTAGTAGTAACATTAGTATATTGGTAGGGACATTAGAAAACCAAGATCATTTCACCAGCCTTGTTTATTTCAGAGATGGGAGACAAAGGGCCTGGTTATAAAGAGTAATTGTAATACTGCACCTTTACCGCAGCCATATTGGTATTTTACAACCATGGCACAGGATATCAATACCTATCAGTAATTTATGACTGACATAAAACACCAACGCCATCAGTATTTATCAATCCCGCTGCTTTAGAAACAGGGTCAAAGTTTGATAACCAAAAAATATGCCTTGGTAGCCAGGTTTCAAGTGCTGAATTTAATGAATGACATAATTCTACAGGAGTGGGTATTTTTAACTAGCCAGAGAAAAGGGACAACACTATAACCATAGTAAATTAACAAAACATTGACAAACTAGACAAGTAACTCTAAACAAGTCTTTATAGACACACAGAGAAGGACTAGGGAACATATTCAGAGCCAGCATAACGGGAGATGTTAGAATTATCTATCTAACAACTCAAATAAGCTGAAAAGGGTCACTATTAACAAATGCATATGAAAACACTTTATTGATCGGCAATATAATTAGATGAAAACTTTTACTACTGGTTGGGGTTATTTAGTAAAACTTTAGACTCCATTTTTCGAAAAGGTGGATTGGGTTATCTGCCAACAAGACCCTACATTCCAAACAGTGTGATACCTACCATGGGTTCAACATGTGATGGATCACGTAGACAGATAATAGGGTGGAGCATGGAGAGACCGGGTGGTCTTGGTTCACATTGGTGCCAATAACAAAATTTGAGGAGGAGGAGAGGTCCTTAAAAATAATTTCAGAGAGTTAGGGGCCAAGTTAAAATAAGGACCTCCAGGGTAGTATTTTCAAAAATACTACCACATACGCTAGGGAGGCAACGGGAGCTTAGGAGTATTAATGCATGGCTAAAAGGTTGGTGTAAGGAGATGGGTAAAAGTATAGGTTTTTCGAGAGCTGGGGACTGCCATTTTTATCAGTATACAGTCCCTTTAGTAGGGATGGGTGGGCTGCACCTTACTGGTGATGGTGCAATTAGTTTGGGGGAGAAGATTGCTAAAGGATTGGAGGACATTGTACAAGGTATGGATGGGAGGATATTATGGACTACACTGGAGTGAGGGATCACCAACGACAATTCATGTGCCTGACTTGGATTTTATAGACACGATTGTCCATTATCTCTAGAAAGGGGACACGAGCTATGGTCACCATATTTATTGCAGTTGTGATAACCTATTGGCGCTAGTTGTGATGTAAGCCGCCTATTTGAAAATACACTGCGGCAGTATACTGTATTTGAATCTATATATTAGCTATACTGTATGTGTGGGTATGGACTAGATGGGCTATAACCAAGTGCAGAAGATGCACAAATTTAGGCTGTTTGCCCCTGCCCAGGGCCTCGTCCATGGGAGACATGCCGATAGAAAGGTGGGGGCCCCAAAGACTAAAGGAGCTCAACTTCTGAGCTTGATTATAGCAGATCTAGCCCTAATACATGAGTAAAGACTTAGCAGTTTAGGTTCACGGTACTTTGAATAGGAGGGGGTGGTCATTAAGCCCCTAAACCAGCAAGTACACCAGCCATATTTTAAGTCCTTCAGCAAACCCCCCATCCGTACAGTCCACCAAATAGGAGCGATTTAGTGACTGCTGGTAATTACCAGTAAGCTTAACAAATGGAAACGGTTCATGTCCTGTTACTAAACAAACTCATTTGTTGACTGATCTCTCGGACATATATTATGGTATCCGATTGGGGGTAAAAATCGGGTGAAAATACAACGCCCAACATCAGAATATCTCAATAATGTATGACCAGGAATGATGCGTGTAAGGCAGAAAAGCTGATATACTTTGTGGCAGGATAATTATATTAATTAAGTATAATAGTAATTTTAAGTGCTCCCAGAACCACAATGTTTTTAATTGCAACACTTAAAATGAATGTGCTCATTAATGCTGCAACTCTACCTTTTCCCATGGTTCCCTGCGGTGATATCAGTCCCATTAGAACCAATGGAAAATAAAGATTTGACCAGCTTGAAGGTTGTACTATTGAAGGTTGTACTATTAAGGGAGATGGGGAGAAAGAAAATAAACATGGCCAAAGCAGCTTAGAAATTACCTTGGTGCTTAATTGTTCAGGGAACGAGGTAAAACACCAAATGATTTTGTTTATAAACAATATCGCGCTACGGTTAATTTATTATCTGGAGAAATCTTTGTCTGATTGTCAACTTATTCTCCCTTGATTTAACGTAGCCCAGGACTCCACAGACTAATAAAGTAGGCTGCCATGTTCAGAGGGGCTTATTGCTGGCATTACAGTAGGTCTCTGTGCTGATGTTTACCCCTGAGCACCTCTGTATTCAAGAGGCTTCTATGCCTTTTCTACCTACCTATCAAGGAGTTCTGTACCTCTGTATGTGCCATCCTGCTTAACCACCCCAACCCTGTGCCCATAGGTACTTATCTTATCTGGCTTATCATTAATTTGGATTTCATAAAAAATAAAAAATTAGGCAACTGCATATGCAATGATGCACAAGTATCTGTCATTCAGTAAGAGATGCTGGATAAAGAATAATAGAGGATTTCCTCAGCTTACGTCCATCTTTCCATATACATCAGTGTAATAAAAATCAAATAGACCTGTTAGTCAAACCAACATATATTAGCATATCTCACAATGTTATTACATTCAGTAAATATAACTGGCGAAAATCAGCCCATGCTGTTAATTTGAAGCAACCAATCAGATGATACCTTTTTACTGGTCTATTGCACTTAGAAAACATTGGATTGGTTCCTGCAGATTAACAGCACTGCACAATTGTGCACTTCTTATTAACAAAGCCTCAGTATATTTTAAAACTGGCAAGTCTGTTGAACTTTTCTGCACCCCGGACATTACTACTTCGTTTTACTTTATTTCCATTTGCAGAGACCCACTGAACAAACATGTCGGCCAGGGAATCAGTATTCGGCCACTTCAACACAAATATACACCAAGCCTTCAGAAACAATTGTGAATTCAATTGCTTTCCATTGATTTAGTAACAACTTCAAATTCCCACTTCACGACATGTTAACAAATAATCTAAACATTGATGGCTAAGATTTGTTTCTGTCATACTGCTAATATTTATATTGGGTGACAGATATTATTAGAAGAGAAAAGTGAGCCTGTAGACATGAATATCTCTCAGTTCCACCCTCTAATTGGAATATAGACTGGCGGCCTACTGGAAAATAGGGGTTTCCATCAATAGTTACTCAAGGTACTGTGTTTATCCAATCAGAATTAACTGGACCACCTGAGCCAAAAAATAAGTCAGGAGCAATTGGTCGGGTTGGAAATAATAGTTGATATTTCCCCTTATTTACCATATTGGCCTGAAAAAAATATTCATGGTCTGTAGAGCAGGAGGAAGACATTGTCACACAAAGTAAGCCATCTTCCCTATTTTACATGATACCCCTTGCTATTGGCTGATGTGCTACCTTATAGAAATTCCTAGGCTTACAGCAATATAATTAATAGGGATGTGGGTGGATATACAGGGCAAAAATATGATTAGTGGGCAGGAACCCTAAATCGCCCTATATTTCTTAACTAGACGTTAAAGAGATACTGTACCATAGAGCTGGATTAGAAGAAAGACAATTGCTTAATAACTGTTTAATGTACCTTTACAATATGTAATTTTATTAATCCTCCTTTTCTTAACCAATAAACCACTTCCAACAGCTAATTTAGAGTGCATAAAATATAACTGGCAATATTAAAAGGGAATATTATAGAACGATAATTGATTCAGACAGTGAAATGTCAGCTGTTATTTTCTGCTTTATTGTCATTTGATCTAGCAGAAGCTCCATGATGGATGTGTGGGTCTTTTAAGGTAGGAACCTTGACGTTAGGAGCACATTTTCTTACACAACTATTTCCATATGACAACACAGTGCACTTGTGTAATTACATTTGGGGCTGTTTTATTTCAGTGCATTACATGGAGACAGGTTCACTATGTGGCCATATCCACTTCAACTGCTAGTGAGTTGCAGACACTTGTAAAAAGAATATTAGCATTGTGTCAGCAAGAGAGAATTAAAATATAAATAACAAAAAAGGCTATATGGTTGTTAATCAGTTGGTTAAAGGCCTAACTACGCTAAAATCCAACCAATTAATTATGAGTAATGAATAACTGACTATCTGTTGTTGGCAGCAATCTATCTGTTGTTGGCAGCAATCTATCTGGTGTTGGCAGCTATCTATCTGGTGTTGGCAGCTATCTATCTGGTTGTTGGCACTATCTATCTGTGTTGGCAGCTATCTACCTGGTGTTGACAGCTTCCTGGTGTTGGCACTATCCATCTGGTGTTGGCACAATCTACCTGGTGCTGGCAGCTATCTATCTGGTGTTGGCAGCTATCTATCTGGTGTTGGCAGCAATCTATCTGGTGTTGGCAGCAATCTATCTGGTGTTGGCAGCAATCTATCTGGTGTTGGCAGCAATCTATCTGGTGTTGGCAGCAATCTATCTGGTGTTGGCACATCTATCGGTGTTGGCAGCAATCTATCAGGTGTTGGCAGCAATCTATCTGGTGTTGGCAGCAATCTATCTGGTGTTGGCACATCTTGTGTCACATCTATCGGTGTTGGTCAGCAATCTATCTGGTGTTGCAGCAATCTATCTGGTGTTGCAGCTATCTATCTGGTGTTGGCAGCTCATCTATCTGGTGTTGGCAGCTATCTATCTGGTTTGGCGCATCTATCTGGTGTTGCAGCTATCTATCTGGTGTTGGCAGCAATCTATCTGGTGTTGGCAGCAAATCTATCTGGTGTTGGCAGCAATCTATCTGGTGTTGGCAGCATCTATCTGGTGTTGGAAGCAATCTATCTGGTGTTGGCAGCAATCTATCTGGTGTTGGCAGCAATCTATCTGGTGTTGGCAGCAATCTATCTGGTGTTGGCAGCAATCTATCTGGTGTTGGCAGCAATCTATCTGGTGTTGGCAGCAATCTATCTGGTGTTGGCAGCAATCTATCTGGTGTTGGCAGCATCTATCTGGTGTTGGCAGCAATCTATCTGGTGTTGGCAGCAATCTATCTGTATCTGGTGTTGGCAGCAATTCTATCTGGTGTTGGCAGCATCATCTGTTGTTGGCCAATCTACCTGGTGTGGCACATCTATACTGGTGTTGGCAGCAATCTATCTGGTTTTGGCAGCAATCTATCTGGTGTTGCAGCAATCTATCTGGTGTTGGCAGTATCTCTCTGGTGTTGTTGGCAGCTATCTATCTGGTGTTGGCAGCTATCTATCTGTTGTTGGCAGCCAACTATCTGTTGTTGGCAGAGATCTATCTGGTGTTGACAGCTATGTGGTGTTGGCAGCTATCTGGTGTTGGCAGCTATCTATCTGGTGTTGGCAGCTATCTATCTGGTGTTGGCAGCCATCTACCTGGTGTTGGCAGCCATCTACCTGGTGTTGGCAGCTATCTATCTGGTGTTGGCAGCTATCTATCTGGTGTTGGCAGCTATCTATCTGGTGTTGGCAGCTATCTATCTGGTGTTGGCAGCTATCTATCTGGTGTTGGCAGCTATCTACCTGGTGTTGGCAGCTATCTATCTGGTGTTGACAGCTATCTGGTGTTGGCAGCTATCCATCTGGTGTTGGCAGCAATCTACCTGGTGCTGGCAGCTATCTATCTGGTGTTGGCAGCCATCTACCTGGTGTTGGCAGCTATCTATCTGGTGTTGGCAGCTATCTATCTGGTGTTGACAGCTATCTATCTGGTGTTGGCAGCTATGTGGTGTTGGCAGGCAATATATTCTGGTGGTGGCAGCAATCTATCTGGGTTGGCAGCAATCTATCTGTGTTGGCAGCAATCTATCTGGTGTTGGACAGCAATCTATCTGGTGTTGGCAGCAATCTATTCTGGTGTTGGGCAGCAATCTATCTGGTGTTGGACAGCAAATCTATCTGGTGTGGCAGCAATCTATCTGGTGTGGCAGCAATCTATCTGGTGTTGGCAGCAATCTATCTGGTGTTGGCAGCAATCTATCTGGTGTTGGCAGCAATCTATCTGGTGTTTGGCAGCAATCTATCTGGTGTTGGCAGCAATCTATCTGGTGTTGGCAGCAATCTACTGGTGTTGCAGCACATCTATCTGGTGTTGGCAGCAATCTATTGGTTGGGTGGCAGCAATCTATCTGGTGTTGGCAGCATCTATACTGGTGTTGGCAGCATCTAATTGGTGTGGGCAGATATCTATCTGGTGTTGGCAGATATTATCTGGTGTTGGCAGCTATCTATCTGTTGTTGGCAGCCAACTATCTGTTGTTGGAGAGATCTATCTGGTGTTGACAGCTATGTGGTGTTGGCAGCTATTCTGGTGTTGGCAGCTTCTATCTGGTGTTGGCAGCCATCTACCTGGTGTTGGCAGCTATCTATCTGATGTTGGCAGCTATGTGGTGTTGGCAGCTATTCAATCTATCTGGTTTTGGCAGCAATCTATCTGGTGTTGGCAGCAATCTATCTGGTGTTGGCAGCAATCTATCTGGTGTTGGCAGCAATCTATCTGGTGTTGGCAGCAATCTATCCTGCGGTGTTGGCAGCTAATCTATCTGGTGTTGGCAGCTATCTATCTGTGGTGTTGGCAGCTATCTATCTGTTGTTGGCAGCAACTATTCTGTTGTTGGCAGAGATCTATCTGGTGTTGACAGCTATGTGGTGTTGGCAGCTATCTGTGTTGGCAGCTATCTATCTGTGTTGGCAGCTATCTATCTGGTGTGGCAGCCTCTACCTGGTGTTGCAGCCATCTACCTGGTTTGGCAGCTATCTATCTGGTGTTGGCAGCTATCTATCTGGTGTTGCAGCTAGTCTATCTGGTGTTTTGGCAGCTATCTATCTGGTGTTGGCAGCTATCTATCTGGTGGTGGCAGCTATCTACTGGTGGTGGCTATCTACTATCTGGTGTTGACAGCTATTGGTGTTGGCAGCTATCCATCTGGTGTTGGCAGCATCTACCTGGTGCTGGCAGCTATCTATCTGGTGGTTGGCAGCACTACTGGTGTTGGCAGCTATCTATCTGGTGTTGGCAGCTATCTATCTGGTGTTGACATCTATCTCTGTGTTGGCAGCTAGTGGTGTTGGCAGCCATCTACCTGGTGTTGGCAGCTATCTATCTGGTGTTGACAGCAATCTACCTGGTGCTGCAGCTATCTATCTGGTGTTGGCAGCCATCTACCGGGTGTTGGCAGCTATCTATCTGATGTTGGCAGCTATGTGGTGTTGGCAGCTATGTGGTGTTGGCAGCTATGTGGTGTTGGCAGCTATCCATCTGGTGTTGGCAGCCATCTACCTGGTGTTGGCAGCTATCTATCTGTGTTTGGCAGCTATGTGGTGTTGGCACCATCTACCTGGTGTTGGCAGCTATCTACTGGTGTTGCAGCAATCTACCTGGTGCTGGCAGCTATCTATCTGGTGTTGGCAGCCATCTACCTGGTGTTGGCAGCTATATCTGATTTGGCATGTGGTGTTGGCAGCTATTGGTGTGGCAGCTATGTGGTGTTGGCAGCTATCCATCTGGTGTTGGCAGCCATCTACCTGGTGTTGGCAGCTATCTATCTGATGTTGGCAGCTATGTGGTGTTGGCAGCTATCCATCTGGTGTTGGCAGCCATCTACCTGGTGTTGGCAGCTATCTTCTGGTGTTGACAGCTATCTGGTGTTGGCAGCTATGTGGTGTTGGCAGCTATCCATCTGGTGTTGGCAGCTATCTATCTGGTTCAATTAAGGAGGCTCATGGAGAAGGAAGTACTTATGAAATCTGACATCCCATATGTACTATCTAACTACCTATTTAGGCCCATGTCCCTGGGCTGCTTTGCTATTCAGGACTAAGCTAGGGCCCACAAAGAAAAACACAATGCCTGCAGTGTGGAGGGCCAGATGCTTTAGCACAACCCTTCCCCTCCATTATCTGGTCACATCTATTTTGATTTCCATTGTAACAGGAAAGGTAATGAAAAGGTCAAGTAAAAAACTAACATTTCCCTATACGATTCAAACTTTGGAAGCTGTATTAGAGGAAGAGGTAAGAGTAACCTGCCCTGTTTTCCTCTTAAAATGCAAGTGGGATGTATACAGACCCGGATTTACCATAGGCACAGTAGAAACTGCCTAGAGTGTCTGTGGTTGGACTGGAGGAGCGGCTGTCAATCTCCCCACATCCCTCCACCCCCTATATAGTCTTTTTCAACCCCTGGATGTATACAAATAAAATAATTTCTTTCTAGTGTGTATTGCACAAACTGCCTTTAATTCAGTCCTTATTTCAGAAATCCCATAGGAAAGAGTGTTTCTTTACAAGTGTTAATTACACACATTTTTCAGGTCAGATACCTATTAGCTGAACATTTAACAGGCAGTACTTAGTAAAAAGTGTCAGCGAATGCCTGCAGGGAAAGGTCAATTTGTAGCAAACAGGCCTGCTTATAATCATTAGCCTTTTAATGTATGGAATACGTATAACTTCGCCAAACATCAAGTGACACTGGATTGTCAATACTCTATTAACAGTGACCATAACCAGAAACCCATGTGCTGTTTAAGTCTGAACTTTCATTCAATTTTTACATGATTTTAATGGAGAATGGGGTGTGTAACAAAGGACATGCTTCTACAAGAACGACTTGCGTATTCTATGGTAAACACTACTGTAGGCTACCTGCACCTTTAAGAGAATAGAGACAATGAAAGCCTTTCTAATCTAGCAGGGCCATTCATGGGAACCTCTTCAGGCTGGTTTAAAATTATTTCTCAATTTATTGTTGTTCATTTAAGGATTTTTATAGAACTTACATTATTCTTTTTTAATAATTAAAGGGTAATTACACCATAACGAACACCCCCACTTACCATAGTATCCAGTGTGAGTTCCTCATCCATGGGATCTCTCTATAGGGTCCGTAATGACATTTAAAGTCCGTCTTCACAGGTTAATAAAGGACTTGATCGCTTTAAACAGACGTCCCATGAGAGTTTCGTGCTTGTTAGACATTTTGTTAGGTTCTCCCCGACAATGGTGATGCAGAATCTACTGTGATTGGTGGGAGACGCCCGACAGAGGGAACCACACCACTGGAGATGACCATTTGGGAGTGGGGGTGTTGGATGCTTGAAACTGGGGGTGGGTGGGGGGGTGAGGTTTTGGAACCCAGTTTATATATGAAAGTGCCACAGCTTCTTTTTTTACATTGTTTAATTACAAAAATGATAAAAACAGGTATCGATTTACAGGGTAGTATCTTATATACTAATCCACAGGTATGGACACATTGCTCAACCACCCGGAAGTTCACCGCAGGGGATGGACGAGCCGAGAGGGGGCATGCACTAGAGTTGGGCGGTGTAATGTGCCGGTTGAGGGGGATGCGTCAGGGTGTGTGTGTGTGTCAGGGGGTTGCGATTCTTTAAAGAATCAGGGATTTCCTGTTACTTATAATTTAGAGCTGGCTAACAGGCATTCACAGACCTTTCATTTGACTCTCAATTACACATGCTGCAAAGTGACCCCCAGGATGATATTTGTGTCATGTTTAACCAGCTTGATTGAAGCCCAAAGAATGGAACAACCATGAAGTCTAATTTAACCTTCTTGCGCTGTACAGACAAGATATCTATACAAGCCAATTTTATGAGTAAGGAAGATAATCTGCAGCCTGCACAAATTCAATTCTATGTCAGCTCTACACCGGCCTGGTCTCCGGTGATTGCTCTGGGGCTGGCACAGTTAATTTGGTCATTCTAAAAGTGCCAATTCAGAACATGTGCTGAACTATGTAATTCAAACCTGCAGCACTGAAGTCAATTACAAGAACTCGGAAGGGCTGAGGTCACTTTTAACTGAGCCAAAACGTTAAAACTAACACAATTTAAATGCCAATGCCAGAGCAGTTCAATTTACTTTTTCCTGTTGGCAGCCATCTACCTGGTGTTGGCAGCTATCTATCTGGTGTTGGCAGCTATGTGGTGTTGGCAGCCATCTGGGTAAGGCATAGCTCCTTAACCACTGATAATACATTAAAGGAATATTTCAATTTGGTAGTGAACTATTCCTTTAATGGGCCATACAATAAACTCTCTGGTGCATGTTCCTACTAGGTCATATCACAGGATGTGGGGACATCCTAGCTTTAATAAATAGCTTTAAGGCTGGGTACACAAAGAGGGACTTTTTGTCCCGACGCGCACTCGCTACGATTGATCGCTCGGCCGGGACAAATGTCCGTCGGTTGCGGCAAATTCGGCTGCGACCCATAGGAACCGAACATTCGATCGGAATTTTCCGACATGCCCGATGTTCGTTCGTCCGATCCGGAGGAAATGAACGATCGATGTCGGCCGATATTTCCCGCCGATCGTCCGAAGAGTGCCGTGGATTGGTCGGCCTTCCCCAAAATATTGGCTGGTGTGTACCAGCTGGAGTGGTGGCTGGTACGTTTCTAAAACTAAAAAATATTGAAAATAGCCATCCAATGCCATTTGGAGTCGGAAGGAAGGAATTATTCCCCCTTCATACTTTTTTTTTTTTCCTTTTGCCTCCTCTGGATCACGGGATCGTGGGAATGGTAAAATGGTTGGACTAGGAAGCCTATGTCTATTCACCTCCAAAATTATGTATTTATTTGTCTAATTGGTAAATAAAATGCCAATTCTGAATGGAAAATTCTCTCTACAGTTGTTTATTATATTTGTAGTTTTATTAGTACATTAGTAGGACATTAGTAAATTAGTAGTGACTTTCGTGTATTAGTGTGACATTGTATATTAGTAGTAAAATAAGTATATTGGTAGGGACATTGTATATTAGTAGTGACATTAGTATATTAGTGGTTACATTAGTATATTAGTAGTAACGTTAGTATATTAGTGGTTACATTAGTATTTAGTAGTAACGTTAGTATATTGGTAGTGAGTTTCGTGTATTAGTGGTTACATTAGATATTAGTAGTACATTAGTTATTGGTAGGGACATTCGTATATTAGTAGTGACATTAGTATATTAGTAGTAACGTTGTATATTATTGGTTACATTAGTATTAGTAGTAACATTAGTATATTGGTAGGGACATTCGTATATTAGTAGTGACAATTAGTATTAGTAGTAACGTTAGTATATTATTGGTTACATTAGTATATTAGTAGTAACATTAGTATATTGGTAGGGACATTCGTATTAGTGTAGGACATTAGTATATTAGTAGTAACGTTAGTATTTATTGGTTACATTGTTATTAGTAGTAACATTAGTATATTGGTAGGGACATTTGTATATTAGTAGTGACATTAGTATTTAGTGGTTACATTAGTATATTAGTAGTAACGTTAGTATATTAGTGGGACATTGTATTTAGTAGTAACATTAGTATATGGTAGTGACTTTTGTGTATTAGAGGTTACATTAGTTATTAGTAGTAACATTAGTATATTGGTAGGGACATTAGAAAACCAAGATCATTTCACCAGCCTTGTTTATTTCAGAGATGGGAGACAAAGGGCCTGGTTATAAAGAGTAATTGTAATACTGCAACCTTACCGCAGCCATATTGTGTATTTTACAACCATGGCACAGGATATCAATACCTATCAGTAATTTATGACTGACATAAAACACCAACGCCATCAGTATTTATCAATCCCGCTGCTTTAGAAACAGGGTCAAAGTTTGATAACCAAAAAATATGCCTTGGTAGCCAGGTTTCAAGTGCTGAATTTAATGAATGACATAATTCTACCGGAGTGGGTATTTTTAACTAGCCAGAGAAAAGGGACAACACTATAACCATAGTAAATTAACAAAACATTGACAAACTAGACAAGTAACTCTAAACAAGTCTTTATAGACACACAGAGAAGGACTAGGGAACATATTCGAGCCAGCATAACGGGAGATGTTAGAATTATCTATCTAACAACTCAAATAAGCTGAAAAGGGTCACTATTAACAAATGCATATGAAAACACTTTATTGATCGGCAATATAATAGATGAAAACTTTTACTACTGGTTGGGGTTATTTAGTAAAACTTTAGACTCCATTTTTCGAAAAGGTGGATTGGGTTATCTGCCAACAAGACCCTACATTCCAAACAGTGTGATACCTACCATGGGTTCAAAAGTGATGGATCACGTAGACAGATAATAGGGTGGAGCATGGAGAGAGGGTGGTCTTGGTTCACATTGGTGCCAATAACAAAATTTGAGGAGGAGGAGAGGTCCTTAAAAATAATTTCAGAGAGTTGGGGCCAAGTTAAAATAAGGACCTCCAGGGTAGTATTTTCAAATACTACCACATACGCTAGGGAGCAACGGGAGCTTAGGAGTATTAATGCATGGCTAAAAGGTTGGTGTAAGGAGATGGGTAAAGTATAGGTTTTTCGAGCTGGGGACTGCCATTTTTATCAGTATACAGTCCTTAGTGGGATGGGTGGGCTGCACCTTACTGGTGATGGTGCAATTAGTTTGGGGGAGAAGATTGCTAAAGGATTGGAGGACATTGTACAAGGTATGGATGGGAGGATATTATGGACTACACTGGAGTGAGGATCACCAACGACAATTCATGTGCCTGACTTGGATTTATAGACACGATTGTCCATTATCTCTAGAAAGGGGACACGAGCTATGGTCACCATATTTATTGCAGTTGTGATAACCTATTGGCGCTAGTTGTGATGTAAGCCGCCTATTTGAAAATACACTGCGGCAGTATACTGTATTTGAATCTATATATTAGCTACTGTATGTGTGGGTATGGACTGATGGGCTATAACCAAGTGCAGAAGATGCACAAATTTAGGCTGTTTGCCCCTGCCCAGGGCCTCGTCCATGGGAGACATGCCGATAGAAAGGTGGGGCCCCAAAGACTAAAGGAGCTCAACTTCTGGCTTGTTATAGCAGATCTAGCCCTAATACATGAGTAAAGACTTAGCAGTTTAGGTTCACGGTACTTTGAATAGGAGGGGGTGGTCATTAAGCCCCTAACCAGCAAGTACACCAGCCATATTTAAGTCCTTCAGAAACCCCCATGTACAGTCCACCAAATAGGAGCGATTTAGTGACTGCTGGTAATTACCAGTAAGCAACAAATGGAAACGGTTCATGTCCTGTTACTAAACAAACTCATTTGTTGACTGATCTCTCGGACATATATTATGGTATCCGATTGGGGTAAAAAATCGGTGAAAATACAACGCCCAACATCAGAATATCTCAATAATGTATGACCAGGAATGATGCGTGTAAGGCAGAAAAGCTGATATACTTTGTGGCAGGATAATTATATTAATTAAGTATAATAGTAATTTTAAGTGCTCCCAGAACCACAATGTTTTTAATGCAACACTTAAAATGAATGTGCTCATAATGCTGCAACTCTACCTTTTCCCATGGTTCCCTGCGGTGATATCAGTCCATTAGAACCAATGGAAAATAAGATTTGACCAGCTTGAAGGTTGTACTATTGAAGGTTGTACTATTAAGGGAGATGGGGAGAAAGAAAATAAACATGGCCAAGCAGCTTAGAAATTACCTGGTGCTTAATTGTTCAGGGAACGAGGTAAAACACCAAATGATTTTGTTATAAACAATATCGCGCTACGGTTAATTTATTATCTGGAGAAATCTTTGTCTGATGTCAAACTTATTCTCCTTGATTTAACGTAGCCCAGGACCCACAGACTATAAAAGTAGGCTGCCATGTTCAGAGGGGCTTATGCTGGCATTACAGTAGGTTCTGTGCTGATGTTTACCCCTGAGCACCTCTGTATTCAAGAGGCTTCTATGCCTTTTCTACCTACCTATCAAGGAGTTCGTACCTCTGTATGTGCCATCCTGCTTAACCCCAACCCTGTGCCCATAGGTACTTATCTTATCTGGCTTATCATTAATTTGGATTTCATAAAAAATAAAAAATTAGGCAACTGCATATGCAATGATGCACAAGTATCTGTCATTCAGTAAGAGATGCTGGATAAAGAATAATAGAGGATTTCCTCAGCTTACGTCCATCTTTCCATATACATCAGTGTAATAAAAATCAAATAGACCTGTTAGTCAAACCAACATATATTAGATATCTCACAAGTTATTACATTCAGTAAATATAACTGGCGAAAATCAGCCCATGCTGTTAATTTGAAGCAACCAATCAGATGATACCTTTTTACTGGTCTATTGCACTTAGAAAACATTGGATTGGTTCCTGCAGATTACAGCACTGCACAATTGTGCACTTCTTATTAACAAAGCCTCAGTATATTTTAAAACTGGCAAGTCTGTTGAACTTTTCTGCACCCCGGACATTACTACTTCGTTTTACTTATTTCCATTTGCAGAGACCCACTGAACAAACATGTCGGCCAGGGAATCAGTATTCGGCCACTTCAACACAAATATACACCAGCCTTCGAAACAATTGTGAATTCAATGCTTTCCATTGATTTAGAACAACTTCAAATTCCCACTTCACGACATGTTAACAAATAATCTAAACATTGATGGCTAAGATTTGTTTCTGTCATACTGCTAATATTTATATTGGGTGACAGATATTATTAGAAGAGAAAAGTGAGCCTGTAGACATGAAATCTCTCAGTTCCACCCTCTAATTGGAATATAGATGGCGGGCCTACTGGAAAATAGGGGTTTCCATCAATAGTTACTCAAGGTACTGTGTTTATCCAATCAGAATTAACTGGACCACCTGAGCCAAAAAATAAGTCAGGAGCAATTGGTCGGGTTGGAAATAATAGTTGATATTTCCCCTTATTTACCATATTGGCTGAAAAAAATATTCATGGTCTGTAGAGCAGGAGGAAGACATTGTCACACAAAGTAAGCATCTTCCCTATTTTACATGATCCCCTTGCTATTGGCTGATGTGCTACTTATAGAAATTCCTAGGCTTACAGCAATATAATTAATAGGGAGTGGGGGGATTACAGGGCAAAAATATGATTAGTGGGCAGGAACCCTAAATCCCCTATATTTCTTAACTAGACGTTAAAGAGATACTGTACCATAGAGCTGGATTAGAAGAAAGACAATTGCTTAATAACTGTTTAATGTACCTTACAATATGTATTTTATTAATCCTCCTTTTCTTAACCAATAAACCACTTCCAACAGCTAATTTAGAGTGCATAAAATATAACTGGCAATATTAAAAGGGAATATTATAGAACGATAATTGATTCAGACAGTGAAATGTCAGCTGTTATTTTCTGCTTTATTGTCATTTGACTAGCAGAAGCTCCATGATGGATGTGTGGGTCTTTTAAGGTAGGAACCTTGACGTTAGGAGCACATTTTCTTACACAACTATTTCCATATGAAACACAGTGCACTTGTGTAATTACATTTGGGGCTGTTTTATTTCAGTGCATTCATGGAGACAGGTTCACTATGTGGCCATATCCTTAACTGCTAGAGTGAGTTGCAGACACTTGTAAAAGAATATTAGCATTGTGTCAGCAAGAGAGAATTAAAATATAAATAACAAAAAAGGCTATAGGTTGTTAATCGTTGGTTAAAGGCCTAACTACGCTAAAATCCAACCAATTAATTATGAGAATGAATAACTGACTATCTGTTGTTGGCAGCAATCTATCTGTTGTTGGCAGCAATCTATCTGGTGTTGGCAGCTATCTATCTGTGTGTGGCAGCTATCTATTGCGTATCTGGTGTTGGCAGCTATCTATCTGGTGTTGGCAGCTATCTACTGGTGTTGACAGCTACTGGTGTTGGCAGCTATCCATCTGGTGTTGGCAGCAATCTACCTGGTGCTGGCAGCTATTATCTGGTGTTGGCAGCTATCTATCTGGTGTTGGCAGCAATCTATTGGTGTTGGCAGCAACTATCTGGTGTTGGCACAATCTATCTGGTGTTGGCAGCAATCTATCTGGTGTTGGGCCAGTCTATCTGGTGTTGGCAGCAATCTATCAGGTGTTGGCAGCAATCTATCAGGTGTTGGCAGCAATCTACTGTGGTGGCAGCAATCTATCTGGTGTCAGCAATCTATCTGGTGTTGGCAGCAATCTATCTGGTGTTGGCAGCAATCTATCTGGTGTTGGGCATATCTATTGGTGTTGGCAGCTATCTATCTGGTGTTGGCAGCTACTATTGGTGTTGGAGCTATCTATCTGGTGTTGGCAGCTATCTATCTGGTGTTGGCAGATCTATCTGGTGTGGCAGCAATTATCTGTTTGGCAGCAATTATCTGGTGTTGGCAGCAATCTATCTGGTGTTGGCAGCAATCTATCTGGTGTTGGCAGCAATCTATCTGGTGTTGGCAGCAATCTATCTGGTGTTGGCAGCAATCTATCTGGTGTTGGCAGCAATCTATCTGGTGTTGCAGCAATCTATCTGGTGTTGGCAGCAATCTATTGTGGTTGGCAGCAATCTATCTGGTGTTGGCAGCAATCTATCTGGTGTTGGCAGCAATCTTCTGGTGTTGGCAGCAATCTATCTGGTGTTGGCAGCAATCTACTGGTTTGTTGGCAGAATCTATCTGGTGTTGGCAGCAATCTATCTGGTGTTGGCAGAATCTATTGGTGTTGGCAGCAATTATCTGGTGTTGGCAGCATCTGGTGTTGGCAGCATATTGGTGTGCGCATCTATCTGGTGTTGGCAGCTATCTATCTTGCGTATCTGGTGTTGGCAGCATCTATCTGTTGTTGGCAGCCAACTATCTGTTGTTGGCAGAGATCTATTGGTGTTGACAGCTATTGTGTGTGTTGGCAGCTATCTGGTGTTGGCAGCTATCTATCTGGTGTTGGCAGCTATCTATCTGGTGTTGGCAGCCATCTACCTGGTGTTGGCAGCCATCTACCTGGTGTTGGCAGCTACTATCTGGTGTTGGCGCTATCTATCTGGTGTGGCAGCTATCTATCTGGTGTTGGCAGCTATCTTCTGGTGTTGGCAGCTATCTATCTGGTTTGGCAGCTATCTACGTGTGTTGGCAGCTATCTATCTGGTTGACAGCTATCTGGTGTTGGCAGCTATCCATCTGGTGTTGGCAGCAATCTACCTGGTGCTGGCAGCTATTACTGGTTGTGGCAGCATCTACCTGTGTGTGGCAGCTACTATCTGGTGTTGGCAGCTATCTATCTGGTGTTGACAGCTATCTATCTGGTGTTGGCAGCTATGTGGTGTTGGCAGCCATCTACCTGGTGTTGGCAGCTATCTATCTGGTGTTGACAGCAATCTACCTGGTGCTGGCAGCTATCATCTGGTGTGGCAGCCATCTACCTGGTGTTGGCAGCTATCGTTGTGAGTTATCTGATGTGGCAGCTATGTGGTGTTGGCAGCTATTGTGTGTTGGCAGCTATGTGGTGTTTGGCAGCTATCCATCTGGTGTTGGCAGCCATCTACCTGGGTTGGCAGCTATCTATCTGGTGTTGGCAGCTATGTGGTGTTGGCAGCATCTACTGGTGTTGGCAGCTATCTATTGGTGTTGACAGCAACTAACATGGGCTGGCAGCCTATATATCTGGGTTGGCAGCCATCTACCTGGTGTTGCAGCTATATTATCGTGAGTTGGCAGCTATGTGGTGTTGGCAGCTATGTGGTGTTGGCACTATGTGGTGTTGCAGCTCTCATCTGGTGTTGGCAGCATCTACCTGGTGTTGGCAGCTATCTATCTGATGTTGGCAGCTATGTGGTGTTGGCAGCTATCCATCTGGTTGGAGCCTCTACCTGGTGTTGGCAGCTATCTATCTGGTGGTTGACAGCTATTGGTTGGTGGCAGCTATGTGGTGTTGGCAGCTATCCATCTGGTGTTGGCAGCTATCTATCTGGTTCAATTAAGGAGGCTCATGGAGAAGGAAGTACTTATGAAATCTGACATCCCATATGTACTATCTAACTACCTATTTAGGCCCATGTCCCTGGGCTGCTTTGCTATTCAGGACTAAGCTAGGGCCCACAAAGAAAAACACAATGCCTGCAGTGTGGAGGGCCAGATGCTTTAGCACAACCCTTCCCCTCCATTATCTGGTCACATCTATTTTGATTTCCATTGTAACAGGAAAGGTAATATGAGAAAGGTCAAGTAAAAAACTAACATTTCCCTATACGATTCAAACTTTGGAAGCTGTATTAGAGGAAGGAGGTAAGAGTAACCTGCCCTGTTTTCCTCTTAAAATGCAAGTGGGATGTATACAGACCCGGATTTACCATAGGCACAGTAGAAACATGCCTAGGAGTGTCTGTGGTTGGACTGGAGGAGCGGCTGTCAATCTCCCCACATCCCTCCACCCCCTATATAGTCTATTTTCAACCCCTGGATGTATACAAATAAAATAATTTCTTTCTAGTGTGTATTGCACAGAACATGCCTTTAATTCAGTCCTTATTTCAGAAATCCCATAGGAAAGAGTGTTTCTTTACAAGTGTTAATTACACACATTTTTCAGGTCAGATACCTATTAGCTGAACATTTAACAGGCAGTACTTAGTAAAAAGTGTCAGCGAATGCCTGCAGGGAAACAGGTCAATTTGTAGCAAACAGGCCTGCTTATAATCATTAGCCTTTTAATGTATGGAATACGTATAACTTCGCCAAACATCAAGTGACACTGGATTGTCAATACTCTATTAACAGTGACCATAAACAGAAACCCATGTGCTGTTAAGTCTGAATCTTTCATTCAATTTTTACATGATTTTAATGGAGAATGGGGGATGTAACAAAGGACATGCTTTCTACAAGAACGACTTGCAGTATTTCTATGGTAAACACTACTGTAGGCTACCTGCACCTTTAAGAGAATAGAGACAATGAAAGCCTTTCTAATCTAGCAGGGCCATTCATGGGAACCTCTTCAGGCTGGTTTAAAATTATTTCTCAAGTTATTGTTGTTCATTTAAGGATATTTTATAGAACTTACATTATTCTTTTTTAATAATTAAAGGGTAATTACACCATAACGAACACCCCCACTTACCATAGTATCCAGTGTGAGTTCCTCATCCATGGGATCTCACTATAGGGTCCGTAATGAGCAGTTAAAGTCCGCTTCACAGGTATAATAAAAGGACTTGATCGCTTTAAACAGACGTCCCATGAGAGTTTCGTGCTTGTTAGACATTTTGTTAGGTTCTCCCCGACAATGGTGATGCAGAATCTACTGTGATTGGTGGGAGACGCCCGACAGAGGGAACCACACCACTGGAGATGACCATTTGGGAGTGGGGGTGTTGGATGCTTTGAAACTGGGGGTGGGTGGGGGGGTGAGGTTTTGGAACCACAGTTTATATATGAAAGTGCCACAGCTTCTGTGTTTACATTGTTTAATTACAAAAATGAATAAAACATAGGTATCGATTTACAGGGTAGTATCTTATATACTAATCCACAGGTATGGACACATTGCTCAACCACCCGGAAGTTCACCGCAGGGGATGGACGAGCCGAGAGGGGGCATGCACTAGAGTTGGGCGGTGTAATGTGCCGGTTGAGGGGGATGCGTCAGGGTGTGTGTGTGTGTCAAGGGGGTTGGCGATTCTTTAAAGAATCAGGGATTTCCTGGTTACTTATAATTTAGAGCTGGCTAACAGGCATTCACAGACCTTTCATTTGACTCTCAATTACACATGCTGCAAAGTGACCCCCAGGATGATATTTGTGTCATGTTTAACCAGCTTGTATTGAAGCCCAAAGAATGGAACAACCATGAAGTCTAATTTAACCTTCTTGCGCTGTACAGACAAGATATCTATACAAGCCAATTTTAATGAGTAAGGAAGATAATCTGCAGCCTGCACAAATTCAATTCTATGTCAGCTCTACCGGCGCTGGTCTCCGGTGATTGCTCTGGGGCTGGCACAGTTAATTTGGTCATTCTAAAAAGTGCCAATTCAGAACATGTGCAACTGAGTAAATTCAAACCTGCAGCACTGAAGTCAATTACAAGAAACTCGGAAAGGGCTGAGGTCACTTTTAAGCTGAGCCAATAACGTTAAAACGATAACACAATTTAAATGCCAATGCCAGAGCAGTTCAAATTTACTTTTTCCGCTAGGAGTGACCAGGAAGCGCCTATGAATTTTTAAAAGGGGTTAATCCAAATGTTGTAAACTATGGATCGCTGATAAAATATACATGTACCGGAGGGGAGGGGTTTACCACTAATTAAGAACATTCCATGGAAGCGAGGGGGAAATGCAGCCCTGTGATCATTAATATTTGCTGAATCTTTGCGGTTCTCTGATTTTACTGTCTTCAGGGTGCGTACGGCAGCCTACAGAATGAATTAATCGGGGTAATATATTTCATTCCGCTGCATTAATTACATTTAGAAATTCTTATATAAAGGGTTTAATCACTCGTGTGTTAAGCTGGTGTTACAGCTCTCGGATTACAATAAGAAGAAGTAGAAACTCGGTCTATTACAAATGACAAGTCTCCTTTAAAGAACAGAGGAATTTGCTGAACATTCTGCTATTTACTAAGGCTGCATTCAAAATAGGACCCAAACAGCAATTCCTTCCATGTGTTTATAACCGTTTCTGATTCCCCGTTCATATTCCTACAAGATAAGCGCGTGCATTTACCGGATGTGAACGTGGATTAGCAAGAAATGGAGAGAATGCAATAGTTCAGTTTTTAAAGGAGAACTAGCTGGGTTTTCCTTTGTTCTGCAGCCCTCCTTCCTAGTAAGATTCAGCTCATCCTGGTTTAGATGAAGGCCATGTCCAGGTTACCAAGTAGTTATATGGCATTTCTGGCAAAGTTGGAGAGAAAAGAGAGCAAGACGGGGGCCCCACTATCAGCACACGAACGTATGCATGGCAATGTTCTAGTAATTTATCACTAACAGAGTGCATGCGATACAGACCAGAAATGATGATCATATAGCGCATGAAAACGCAGCACATGTAGTGGGGCCGCTCCGACAGGCTACCACAGGCATGCGCTCCCAATTCGCATTCAAATCACAAAACGCAATATGAAACGCGCTAGTGGGGCATAGCCTTAGGGAACTTACTGATACGATCTTGTCTAATCCTCACTGGGATAGCTAGAAATTTACCAAACTAAAGAGATCATATCTCCACAATGCTGCCAGTGAGGAATTATTTAATCCAGTGATGAAAGGCAACCAGTATCCTTACATATGTTTAAAAACTACAATTCCCAGCATCCCCCTAAATCCCAAAATGCCGCCAGGGAATACTTATCTCTTATTGCTTATTTCTGATCTATTAATTTATCCCTTAGCTGTAGTTCTTTAATGAGACAGGTCTACTGAGGGCTTAACCTGCCCACAAAAAGTCTGTAATATATTACATTTCTGAAATGACAGCACTTTACATAGATCATACAATAACATCTTTACTAAGCTCCATTCACACAATAATAGGGTACAAAGTCTTGACCATACTATAAAGTTGCAGAAACCAATCAGATTCAGATATTAGTTATTGGCTGGCTTGCTGCAGTTTAAAATTTGATTGGTTAGGCAAAATTATGCACCCCTTAGTATATCAGACCCCTAGTTTTGTAGATCTAAATAAAGATGTCGTAAATGCGTTCTGCGTTCTCTGTCGGACAGGGGGGAACGATACTCACTGAAATAAGGGATTATTAATAGAAGAGATTATTAATAGAAAATGTTCCACATCCCTGTGACAAGCATTCTTCTAATGAATGATACATGTTTTGATTTTAGTGCCAGCCAGGCTGCAGTCTTATTTATTTTAAAGTGTTAGCTATATTTTACAGTATCGATCCCCTAAGTTAAATACAGTTATGCATTTAATCTTGTTAAATAGAATGGAAGTGAGCTATAGAAAAGGCAAACATTTTAATAAATCAATACACATGCTGTAAAAATAAATTTTTTCCTTGAATAAATTGAATGTAATAGCATACTCAATAGCAATTCACCAAGAGCTACTATTTCTGCTGGGACATTACTTCCTGAAATGGAGATGCAATATACCAATGGCGCCCCCTATTGGGAAACCTGATCCCCTTTTGATGATAAAAAAACCCTTTAACCTATTCCTGTTATTTAGAATGAATTTACCGTCAACATCTTCCATGGCTCTTTACATTGCGAAATATGAGGGAAACATTCATGCTACATACAAGTGTAGTACATATAATATAAAGTCATACAATTTACAAACAAGGGTGGTGCATATAATAAAAGTGCTTGGTAAACCAAGCAGGAAGATGTTACAGTAGTCAAGCTGGGATATGATTAGGGCTTGGATTAGCCATTTTGGTAGCGTTGTATGAGAGGAAAGGAAAAAAAAAAAAGAAATATGTTTTAGAATTGGAGCTGACTGGGGTTGGTTAGTATGTTAATTTGGGTTTTGAAAACTAGATCCCAGTCTAGCGTTAATCCCAGGTAAGGTATGTGAGGAGTAAATCAGTGTGTCGTTAATAATTCTAGGCAGGGGAAAAGAATGAAAGCAGAGATGGCACTAAGGCTGGATTTTGGAGGCCAAAACCCTATGGGACCAATTTTTGGAGCGTGTGCGATTGCCATTTTTGATGCGTATCGCATGCACTCCGATAGGCTGTAATACCAGAAGCACAGCGCACGTGCACTGAATAGTGCACCGATGCGCGCACATCGTGCTTTCTTCCTTGCGTCCTAGTGGGTTCTCAGCCTTATAGTCTTACTATCAACACAGATGAAGGTGTGACTGAGTAAAGGCTCATACACATGCAATCGCAGGGGCCAACCCATGACACACGATGTATATGAGCACCCGTTTCGGGCGACAATCCTGCCATGTACGGGCACTTTGTCGGTCGAAACGGACATCAGTCGGGGCTCACTGATGATCTGTCCGACCAGTCGGGCAACAAGCCCTGAAGTAACGTCCATTTTGGCTGTCAAAGGGCAGACTGATTGCTTTATAAGAGAGGCAGGTGTGCTTGATATCATTGCCTTCCTGTGATAAAAAAGCATGCAGCTTTCATTTACAAGATAAGTAACACATTAAAGGCGAGAGTTTCAATTGGGTTAGAGGAGGTTTCAGTACATCCAAGAGGGTCCAGAATGCACCAGAGCTGCCTCCTTCTGAGGATTCAGGTACAGACACCATTGCAGAGCTTGAGTTTGCGAGTGTCATTTAACCATTGAGAGGGCTGCAGGTTGGATATCTGTCTTAGATTATAAATCAAGACTGGATGGATAACCATAAGCCTGGCACCACCCTGGGGGTATATCAATTGTGTAGTCCGAGCCATACCATCGTATTCAAATCTAATATTTGACTTGGCAGCCTAAATGCATCATTTTCCATTTATTATTATTAATACTCATTTGTCATTTTGATGGCTAGTCCCCAAGTTTATTGAAGACACATAGCAATGCCCTATAGATCTGCAAAATGTTGTATCGTCAGCAAAAATAGAGGCCATACTTTCAATGAGTATCACTGATGAGCATGTTAAAAAAATACTGGTCCCAGGACAGATCCCAGAGGAATAACAGTGACAACAGGTCCAACTAGAAATAAGTTAACCACTCTTTTTAATCTATTATTCAGTTCTCAAAGTGCACATAGAAAGGTCAAGGCAACTAGTCCCTTAGTTTAATGAGTTACCTTCTATGAAGTGCTATAGCAAATGATTTTGCAAAATCTAAGTAAATCACATACATTGACATACAAGGTCTAGATTATGACTCACCTCTTCATAGAAGGCAATCAGATTGGTTTGTGCATAAAACCACACAGGGAACTACTTATAATGTCATCTAAAATGTTTTCCATTAGATTACTGTATCCCCTAATATTTCTTCTAAAAGCTTTCCTTGCACAAATGCCAAACTGGCAAGCCTAGTCATTTGACTGGATACAGCATAATGTCACCAAATCAGAAATTAGTTATATACCAAACAACAAGAAATCATGGGAAATTATTTACAGTGGTTTGGCAATTAATGTGGTAAAGGAAACCACAGAGTTAAACTCTCTGCACTCCAGTGTACCACCAGGTAGGTACAAATGCTCAGGTGCACACTCAACGCCTGAGTACAAAGGGAACATGCCTTCTTGCAGACACCCTTCCCATTGGCTGCATAGCAAACTATTACTCCAACAGTAAAGCTAGCCATACACGGGCTGATTTTTTTTCAAATTGAACTTTAGATGCAATCAAAATTTCCCACCTTGCTCCACCAATCCTCTCTAGATTTTGGCTTGAAATCTGCAGAAGATTGGGACTAGAAAATGGGCTACACAGAAAAATATACCTGTCCCATTTTTTGTTGTTGTTAAACTAATCAATACTGTCAAGCGGTTGAAATATGGATGCAGTGGATGGCCAGCTTAAGGATCCATTACAATAATAATAACACACCCCTCAACCATCTTGATTTTAATGGGATGGTCACATTTTAACATTTCCTGGTGTTCTGTACCAATTACCTGTGTCACACAATGGGTGGTTGATTTGGGACCTGAACAGGTGATCCAGAGGCAGAGGTGATCAGTCTTGGCCACACCCACATCCAAGCTGTCACCTTCCATAAGTTTGGAGGTATGTAATACTTTAAAAATAATCTAGGAGTTGTTTTACATCAGTATTGACGTTTTCCTACTAAATTTTGCTTCTCTGATGGCTTTTCTACACAACCAATTTTAAGGGCTTGTTCACACTAGAGGCATTTTTTAGAGGCAATTTAAACAGGTTTCAAAAACTATAGAAACCGTTTGAGTTTTTTCATGTGTGAATGTAGCCTAAAAGATTCACGTGACCCATTGAACTCGACTGCTTTCAAGGTGCATTTTCTTTTATCCATCTCAACACTAATACTGTCAGTACATTAACATAACATATAATACTATAACCTGCCCCATTAGTGGATTTCTATGGGAGGAACTGTAAGATTATAGCCTTATAATCTTACAGTTCCAGGAGAAGGAAACCAGAAGCCACAAAGGGGTAGATTATAATAAATAATGCACCCCAACTGTAAATTAAAGGGATATTAGAAGTCACCATGGAGTTCTGTGCCCTGTATAAAAGGTACTCGGCCTGCGACCTCGTGCTTTTATATGGTCACAGAACTGCTTGGTGACTTCTAATATCCTTATAATTTACAGTTGGGGGTGCATTATCCACTATATAACATAAAATCACTCCGTAACTAGCTAAATCCAATCTCCATTTGTACAACTCCATTACATAATACATTATTACATATATAAAAACAGATTCATACATAAAAATAAATACTAAATGCCTTCTGCTCGTTTGTTTTAAGTTAGTTCATTAAAATTATTAGCCAGCAGTAAAGTACTAATCTTCACCATTAAAAACAACACCAAATCCACAAAGATAATAAGTAATTGCTCAAGTTAAAAATGTTGATGCAAAAGAATATGTGGATCATATTCATAACGTATGTATTAACAGCTCCTAGAAAATAACAGACATCAAAATGTGCGGCCATTTTGAAAGCAGTGGGGAAAAAAAGAATTTAGCATGACAGACATGCTTAGATGTTCAAAAGACTTTATGTAAGTCTACAGTAAAAACTTAATATAGAATTAAATGAAATTGCAGTGCATTAACGGAGCTTATTCTCCCATTCGAGGCATTTCTGAAATGCTAAATATTATTATTTTTGTACTGAGTCAGAGACCCATGAATACAGTGTAATTTGGCCTCTATTTCTCTTACGCCGTGTGGGGGTGTGATTGGCGGCTGCTGGCTAATTACACTTTTGGTATAGGGAACAGACCTAAGAATAGTTAAATTTTCTAGCCCTAATCATTCACCCATAACATTCAAACCTTTCTGGAAGTGTGGAAAGAACGTGAACCACCTGTTCAAAGAGAAATCAATGTAATTACGGTTCAAAGGAACATTTTTATCTCAATTCTTCCAATCCACAGGTAGTCGCTCCGCGCAGATTTCAATAAAAGGTCCATTGTGGTAAATACGCTCCCGGGACAATACATTTCTAAATCATATTGTGTCAAAGGAACCTAAAAGTTCACCCAATCCCCAAAATAACAGAGCCTTCTCTCGCTCTAGGAGGTTTGATTCCGTTCGGAGAACATAAACAACATAGTTTTAAATTAAATAGAAAGAAATTCAGTCTCGATTGTGCTTCTATGTTTTAGGGATTATGATCAGTTTTTGGGTCTGTATAACAGTTTGAAAAATACAACCTGTGTTAGCAGTTGATAGCCTCGAAAATCTCCCCTTAGGAGCTGATATTTATTTTCCCCTGTGTGGTCACGATGATTATGTTAGCCATGCATGGTATTATTTCCATTAGGCAAGTAAAGCAGCCACGTAAGCATAATGGAAATGAGGTGGCAGCACTGTCATCTTGGAAATTAAATACCAAATCAGAACACTGAGGTGCGGACTTTTCCTGTAGTGTTAAAGGACAACTAAAGCCTCAGTACAACACTGAATTAGAAGGTAAAGCACCTTTATATAAATGCAGTAACCTTTTATTTTATCAATTTAGTTAATGACCATAATGTTCTTTACACATGCTCAGTCCTAAGCTACTGAAGAAATTTGTTCCAGATGGCTACGCCCACTATTATCCTCTAGCCAATCCTTTTACAAGACATATTAGGCAATGGAGCATGTGACTGTGGTTAGGAGGTGTGGCCACATACTCACAGTTCTTTCATTCACTTCTTCAGGTGCTCACATTTACTTTAAAGGGCATGTCCACCCCCAAAACTATAATCCCCCCACTACTGGCCCCATCATGTAGTGTAGTAAAATCCTTACCTCACATCCCAACTCCATATGGTTCTCCTGTAGTCCCCCCCCAAAGTCCCAAAAACTGCCTACCAGGAGGATAGCAGAGTCCATATAGGACTCTGCCTCCTACCTGGCCTCCGGGAGAAGTTTGGCATGCGTACTGCAGCCCTTCTCCCCCTCAAGATTCCCTCCCCCTAGCATAAATCCCTTTAGGTATATCATTCCCCCTGTCCCCCCAGCCCCAACCACTACATTTTTATTTTTAGAAAGTGCATTTTCTCGCAAGCAGAGGGCTGGCAGCGCGGCGGGGGAAAGAGGGGAGGTAAGTAGAGTTTGGGGCACTTTCTAAGAATAAAAACATAGCAGTTGAGGCTGGGGTGACAGGGGGAATGCTATATTAAAAAAAAAATTAAGGGTGGACATGCCACTTTTAA
Organism: Hymenochirus boettgeri; assembly: GCA_019447015.1. Taxonomy (NCBI): domain Eukaryota; kingdom Metazoa; phylum Chordata; class Amphibia; order Anura; family Pipidae; genus Hymenochirus; species Hymenochirus boettgeri. Next base: position 22,159,495 of record CM033473.1, on the reverse strand, counting down.
TGCCAATTACTGAGTGATATTATATAATTTATTGGTGCTTTTGGAAGAGATGTTTTAGATTATGTGTAATAAATTGGGTTAAGTTCTCCACAGGGTTAAACATATCAGTTAAAGAACATTTGTAAAAGGTTGTACACTGTGTACGAATAGAGAATCTGTTGGGAATGCTAAGCCTAATTAGGAAAGATCAAGGGCTTCTAAATGTACTTACCAGTTCTGCTCAGCAGAAGAAGGGACTGGAACGGCAGCTGCATCTGTGATTGGCTGAGACATCGCATCTTAAGCTAGGTACACACAGTCCAGATTTCTGAAAGATGACAGACAGGATCTGCAAGATCCTGTCTGCCATCTTTCAAAGATCTGCATACACACAGAAGTCATTCCAACTGTTTTTTGCATATGAGAAAGTGGTCTCTAGTCTGAACTCTTCCTAACTTACTTGATCCCTTTAAACTACTTTGACATTAGTTTCTAGTGTGTTGACCCACAATTCCATTATCCTGTTAAATTGCTACATCTCAGATAAATAATGATGCTTCCAATCTTTGTCTACCTCGCAGCAGGTAAGCGTGACTGATATCCTAACCGTGTCTTGGACGGCTCTGTCGCTATGGGGACTGTAGAGTTTTCAGTTGAAAAAATAAAAATTACTATCGCGCTTTCTTCCAAAGCGCTTTTCCAATAAATAACTTGCCGCAAATAAAAAGAAGCCCTTGGGTTGCTAATGATTCATAGACTTAAAATGAAAGAGAGGAAAGGGGATCATAATTCAGAAAAGAAGCACGGACAGATATGTTTGTTTTATTCTAGATAATTGAAATTGACCTATAATTCACATGTAGCCAAGGGATATTCTATTACCACTATGGCTCTTAAAGTGCAAAAAAAACCCAGATCAATTAAACATATGATATGGAGGAAAGAATAAACCTTCATTTAATGAATTAACCATTGACAGCTCTTCTTCCCCATCAATTGGTTGTTTATATCAAGTTTTTAATAACAAAGAGAATCAGTGACCCAAATCTATGATAATGTCGAATGTAACTGCTGTTCCTGGATGTGTTGATGCAATAATGTGATGGATATTCTACCACAAAGGACAAACTAAACCTTGATATAAAAGCAGTTATATGTGTCTCCCCTCATTTTTTTTTTCAAATTCACCTTTCAGGGTTTGTGTATTTAATTTCCCAGCATTCCAGTATCACACAGTGTGGTCACTGACCATTAAGTTCTTTACACATGCTCAGTTCTAAGATACTGCAGAAACTTGTTACAGTTGGTCACACCCACTAGTGGCCGAACTTCCTAAAGTTTACTTCAGTAAAATTTCTATAATTCGATAGTTCGAAAACGGACCCATTAAAGTCAATGGTGAAAAACAGTTCGAAAAGTTCTGATAACATACAGTCAAAATAGCAATGGTAACTTACTGTAAATGTCTCTGGGACCTGGAAAATGGTCTGGGAAACACGTACATATCACCAAAACTTGTTTAAATACTAACTTTCTTCTAGGCAATTTTAGGGCTTTCACATTGAATTTTCGAAATCAAACGCTACTTTTGAGGGCTATTGCCAAACTCGAGGGTTACCAAATGCCGCATTTGAGGGTTATCACAGAATTTGAGGGTAACAGAATGCCGTATTCAAGGGTTATGGCCGAATTCGGGGGTTATTGGTATGCAAGGGTTAGGGACGTTTTGGAGGGTTAGCGAACGCTACATCCGAAGGTCCGAATTTAAGGGTTACTGAACGCCACATTCTAGGGTTATGGAGCACTAAAGTCGAGGGTTATCGATTTGAAAGTTCGATAATTCTTCTATAGTAAGTCCGTGCATTCGAAAAAAAACAAAGTTTGTAGTTCGGAGAGTTCTAAAAAGTCTGAGTTTGTGCAAACTTAGAAAATCAGTTTAGAACTGGGGTTTAAGTCCATCCCTAGTAGCCTCTAGCCAATTGTTTCACAGGACAGATTAGGCAAGGGAGCATTTATTTTAATGCTATTTATTCAGTTTCTTGTTTTCAGAGGAGATATTTTCAGATAATCAGATACTGGAGTGTAAAAAAAAAGTTTGGGTTTAGTTCTCCTTTAAATGTTCTCGGCAATCTTCTATACATTGGTGAATTGTGGTAGACAAAATCTACACTTACAATTTGCACATTGACGCACAATCTTACACATTCGCTAACCTGCACTTGGTTTCTTTGTCTGACAAAAATCCTTTTAAACTTCAATTTTAATTCCTGGGAAGAAGAAAGCTCCCTAATTACCACGGCAAAAAAACCTCTAGACAATCTACTAAACTTGATTTTTAAACCTTCCCCCCTAAGTAAGCTTTGCCCGAATTAATGATAGCCTAAGGGCATGCTCACCCTGAAATTTAACTTTATATATAAGGTAGGTAGCAGCTGCCCACCCCCAACCGCAATAATATATTTTCAAAAATATGCCCAGATGTTTACTTACAGCCCCTTCTCTCCCTCGACGTCTCCTATCCAGCTCCCTGCTTGCGGAATTTGCAAGCAGGAGCTGGTCCGCCATCCGCGTCTGTGATTGGCTAAGATGCAGCTAATGTCATTGAAGACGCCGAGGGTGAGAAGGCTCTGTAAGTAACTATCGGGCATTTTAAAAAAAATAAATAATGGCGGTTAGGGTTGGGGAGCGGTTTCTTACCTTACCTGAAGCGGATTTCACGCTACGTGCCACGGCCTCAGAGGATGGATCTGGATGGTGTGGGGGGGGTGCTCCCCTACGCATGCCACAGACCTTGAGGAGGTTGAGGCAGAGACAGGCACCGGATGAGTCACTGACAGCTTTTACTCTGCAGTTTCTTAGAAAAGACATAGCAGGAGAACCATTTGGAGCAGAGATGTAATGTTAGGATTTTTTTAAACTACAGAATGTGGCCAGTATGGGGTTATATTTTAGTTTTGGGGGTGGACATGACCTTTAAAATACAACCGTAAAACTAGCATTTTAAAGGATAACAACACTGTAAAAATTAATGTTTAAAAATTAAAATTACCTGGGGAAGGGATTGAATGTTCCTACCTCCCAATATCATTTTGTTGAGGAGCTACAGAACATAGTTTTTTTCTGCCAAATCCTCACCTTTCCTGTATTAAAGATAGAGCTGAAGCACTGAGAAAGCCTGGTAGAAGCAGTTTTTTTTCATGCTGGAGCTCATTAAATTATATTGGGAGGTAGGAATTATCAATCCTACCTTCCTGCCCAAGGTATTTTTCCTTTTTACGGTTTACATTTTTATGTACTATAGTTCTCCTTCAAAGTGCCCTAAAGAAGAAGATATTGGAACAAATCAATTAAAAGATCAGGACCTCAATGCATAGTGAGAGGAAGACAACGGAAAGAGATATAAGACAGGATAAGGCCCCCACGTGCTCTTAGACGGAATTTGCAAGTAATGCTGTGAAATGTTAAATATCCCCATAGCTTTAAACATTATTGATGAAGGGCTATGTATATTATTAAAATATCACATTTGTAATATAGACAGTGCAATCCTTTTAAAGCAAAAAAGACATCTACAGACATCTAACGAAAATCTTTAAAGGAATAGTTCACTGGAAAAGTGAACAATGCAGGGGTGAGAAATTAAATTTCTCTGGGGGCCACATGAGGAACTTAAACCGTCGTGGATAGAGATGGCTGGCTCGTGGATCTCAACGATTTTCCGGAGTTCCGCTTTACAAACTTTTTCCGAACATAGTTCAGAAATTTTTTGAAAATCCTCGAACGTTTCAAACGGTAATCCACGCCTGGACGTTTGGGGTACCCGCGGCTCAACCTGGGATCCCCATCGGATCTTAGAAGAGTCTTTGGGGCGTCTTCTTTCTTCCCAGCCAGCGACACCAACTGACACCGGACAGCTGCCAGTGACACTGCTGGTGCTGTCGACATTATCGTTGGCGGTGTTGCCGACGTCTTCTTTCTTCTGCCATCACTGTGATGGGTTCTGAGCTCCGTGGGGTTTGCACATCTTTATATAGGGATGCTGAAGGACCAAATACAATTGTGATTGCTTAATATTTCAATGCTTGCAATCTTAATAAAATTCAAATATAATTGGGTAATGTGTGATCATGATTGAAGACTTTGGATCAAGACGTCAGCAACACTAGCGACGTTGATGTTGCCAGCGACTGCGTTGTCATTGATGGCCGCAGTAACATTGGCCAGTGTTGGCGACATCTGCGGAGTTGGTGTCCCCGACTGGGAAGATAGAAGACGCCCCAAGGGGTCTTCTAAGAGCCAATGGGGGTCCTGCTTTCAAGCTGCAGGACCCCCAACAAAGGCACTTATCAGTGACGCTAGGGCACTTCCAAGTGCTGGGCAGGGTACAAGCCGAGGGACCCCTTAAGCCCCAAATGGCATTTGTCAGGGCTACAAAGGCCCTTCCAAGGGCCGGGGAGAGGGGGCCTGGTTCGTGGTGCGGGACCTCTTAAACCCCAAAAGGACTTTTTCGGCCATTCGATAATCCTCAATTATGAAAATTCTCGCATTTTTTTGCAAATCGCATGCGCTCTGATTGCACAACATTGTGCAAATGCAGTGCATGAGCACACCAGAAAGGTATGCGCTTGTGTGCCTGATTCCGGAGTGTTCATAAGCACTGCGGTGTGGCCTCAGCCTTAAAAACATTAGCTTTTGCTAGAAACAGAAGCTAGAAACGCTGTGCATAGCATCAGTGTATATTGGGGTAAGGGGGCATGGCACTTTGAAGCCAACATGGGCTGTGGGTTGTACTGGCAACAACATGGAAGCCTTCTTAAGCCTTGTACACACCTGCAGGCCCCGACCCACGACGCACAATGTGTCCGAACGTTCATTTCAGGCGATAATCGGCCCGTGAATGGGCCCTTTATCGGCAGTAAAACGGCCGGGCAACGATCCCCGACCGAACGGCTGTTTCAGACGATAAAGTGCCCATACACGGGACGGTTATCTCCCGACACGAACTTTCGTACACATCGTGCGTTGCGAATCGGGACCCGCGATCACGTGTGTACGAACCTTAAGTTACAGAATCTATTTCTCACATGTACTAAATGCAATTTTAAAAAATGTATTTTATTGCTCCTTTAAACATAAACTATCTGAAGCAATAAAGGATGTAAAGTAAAATTCTCATGAAAACACAATGCTAACAAACCATGCGCTCTACACCCAGCTTTACACTATTGTCATTTATAGTCCTGATTAAAGCCATGTTGCTAAAAAAAAAATTCATTACTGAAGATACATCCGTGTATAAATTAAATAAATATTTACTTCTTTACCCCACCCCTTTCCCAGTGGGACAGACATGCTCAATGCGCTTTATCTTGGACAATAGTCAGGATTTGTACAATTAGCTACCTTTAATTATTCTCTGCTTAAATAAAGTAGGTAAATGTATATCCGTACATCAAATATTAATGAGTAAAATACTGAACCAATGGCATAATCACATGTCTCTATACAAAAGGGATTGTCAGCTCAAGTAACTAGAACTTAAACATGGTGCTGGGCTTATACTAACTTACCATTTTGTATTACCGGGACCTATTTCCTGATATTACATGTTTCAAGCACTTGTATATTTCATGATGCTCTTACTTATTTATGTATTTATTTACTGTCCCCCTTGCACAACGTTTTGTATTCTATATTGTACAGCGCTGCGTCCCCTAGTGGCGCTATAGAAATAAACACATACATACATACTATATCCCTGTAATTTCTATGGGAGGAACTGTAAGAAGCCTTATAATCTTACAGTTCCAGGAGGAGAAGGAAACCAGAAGCCACAAAGGGGTAGGTTATTTTAAAAAAATGCACCCAGAACTCGGCCTCGTGCTTTTATATGGTCACGGAACTCCTCAGTGACTTCTAATATCCTTATTATTTACAGTTGGGGGTGCATTATCCACTATATAACTTACACGAGAACACAAGAATCAGTTGCAAATACCAAGCACTGACATCATCCTTGTCTGCAGTCACGGCTAGTGATATTTCATTGCCACTGAGATGACTTTAAACCCCTTATAACTAGAATGGATATCCGGCCACCTTCCTGATGTGTCCTTTGAAACATTTAAATAGGTCCCTGTTGCTGTTTCTCATTTTTTTATAGGTTTAGTGTGTTCGTAACAGGGACAAAGGGAATATTTATTTATACACAACATGGTCTCCGTTGCCTTTGTCATCTTTTTGAAAGCATCGCCCGCCCACCTCCTTGTCAACTTTAACCTCGTTAGAGGACACTCACCATTAAATATATGGCCTAATTGGGAGTTTGTGATGTGCAGAACCAAAGTCAGGGAAGGTCAGGCAGCAAAAAAAATAACCACGGTTGAGATTTATTAGAATTCAGCTGCTGGAGTTCATAGACTAATGAGTTGTTATAATGAAAGTACGTCCAGTGAGTTTAATCCAGGAAATGTTCTTTTTTTTATGTTGGAATGGAAAAGACGACATCTCGTAGGGGGAATGTTACGTCCCGAGATGAGTTTTTAGCTGAACCTGACAGAACCAATTTGGTAAAACCATATATTTCTTTTAACAAATTCATTTTTGGAAACAAAAAAAAAAAAAAAAAAGAACTTAAACAGGGAGATTTCCGGGCAGGAGCTCAGAAGTTGCAGTGCGCTCTTTAGGGGTTAAAGTTGCTCTAACCAATTAACGTTTTAATTGGTTAGTTTACGGGGTTAAAGTTGCAAGTCAATTTACAAAAGGGTGGAAGTATTTCATTCCAGCTGACAGCTGACGTTAAATACTTACATGTGGGTGAGATTCACACACCAGGACATTTGCCCAGAGTACCGACGTCTCTGGAGGAATCTCCCTGAAATTCTCAAGGCATGGGAAAACGGAAATGCTCCTTGTGGCTGGTTAGTGGTTGTTTCATTGCTAACTGTGGGGCTATTCGTTTTATCCAACTATAGAAATTCACTACTGCAAAATTAAAAATACTATCAAGTCCAGTGGATCCAACGGAATACCACAGACATACCATGACCTGGAAGGATGAATATTACAGATATACCATGACCTGTATGAATAAATATTATAGATATACCATGACCTGGATGGATGAATATTACAGATATACCATGACCTGGAAGGATGAATATTACAGATATACCATGACCTGGATGAATGAATATTACAGTTATACCATGACCTGGATGGATGAATATTACAGATATACCATGGCCTGGGTGAATGAATATTACAGATATACCATGACCTGGATGGATGAATATTACAGATATACCATGACCTGGATGGATGAATATTACAGACTACCATGACCTGGATGGATAATATTACGATATACCATGACCTGGATGAATAATATTACGATATACCATGACCTGATGAATGAAATATTACAGACATACCATGACCTGGATGGATGAATATCACGATATACCATGACCTGGATGAATGAATTACAGTTATACCATGACCTGGATGGATGAATATTCAGATATACCATGGCCTGGGTGAATGAATATTACAGATATACCATGACCTGTATGAATAAATATACAGACATACCATGACCTGAAGGATGAATATTACGATATACCATGACCTGGGATGGATGAATATTACAGATATACCATGACCTGGATATGAATATTACAGACATACCATGACCTGGATGGATGAAAATTACAGATATACCATGACCTGGATGATGTAATATTACAGATATCCATGAACTGAATGAATGAATATTACAGATATACCATGACCTGGATGAATGAATATTACAGATATACCATGAACTGGATGGATGAATATCAGATATACCATGACCTGGATGAATGAATTTACAGATATACCATGACCTGGATGAATGAAAATTACAGATATACCATGACCGGGAGAATGATATTACAGATATACCATGACCTGGATGATGAATATTACAGATATACCATGACCTGGATGAATGAAATATTACAGATTACATGACCTGGATGAATGAATATTACACGATATACCATGACCTGGATGAATGAATATTGCAGTATACCATGACCTGGATGAATTAATATTACAGATATACCATGACCTGGATGAATGATATTACAGATATACCATGAACTGGATGAATGAATATTACAGATATACCATGACCTGGTGAATGAATATTACGATATACCATGACCTGGATGAATGAATATACAGATAGACCATGACCTGGATGAATGAATATTACAGATATACCATGAACTGGTGAATGAATATTACAGATATACCATGACCTAGATGGATGAATATTACAGATATACCATGACCTGGATGATTGAAACTTCACAAGCATCACAAGGGTTGTAAGTGAATATTTTAATGGGATGTAACCTAGACTATTTTTAAAGGGCATGTCCACCCCCAAAACTAAATCCCCCCAACTACTGGCCCCACCTGTAGTGTAGTTTAATCCTTACCTCACATCCCAACTCCATCTGGTTCTCCTGTAGTCCCCCCCCAAAGTTCCAAAAACTGCCCCCCAGGAGGCTAGCAGGTCCTATAGGACACTGCCTGCTACCTGGCCTCCCGGAGATTCCTGCCATGCGTGCTGCAGCCCTTCTCCCCCCTCCCTCCCCCTCCCGTTCTACTATCCCTCCCCCTAGCGAAAAAACCCCTAAATATTCTGCTCCCCCATGTCCCCCAGCCCCACGCATGTTTAGTTTTTTAAAAAGCTCCCCAAACTCTTACTTACCTCTCCGCTTTCCTCCGCTGCACTGAATGACCGGCAGCCGCGTCCGTGATGGCTGCCGCTCAGCCAATCACAGACGCGACTGCCGGTCCCGCCCCTCTGCTTGCATTCTCGCAAGCAGAGGGCCGGCAGTGCGGCGGAGGATCGAGGGGAGTAAGTAAGAGTTTGGGGGGCTTTTTAAAAAACTAAACATGCGGTTGGGGCTGGGGGACATGGGGGAGCATGATATAAAATTTTTATTTTAGGGGTGGACCTAGCCTTTAACTAATGTGAAAGGTTGAATCACAGTCATTTAAATGAGATGGCCAATAACAGTTCCTTGCACATTAAGGCTGACCTATGCTGGAGATAATGGTAATAATAAATAATTATTTGCAGTCTTTCTCCCCCCCCCTTTTTTTTATTGGCAGTCACCTGAAAATGATCTACCTGTTATTATTTCAGGATTTGTGCATTTTTGGGGGCTTTGCGAATTCATTGTTGGATATAATTTTTTTTAAGGGCAAGTTCATCCAAATATGTGGAGGCTGTTGCATGTTCTTAATATAAAAAAAGTGACAGGTCACCAACACTATAATGTATAGAAAGTAATCTTGCTTCTCTCTATGAAAACAATCCTTTTACATAAGTATTACACACTTATTCAAATAAGGGTTCTGCCATACTGTTTGTCACAGGGAAAGATTACCGACCTCCAGATTCCAGTGAAACTGTACATAGTGCTGACACAGCGAGGTAATGCTGGTGGCTCTAGTCCATCCAGTTGTATGATAAGTGCCGCAACGCCATACAGCACCAAATATTTCACATAGAAGAACAAGACTTGTGCCAAAGCCAGACCACCTGGAAGGACAAAGGAAACATTTCATTACTTGTAAAGACTGTGGAGCTGATGCAACAAAAGGTGCAAAAGTTTTTTTCTGTGTTGTTTATTTGAAGCAACCAATTAGATATTCAAAATTGTGTTCATGTCAATTTCAAACCAGAAACCTCTGTCACGTGGGGTTAATCTGTAGGTTTTAAAGGGCATGTCCACTCCCCAAACTAAATTCTCCCCCACTGCTGGCCCCACTGTGCAGTGTTTAAATATCCTTAACTTACCGCCATATTTATTCGTAAATAAAAATAATCCAAACTGCACATACAGAGCCTCGTTCCTCTGGCGTTCTGCACTGCCTCTCAGCCAATCACGGAAGTGGCTGCCGGTCCGGCCCCCTGCTTGCAGATTCATGCAAGCAGAGGGCCGGGTCTGAATGCCAGGGGAACGAAGCTCAGTAAGTACAGATCACATTAATTTTTTTTACAATCAAATATGGCGGTTGGGGGTGGGATCGGGTCGCCTACACTACAGAATTTTTCTTTATAAGAGGTGGACATGCCATTTCAATAACAGAGAGATAAAGAGAAAAAGCAAACTAGCCGTCATTAATGGGTAATGATCTTAAACGGAACTCAAAATCAACACTCCTGCTGCTTGATCACAAAGGGTTTAAACAAATAGAACTCTAAACCTTTGATGTACTCTGGTCCCTGAGTTCCATACAAAAAAAAATATGTATATTTAATCTATGTTTAAAATTAAAGTCCCACCCCTTTATACTGCTGGCCAATCACACTAAAAATTGATCATTAAAAAATACTTTGATCAATTAAGCACAATGAAAGCCTCATTCTATACCATCTCACCCAGTGGGTCATTCTATTTACTGAGCCTTGGAAGGTATTTTACGGCTAGGAAAAGCATTGATAACCATTAAATGCACCTACTGAGCATGCTCACCCCTTTCCATGAGCATGCTCATGGAAAGGGGTGGTTCTGTAACAAAATGTTTCTGTCAATGTAAAAACAGCATTTTTTGCATAGATATCTGGAACCATAGAAATATACCAGAGTTGGTTCTCATTTGCACAGAGAGGGTGTAGATTTTTTGTCACAGTTACAAGCATTAAACATGGATGATCAACTTGTATTTACATTTTTAATACAAGGAGAAAAAAATCATTACCACCAAAAAAACAGCACTATAAAAGTTCAATTTAGAATTGATTTGCACAATTCCTGCTTTATTCATAGTAATTCATCCCAAATCCCAAATAAATAAAGAAGAAACCTATGGACAGTACTCTGAAGAAAAGACTTTGCCTCATTTTAATCTATAAATGAGAACATGTAAGTAGCACTCTGATGTGTTTGTGTTGCTGCAGAACTTCAATTCAGTGCTTGTTTTACTCAAGCTCCCCTCAGTTTCCCAGCCCCCTCCCAAGCTATCTGACTCTCTGTGAGGGCAAGCATGCTCTGTAATTCCTATGAGGCAGCATTGGGAGAGGGAATTTCCCAGCACTTTATGTACCAACTGTCATGATTCCAGCTACAGCAAAACTACACGTAACAGAAAAGTTTATGAAACTAACACTTGATTGACAGGTGAAATGTAAGATGTTTCAGACTGGATATCTAAAGAAAGAGGGGACAGATCAACAAAAAAAATAGTACAGTGATAGTTGGGAGGAATTGCAGTTTCCATTAATGTGCAACTTAAAAAAACTAATTTCCCAGTGCACATATCCTTTAACTACAATAACTGCATATCCAAACTGTTTAATAAGACCCATCTACTTTAAAGAAATAGTTCACTACCAAAGTATCGATTTAAGACAAGGAGGATAAGGAGTTATGCCTTACCTCCCGTTCTTCAATCAATTTCTGTGGAGCCAGGAATGAAGGTACTTATATATCAAAAATTGTCCTATATCAAAAACAGGACAACCTACTTTCACATTGCTTGTGCTGTTATCCTATCAGGATTACTGGATTACTGTTACTGTACCTTGTACAACCTGGCCTTCCTGTTTCCTGTTCACCCCCCATAACACTTTTAACTACCCAATATTAACCCCCATTTACCCTATTTTCACAATACTTACCCTTTCTTTCTGGCGCTTCTGAAAGTAGATATTTAACTTGAAGTCCACCGGTTCCATTTTGGCTTTGTGAGCTCTTTGTGAGCTCATGCAGCCATTATAAGTCAATGGCCATGACATCACAGTCACAAGTTTAGAAAAATTAGGGTTTACGTGGTGTAGACTGTGTACTTCTAAAAAGTCTTTAGGCTCCAAGTCTACCCCACTCCGTCATCAGTGGTCTGGATATGAGCAATGAAAAGTATCTGTAGACGAGTCTCAGACAGTGGAAATAATCTGCATCAAATTTTTATTCAGCAACATGTTTTTGAGCCGTGTGCTCCTTTATCAAGACTGTGTACTTACAAGTTTTTTTTAGGTGGGGAACATTCCCTTTAATTTTTCTACTTGTTTTATTTCACTTTTCACTTAAAAGAACTTCACCAGCTCAGACAATTACATGAAGTAATACCCATTAAGTAACATATTGCTTACAATATCTTTATTTTCACATTTAAATCCCTTTATTCTCCTGCACCTTCCTACATTTCTTCTCTTGTTTCCCTATACGAAACGCCGTTCAAAGCCTGCATCCAATTTTGTTTCCTAGCTTCTAGAGAACCATATATCAATATTTAATAATCCCTTATATTATATCCCTCATGGGTTTTATGTATTTTAACATTATACAGCCCTGCGTATAATAAAAACAGAAGTAAAGGGAAGAAGTCCCCCTCCTCCCAAGCTTTCCCCAATTTATTGCCTGTCAAAGGGAGATTGGGCTGCAGTAATAAGGCAATCTCCTAACCCCCTCCCACTCCTTATGTATCAAGTATCTCCAGTACAACGGAGACACTTCCTCTCTACAGGCTTACATACGGGAATGTTTTCATTGTTTATGATGGTTAGAGTGACGTGTCGGAGGATTAATGTGCATGAGCGGCTTGGTTCACAGCCAGATTATATGAATGGGGAAATGACCAGAGAGGGGAGTGGGGAGCTCTGCAGTAAATTAGACTGTGTGCAAACATGGAGCCACAGAGGAAGGTGGGAATAAGGCAGCATACACAAACCTTTTTTTTGTCTGGATTGGTGCAATGTTGAAATTTGATTAAAGATGCCATTTAAACTTTGTCATTGAACGTGGAGAAAGCACGGCACTGTTTAGAAACATATTTTCCTCAATAAACCGACAATTATTGTTTCCCCAAACCTGTAGGGTTCGTTGCCACTACACCAGTTTGTGAAATGTGCTTGTGGTACATTTTTTTAACGGATGGGATTGACCCATTCATTCCCACTATGAGGCTTGGGCACAAGGTGTTCTTCCTTGTTTCCATTTATAAATTCCCACAAGAGTTTCTATTAAACAAAGTGTCAAACAGACATGCCCATGGGACCATTCCGTTTTGGGATTTCATGCGGAGAGAGGCACTCTGACGTCTTATAGCTCCTCTTTAAAATATAAATTTGTATTTAGGGTCAGTGTTCCTTTAAAACATTATTACCTAAAAAGACTTGTTTTGTGAAGTCTGGACAAACAGCTCTTACAGCTGGCAAAATTTTGAAACGTTCCGATTGAATGCTCGGCAGATCTGTTCCACTGGGACATTTCAACACAAAGATTCCAAAGCAGCCTATTTAAGGGAGATAAAACTTCTTATCCTTACAAAGCGTTCAGTAAGAAATGAGAGAGAAGTGTCTGGCTAAGTAAAATGTATTCTATGTGAGGTGAAGGCAGATGATTACATTTCCTTTAAATATATTTAGGCACAGGGGGAACAAACAGGGAGATTCAATAAAAGTTCTTATAGTTAAAAATGGTGCTAATTTTGCTCCAACCAATCAGATCTGATTTAACATTTGAAAGATAACATCTGATTGGTTGGGGCAAAATTAGCACCATTTTTAACGATAAGCAGGGTTATTCAATAAAAGTTCTTATCGTTAAAAATAGTGCTAATTTTGCCCCGACCAATTAAATGTTAGTTTTCAAATGTTAAATAACATCTGATTGGTTGGGGCAAAATTAGCACCATTTTTAACGATAAGAACTTTTATTGAATCTCCCTGAAGAACTTTTATTGAATCTCCCTGAAAGTTCTTTCATAACTTGTTTTCTTGTATTTTAATCAAACAGTTATACCAATTCAATTTTAGAAATTATACTTATGAGCCATAGAAGGTGGATGAAGGGTTTAAATTAATAGTCTCCTGTGATGGGAAAATAACGAAAGGTCACAATTAGAGGACCTTGTTCCAAGGGTCTAGATACCTTGTAAATTTAAAGTTCCTCAAAATGTCATTCCTATTACAGGTTTTTCTTTTTTTTTGAAATGGGGAATTATGACTAATACCTACATGTCTCTGGAAACCCTGAATATCAAATCCTATCTGTGAAAACGCCAGTTACCATCCAAATATAGAATGTTCGTACTCAAAGGAAATATCGCTATTACTCTTTCTGGCACTGTAAGAAACCTATCCTATCCTCAATTACATTTTTCAGGGCTTCATAGATGAGAGAAAAAAAACCTCTTAACCTTCATGTATCCAAGACCCTTTCCATCTTTTTCTGACCTTGCCCATTTTTCATCCTTAAGGTCCACAGAAGCTCTGAGCGTCCTTTCAAAATAATCAATATCTAAAATGACAATACGCAAAAAAATGACTTCCTCACATGTTCCTGTAAAGGAGTTAACCTCACAACCTGCCAGGCTAGTCTAGAAGACTGATCCCCCTTTTTAGAAGGAACATGTCCTAGACACATGGGTCTAAAATGATGACATATTGAATGTAGCCATAATTATACTGCCCACCAATGGAATGCACATCTAGACTAGGGGGTAGTTTGATGCTGATCAACAGTTGATACAAGATCGAAATCTCTGTTCTAGCAACAAAAAAATGCAAAGTCACAAAAGGTCATACACATACAAAGCTCATAGTAACTATAGAGAACTATAGTGAAGCTGGTCCCCTGCAGGTCCCTTGTCATATGATCATTTAGAATAAGCTCTAGTTGACCTGATTTTGTGCAATATTATTGCACTAATTTGGCCATTCAAACATCAGGACACGGCAGGATTTTCACCTGTACGCCCAAAAAGCCTGGCGCCCTTAGCCCTACCCCTAAACACAGATTATGCCCCTAAACCACAACCATTTTCTCTTTATTTGGAAGAAAATAGACTATAAATGGGGAGGATTGGTGAGGGGAGTTTGACTGCCACCCCTATAACCACAAGCGCCCCTAGGGGTGTGAATACTAATGGTAAATCTCCGCCTGCATCAGGATTTAATGTAGTAAGTGTGGCGCCAAGACTTGCCCCTTGTTTGTCACCTGATTTCTTACACATGTTGATGAGGTCACCGTCATCATTGTCCATTTATAATGCTCTACAGAGGCAACGCAATGCATAAAAATCCCCCAAAAAGATTTAAGGGGAACTAAAGTCTCCAGTCACATTGCCCCAATAGAAAGTGCATAATTACAAGGATACAAAAAGCCATCTTACCTCTGTTTTTGAGGTAAGTGTCTGGGTGATTTATGAAATTAACCTCTGGGTACTAAGAATAAGCTCCCATAATTCACACAGAACACTTCACAGGAAGCATTGCATTCTGGAAGCTGACAGCCAATCATGTTTCAGGTCAGAGATCATCCCTCCCCCGACACAGAACGCAGATTCAGTGCAGTTTTTGTGTAAACATATTATAAATGCTTCTGTCCCTAACAATGATAAATTCCTTTTATACAAAAAAATAAAAGTAGGGGGAATCGAACCATCAACTATCTATACTGCGGAACACCAGTTTTAAATCCCAAAGGTATGTGTGCGTGGGGGGGCATGAAGAGGCCAGATTACCCAAGTGTGGAACCATTTATAATGGAGACATGCTACTGTTGGGCAAGATCTGCCTCCTAGGCCAATTGTTACATTTATGAATATAAATCAGCAATCTGAGACATAGACATAGCAATATTATTGGGCAAAACCTGGTAACGGACAATAATTGACAAAATCGCATTTTCGTTATTGGACTGGCTAAAATTTTAGCAATATTGACCTGTTTATGGCCACCTTAAGGCTAGGTACACACAGGTAGATATTTCAAAATCAGTCTAAGAATGGATATGGATACAATTGGCAAAACATCACATCCTGTTTTTTTTTGGGGGGGGGGGTTTACAGACCCAATACAGGGCAATATATTGCTCGTCCTGTGTATTAACTAAACGTGTGTACAGAGTATAAAACACTCACAGGGTGTTTTCCCCAAAGTCAATATCGTGTTTGCGACTGTGGGTAAATCCCGAAAAGGGATTTTAACACCAAAGAAGAGCACAGCGGTTCTCAGTAAATGAGGCTGTCAGTACCTCTCAAATGCAATAAAGCCACTGAATCCTATGTCACTACATGGTCCCTGCTGCCACCTTGAGGTTTTCTATGATCCAGTAAACGTATCAACTTCATTTAAACAAAACCCTCTGCCAACTATTGTACAATGGTTAGATTGACAGTAACCATAAAAAATCAATATCTGTTGTATTCAATTAGATCAACTGGACTTGAAGTTTAGTTCTTGAAGACGTTTCGCTAGTCATCCGACTGGATCTCTCAATTCAGAATGACTTGTACAAGAATCTGTGGCAATTATGTACCCTGGAAAATCCCAATTAGCATATCACAGCCAGGTGTTAAAGGGACACTAAACTCCTATAATCCATAAAAATAACTATTTGCCATTCGTTTCTATTATTCACAAGGAGGTGAGAACGCTTATTCTCACCTCCCTGTGAAGAATAGGACGCTCGGGGGACCTGGAACTTACCTCACCGTCGCTCCACTGCAAGCTGCTCCTTCACTGACAGCCGCTCTGTCCCGACCACGCACCCTATCTCAGGCGCATGCGCGCCAATACAAAAGATAGGGCACGCAATCGGGACAGAACAGCTGTTCTGTGCAGTAGCGGCTTGCGAGTGGAGTGGCGGTAAGGTAAGTTCCAGGTCCCCCGAGCATCCTATTATTCACAGGGAGGTGAGAATAAACGTTATCACCTCCCTGTGAATAATAGAAACGAATAGAAAATAATTATTTTTATGGATTTAGTGTTCCTTTAAGGGCGTGATTGCATAGTGGCTAAGAGGTTTTATAGGAATGCCCAGGTGTCAAAGCAGCATTGTACATGGCAGACAGTTGGTGTCGAATCCCCCAACCTCTATTTAGGCTTGGTTTCTTTATTTTCACATAAATGGCCTCCTTGACACCTCTCTTGAACCAGTCACATTCCTTTGCCAATATGTTAACATTACAATCTTCAAAGGTATGTCCTTTATCCTTAAAATGCAGGTACACAGCTGAGTCCTGACCCGAGGAATTGGCTCTTCTGTGCTGGGTTATACATGCATGCCGTTGCTGTTTGGTCTCCCCCACATACAAATCAGAGCATTCTTCACTGCACTGCACTGCGTATATGATGTCGCTTATCTTGTGTTTCGGTATTGGGTTTTTCGGATGTACCAATTGCTGCCTCAGTGTATTGTTTGGTTTAAAGCAGACAGGGATACTTTGTTTATTGAAATTCTTCTTAATTTCTTGGAGACCCCTGCTACATATGGGATGACCATGTTCTTTCTCCTGTCTTGCTTTTCCCCTTCACTGTTGGTATACCTGTATTTTCGTTCCTTCTACTTCTTTTGACAAAGACCCAGTCTGGATATCCACAAGTTTTAAGGGCTTCTCTGAGATGTTTTCTTTAGCCTTCACCTCTGTGCTAGTGGGGATGTTCTCAGCTCTGTGTTGCAGGGTTCTGATGACACCCAGCTTGTGATCTAAAGGGTGGTGGGAGTCAAACATCAAATACTGATCTGTGTGTGTTGGTTTTCTGTAAACCTCTACTTCCAGTTTACCATTTTCCCTGACTTCTACCAAGCAGTCCAAGAAAGCCTTTTTTGTTGTCCAGTAAGGAACACACCTGTTCTGGGTTGAGATTAGTTCTGCTTGTAAGAGTGTTGTCTTGGCCTAGCCATTTTCTCACCATGTCAACAGCCTCCTTGGTGGGTATAAAGGTGAAGAGAGATGTCACATCTTTGGACACCATAGTTTCTTCTTCAACGAGTATTATATCTTCAATCTTGTTGGTGAAATCCTGAGAGTTCTGGATGTGATGCTTAGAACTTCCCACCAATGGTCCTAAGATGTTGGCTAGGTATTTTTCCACCTTGTATGTTACAGAGTTGATGCTTCTGACTATAGGTCTTAGCGGTGCCCCTTCCTTATGTATCTTTGGGAGTCCATATATGCATGGATGTGCCTCACCAGGATAGAGGCGATGATACATTGCTCGATCAATGGCTTTATCATTTTGAAGCTGTTGTAGTAAGTCTATGACCTTTTTCTTGTAACGGCTGGTGGGATCCCTTGTTAAGGCCTCATATGTGTTATATGACTGGGTCAGTGTCCTGTTAGACAAGTTTCTCACCCATTCCTCCTTTTTTGATGAAGTGACACCTTCCTCCTTTTGTATCCAAGGTAGTTTATTCTCCTTTGAGGGTGTTCTGGGATGGCAGAATAGAGAACTTGTTCTGTTGCCTTTGTTTGTCCTTACAGTGCTGAGAAAGCTGTGCTTGTTTGGTGAACTCCATTACTCTTTCCCAGATGGACACAGGTAGCTGTGAGGCCAGGTTCTGTTCTAGTTGACTAATGTTGTGCATTAAACCATCAACCGTAAAATGCGTCTGTCGTAGTCGTTCATTTAGGAGTTGTGTTTGAGCCTTTTGCAGTATCTGTTTGGCTCTGTTGCCTTTAACTGTGGAATCTAGACGTATGCTGCATGGTACTAGCCTTTGTTGTCTGCATCGGGTCACAGATTCTTGTACAAGTCATTCTGAATTGAGAAAGCCAGTCGGATGACTAGCAAAACGTCTTCAACAACTAAACTTCACCAAAAATGGTGATCGTATGCACTGCAAAAAGGGACGGCAGCTCACCGCAGGTCAGCGGACGTAATGGGGACATCCCCATCCTCTTCTATCGGTGCGCGCTGTGCTATAGCAGCGCACAGCGCATACCAAAACAGGCTAGTGGGGCCTAACCTCCCCTTCAAAAAACACCAAATTTATGAAGGGGAAGAAAATTGCTTCCTGACTCCAAGTGGCAATACATTGTAATTCATACATCACTATGTGGCTTTCAGCCTTAAGTTGAAACTTGTTTAGACCGATTTGACGTTTTAAAAGATAAACACTGAATCGGTTTTTATGTCTTTTATGTCTAAGGCTGGATACACATCTGCAATTTTTTTGGCCTGATCGACCGATAGATCAGTGTATAGATCGAAAGGGACTGAAATTTTTTTTTTTTTCGTTCGTCAGAACGGGCGATTGGACGCGCCAAAAACACGCTGATCTCGCGGCCCTCAATGGACTGCATGCTTGGTCACGGTAAACTGCCGCCCACGGATATTTTTTGCCGTGACCGACAGTCCATCGTCCTGGCCGGCTGGTCAGACGTGCGAATCGGTCAGGTTGGAGAATCTTATGGTATGTACCCCGTTTAACAACCCAGCCCTTAAATGCGATGTTCCCTGTCCAGTTAACAATGTTATCTTGCTGGGCTTTTATCTTGAAACCACGGTAAGGGCTGGTGTACAGGTACCTGTACTGACTGCATCTTGTTTGAAGCCAATAACAGCTAATTGTAGTCAGATGGGTCATCTAGAATTTCCCACATATTAAGGGATCTAACTAGACAGAGTATTAGCTTACAGGAGAACTAAACATTTTTAAAATCCTAATGTGAAAGATTTTCTCCCCAGAACACCTATAACATGTAAGATACTTCTAAGTTACATATATATATTTTCATGTTTTGCCAGTATAACCCACCAGCTCATGTCATCAAAGAGCCTGGTGAGCATGTGCACTTATTGGCTAAACCCCCTGACCCCAGTATTCACTATATCTAAGCACAGAGTATTTTCTATATAGATGTCTCCACACCATTATTAAAGTCCCTGATAATGCTTGAAAGCTGCTAGTTGCCCTGCAGTTATTTATCCGCTAGCTTGAATTGCATTCAACCTTCACGGGGCAATACAAAATAATCAGCTGATTTTACTGATATTTATATATATTTATTCTGTTCCTAGCAAAAAATAACATTTTTTAAATGTACAAATATTATTTGCATTTGCAGTGGTGTCTCATTGATCTAATTGTATGTTTTAGAAATACACTGCCCATGAGGTCATGGGTTCAAAGACTTTTTCCCCATTTTCATTATGTTCCTAGCAAAAGACAAACTACATGTATGAATTTCTATAGCAAGATAAAGTACATGAGGTTGCAAAGATTACTTTTCTTTTTTGTGTGAAAAGGAATATATCATTGTTGGGGACAGAAGCATTTAAAGGGCATGTCCACCCATAAAAATACTTTTTATATACAGATTAGCATCCCCCTAAACCTAAGTTCCGTTTTACTTACCTTCCTCAAAGATGCCCAGGAACATACTTACAAGACCCAGTCCCTCGCCGCTCTGCTTTTTAGTCGCGGTTGTTAGTCAAAGTTGCGCAAGTGACAACACGTCCAATAGCAGACAGTCGTGACCAGGAAGCAGCTCACTGCTCCTCTTCTTGCTCGAAACAAGCTTGCAACAGGAGCAGGGGGCGACACCTAGGCACGACGGACTAGATCTTTTAAGTATAAAATATATCTTTTTATGGGTGGACCTGTGTTGTTAGTTTCTAGGAAGCAAGGTGTCACCCAGCTATGGATTATAGGAGCCGACTTCTAGTACCCACAGGTTCATTTCATAAATCACCCAGAAGCCACGTAAAAGAGGAGAGGTGAGACACTGTTTGTTGTATGCTGTGTCTATCTGGACAAGGTTGTCAGGAGACTTTAGTTTCCCTTTAAAACAATTCTTGGCAAGTCTGTAAACATATGGAAACTCAGCTACCTGATTTTCCAGGATTTATTCTGCCCTGTAATAAAACTACTGGTGACTCAAAATATATTGCAAAGTCATTTTATTTATTAGAGGAGACCTGAAGCTTTAATTTCTTATCTTCTTGCACATAGGAGGAAGCAGATCACCTGGTCTTGCATTGGGACAGACAGTAAATTGTAGAACCCCATTAGTGATAATGAGATTTAGGGCAGGTAAACACAGGTTGATATTAAAGCCCAGCTGTTTGTACGGCCCTTTATTTTGGTTGATCAGGATGAAATATTGACCATAATTACAGACATGATTGTTTTTCCCAACAACTTGGTCGAAAAAAGCAATTAATGTAATTCATTCAGTTCATTGTATGGACACCTGACAGACTATCAATCGGTACAGAACATTGATCTCTAAACCCACTACTGAGATAACCGTATCTGCTGGTAGAGTGCGGCACTCTGGGGGTTGAAATCAATGTAAAATGCTCTTTCTCCTGAGCATTTTATTGCCACTTTCCTTTAGCTGCGTTACACCGCAGATCTGGTGCAGTTTTCTATCTACACTCAGTGTCATTATTTATTCAGTAAAATCAGTTAAACTCTCAGGGTACATACTAACCAAGGCTCCACGTTCTATCTCCATCTTTAATGGAGCAGATAATTTATCTCCCTCACGCTGAGTGCAGGATTTGTTTGACTGACATGTTTTTCTGGCTGTGTTTGTCTGAGTGCGGCAATGTGGGAGAGAAGTGAATTATAACCAGGAACGTGTCGGGTTATGTCCCATGGATCATTTTAAGGATATTTTCCAAAATATTTGCTGGTGATAATCGCGCTTGCAGGGATGCATGATTACATGGGGCGACTATTGTACAGGGAATTGAAATTCTGAAAGTCTGAAAAGTCAAAAATCACAGTGAAAAAGATAAAAATGAAAAAAAATCTTTTTTTTTCCTGGCAGAACGAAATCTCTGGTTAGTGCCAGCGTTGCAGTTTATACCGTGGTGATACAGTATGTACTTTTATTTGCTGTTGACGTGAATTAAAACACACAATGTAACTGCCCTTTAAGTTACAGGTGAACCTTTCATTGAATCTTTTAATCAATCATTGACAAATGGTAGCTGCAAATATATTTAAAAAATAAAATGTGATAAAAAATAAGAATTTAAAGGGAATGTACACCCCCAAAACCATAATTCATATACATTATATTATTTGCCATTATTCTAGCTTTAAAACCAGCCAAAAATCATTAAAATACGTTCAGCCAATTTAAAGATACACACGGTTTTATTACCTTCTTTTTGCAGACCAGGAAATTCAAGCCCCTGACCTCACATACGTGTCTTATCCGTTCCCGCGCAGCCTTTATCCTCCCTCCCACCACCCGGATCTATCCTTCCTTCTCCTTCCACCTAGCATAAAATCCTTTAAATATATGATAGATCCCCCCCGCCAAGTTATTTATTTATTTTAAATAATCAGAACTGTACTCACAGTGCTTTGTTCCCACGGCACTCATGTCATGATGTCAGCCTTGTCTGTGATTTGCCCCGTCTCAGCCAATCACAGACATGGCTGCTGGTTCGGCCCCGTGCTTGCAAGTTCCGGCAAGCAGGGAGCCAGATCATTGCGCCGCAGGAGTGAAAAGGCTGTAAGTAACGTTCTGTTCATTTTTTTTATGAACTAGCATGGTGGTTGGGGGTGGGCAGGGGGCGATCTATAATATATTAAAATATGATTTTCAGGGTGGACTGTTCTGTTCATTTTTTTATGAACTAGCATGGTGGTTGGGGGTGGGCAGGGGGCGATCTATAATATATTAAAATATGATTTTCAGGGTGGACTGTTCTGTTCTTTTTTTATGAAATAGCATGGTGGTTGGGGGTGGGCAGGGGGCGATCTATAATATATTAAAATATGATTTTCAGGGTGGACATACCCTTTAATATTTTGAAAGTAAACTGTATCATAAAGGATAAAGTTCCAACTTATATGCTTGTGTAAGTTCTCATTCATCCAGGTCATGGCTTTTCTGTTGTATTCAATTAGATCAACTGGACTTGAAGTTTAGTTCTTGAAGACGTTTCGCTAGTCATCCGACTGGCTTTCTCAACGCCCTTAACACCTGGCTGTAATATGCTAATTGGGATTTTCCAGGGTACAAAATTGCCACAGATTCTTGTACAAGTCATTCTGAATTGAGAGATCCAGTCGGATGACTAGCGAAATGTCTTCAAGAACTAAACTTCAAGTCCAGTTGATCTAATTGAATACAACAGATATTCCAACTTATAGTGCATATATTTCAAGGGTCATTAAATAGGCGTAATATGGCTAATCTGACATAACAGTAAGGTTCTGCAGTCATTCCCCAGATGAAAGATACGCCACTTAGAATGATTTATCCCTTCAAGAAAATAATCATATCCCCCCCTCAAAAAAGCAGCATTGATCGCAATAACCTGAAATGTCAGCAGTTCATCCCAATTCTGTGACTTCCGTCCCGTAATTAAAAGCATCAATCAGTTTTACATATTTCCTCTGAAACGGAGTTTGCGGTCTGTTTTAGGTTCACTTTTTATTGATTGAGCGACGTAATGTTGTTTTGTAGAAAATCATTTATCACCTGTCTCTAATGGAGCTTGAAAACACATAAAAAAGCATAAGGCCATTTTTATACTCAACTGTTTCCATTATATTAATACAGACCTTGGCCAAGAAAGGCCCGGGTGGCCAAATGCGGCCGGTTCGCTGACTGGCACCTCAATATAAAAACCAGACCCGCACCCAAAAGTATACTCAAAAAACAAATTAAGTTTAAATGGAAGCTGTATCTTTAACTAACCTTCCCCCCCCCTTTTTTAAGGTCCCTTCAAAGCCTACCTGTGCCCAGTTTATCTAAATCTGCTCAGTAAATGACATCACAGCTATTTATCTAACTGTAGATGGGAAAATGCTATTTCAAATGTAAATATACCTGTAATATTGTGATGTCACCAGAACCATGTCACAAAGGCCTTTACTCAGCAGATACTGTGTGACCTAACATTACTTTAAAAGACCCGCAGAGGTTTCATCTTCAATTAATTATGTTTATACGTACAGAATAAAATTATAAACATACGGATAGGTGGCAAGACATGTAACAATATGTATTATGAGACATAGGTCATCAGCCTGCGTCCCATTGAGACACATCCTGAAATGAAGGTTTTACTATGAGTATTATGTGGGGCCTTCCTCAGGTGTTAAAACTGACCCTGTAACTAAGCAACAAAGCCTGTCAGGTTTCAGCAGAATTCAGGCTGTTGGCTTCCTTATTTTTTCTCCTGGTTTCAATATTTATTTCTATAGAGGAAAAAAATTTACAGACAAAATTTACTTTTTTAGACTCTGTTCTTTCGGGGCCATATTTGAATATTATTTTTTACAAACACTTTAATTTTCCTTTAATTTTTCTTCTATCGCAGTCAAATAATACAAGATGTTCAAAAATTCTAAAATTGCACTCACCTAAGGCCCAGTACGATACTTTCTCCAGCAGAGAATGATTGGTGTACAATGCATGCATATACATAAAGTGAATCATGAGTTCAGCCAGCACCCACCACAATAGTAACCGGACTGCATTCAAAGTAAATAAATAGATACAGGAGCTCGGTTTATCGTATTCTTGGCTCTGTATCTGAAAAAAAAATAATAAAAATGACAATTTCAGTCTGGAAATGTTACTAGATGTGTCCCTAAATGAATAACTGTTGGAACTTACTGCCATCTAGTGTCTCGTAATAGTAGCACATGGTGATAAAAATCACTGCAATAAGAATACCTGTTAATATCAATGCCCTCAACTAATATCAAGCACACATTTAAAGAAATATTTTGCATTAACATCTGAAACCAAGATTTAAGTTTTTTTTTTAAGTAAATTAGTCTAAGGCCGGACCCCACTAGCAGAGCAAAGAAGCAATAATCGCAAAGCCGCCCCATCATGCGCGTTTCTGTGTGCACGCTGCATTCCTGATAATATTAGACTATCAGAGTGCATGTGGTACGCACCAAAAATGGTGATTGCATCCACCAAGTAGTGGTGCTGTACAAAAAGGCTACCACAGGCATGTGGCCCCGCAATTGGATCACAAAACATGATCTGAAACACATTAGTGGGACCTAGCTTTCAATAATCATTTTAGTAATGGGACAAAGAGGGGCTAAAACAGTTATACGATTTAATCCCACAATCCCCCTACTGAAGAGATGGGGTATAGGGTTGGAAGTATAAGGTGGGTACACACACTACAGATCTTTAAAAGATAATCAGACAGAATCTTTAGAATTCTGCTTGACATTTTTTAAACATCCCCCTTCATACTGTCCCGAGCGTTCTCCCTATATTAAGTATATATAATGTATAGGGAGAACGTTTAAGACACATTTCCTTCAGCCGCATTTCCTGTTCAGGATCAGTATCTCTCCTCCAAATCTTAAGCGACACCTCCTTCCGGACCTCCAGACTGTCTATAAGGGCAAGCATGCTCAGTAATCACTAAGAGGCACCATTGGAAGAGGGACTTTCCCATCATGCAATTAACATGATTTGCATGAACACTGTGTCCATTCCAGTTATAGCAAAACTGCACCTAGCAGAAGATAGTTTAGATTGGATATTTAAAGATAACTATTGTTTCAGTATAGACGTCCTTTTATACCTGTTACCTTAAAGTAAATGTGCAGAAAGTTATGGGGTGCAGTTTGTTCCCAGATCATTTTGTAACAAAAAACACACTTCGTGACCAAAAGAAATTCAGTGGTAACAAAATACATTTAGTGAACAAAAACCAACATGTTGGGGACAAAACTATATTTAGTCGACCAAAATAAGTTTGGTGGTAACAAAACAAATTTAGTCAACAAAAAACAACATTTTGGTGACAATACTATATTTAGTCGACCAAAAGAAATTCAGTGGTAGCAAAATACATTTAGTTAATAAAAAAAACAATATTTTGTTTAGAATACTATATTTAGTCGACCAAAGAAATTTGGTGGTAATACATTAAAGGGCATGTCCACCCTTATTAACAACTTTTGTCCATTAATAGAATACCCTCCCCCAGCCCCAACCACTATAAAAATAAAGTGACCAGATCTTTACTTACCTTCCCTCTCTCCTCCGACGCCTGCAAGCAAGGGGCGGGACCACCAGCCGCGTCTGTGATTGGCTGAGAGGCAGCCAATCACGGACGCGGCTGCCGGCTTCTCAGAATGCCGGGGGAGAGAGGGAAGGTAATTAGAGTTCTGGTCACTTTCTTAAAATAATTTTTTTGCGGTTGGGGCTGGGGGAACATATTCTATTACATGGGCAAGGGGTTTTATGCTAGGGGGAGGGATAACAAAACGGGAGGGAGAGGGAGGGGGAGAAGGGCTGCAGTACGCATGCCAAACTTCTCCCGGAGGCCAGGTAGGAGGCAGAGTCCTATATGGACTCTGCTATCCTCCTGGTGGGCAGTTTTTGGGACTTTGGGGGGGGACTACAGGAGAACCATATGGAGCTGGGATGTGAGGTAAGTATTAAACTACACTACATGATGGGGCCAGTAGTGGGGGGGGATTATAGTTTTGGGGGTGGACATGCCCTTTAAGTCAACAAAATACAACAATTTAAGGAACAATTTAAAACAGTGGACGGAGATGTGGGGCGTCTAGGCTCTACATATGTCCCCCCTCTAAGGGACCCCACCTTCCACCCAGGTATTCACTGAGGTATATATGATAATTTAGAAATCAGACAGGAGAGACCGTGAAGAATGGCCAAGACCAAGTAAAACAAAAAATAAAAATCTTACAATTTTTATGCTGGCTGAAAAGTAACGCATCCACTGTGCTAGACTCAGAACAAGGTAGTAATTCTTAATTTGTTTCAACTGTTAATATGTTTCAATAATTTAGATAAGTAAATGTTGTTAGGAGGACAGACAGTAAAGAAGGGAATGTACAGTAAAGAAGAAGAAAATGTATAACAACACAGTAGATAGCTAGATAACGGTACCTCAACCCGTGGGTCCCTTTTTTCAATAAGTATGTTAAACAAGATGATGTATAATATTTTTATCTCCCTTTACTCTGTCACCCTGCTTGTTATATTTGAAAAAAAAAATGCAATAAAAATGATTAAACAAAAAAAAATACAACTGTAGCACCAAAATGTATATTTTGATGACCAAAATCTTTTTTGTGAACAAAATGTACAGTGGATTGAAACAGAATATTTTTTGTATACAAAAAGTGGTGAAAAGTAACATTATGCTGGCAAAAAGTAAAATTTGTAGACCAAATACATCTTGTAGCAGAAGTGTATGGTTTTTGTACACGACATGTTTCGGACGTGAAGTCCTTTATCACACATGGTTTCAGAGCAGGAAGCAGGAAGTGCAGGGGACCTGGTGATGCTGCTGCCATATCACACACAAAAATGTAAATATCTTCAAAACTATGCAAAATATACAATGAAAAATTGCAAAAATTCTCAGGAGAGCAATTCCTATCTATTTACCTAAAGTGATTTTTGGACCACAGTTCCCCTTTAATGTTTCTGAAATCCATTTTACCACAATCAGTAGAGCAAAGTAAAATGGTAAAAAAATAAATAAATAAGGGGAAAAAATATACAAAGTCCGGTGTGTGGGGAACCTAATGTGGCAAATCCAAAAGGTTCATTTGAAGGTTACTAATAAACGTATCATTTCACTAATTCACTGAACTTTTGACCGAATATAAAAAATGGGCCAAATGTATAAAACGCACAAAATTTACAAATTTGGTCTACAGAAATAATTTGGTGAACATAATTGCTCTACAGAAATTATTTGGTGAACTGAATTGACAAACTTGTTTTGCAAATATCATTGGGTGAACAAATTAGTTTTACATAAATAAATTGGTGCATGGAAACGTCAGACTTTTTATGGAAATTATTTGGTGGACAAAATTGTTCCACAGAAATTATTTGGTGAACAGAATTGATAGTCTTGTTTTACAGACATTATTTGGTGAACAAATTCATTTTACAGTAATTATTTGGTGAACATAATTGACAGACTTGTTCTACAGAAATTATTTGGTGAACATTATAAGATTGTTGTGTTTTATAAACATAGGGGCCAATGCAGAACCAGAAGCAACACTTGATACAGGACTGCTCAGTCCGAAACATGTTGTGTGTTTTGCTCCAATAAAGAGCACCATTTGCAACTACAATTGTGTTGTGTACTAAGACCTCTTTGCATGCTGCACAACATCCTCTTTTTTTTAACCAGAAGCAGCATTACTAACCTTTGCGAGATCCCACAATGTTGTAAATCCCTTTGCAAAATCGCGGGATCCCGGTCAGGTAAGAAGCACCGCTCTGTGCCTCTGTCTTAAAGGCATTAAGTTCTGTGCTACAAGGTAGAGCAAAACTCAAGGCTGCCTATATTACATAGGCTTTGCAGCGGTCAGCGCACACCAACAGAAGAGGATGAGGGGGGCCCCGCTATTTATTGTCCATAAAAAGAAAATAAGTACTGTGACATTTAGTAGTATTTTCTTACAGCAGAGATTAAAGGAAACGTTTTCCATTTACCAGAATTTATTTCGGTAATGCATGACAATTACCATTTTTAAAGGGGAAGTGTATCAAATACCAGATATTTCTTATTAAAAAGTTTAAAGGGAAATTTATTATGGGCCAGAGAGTCATTAATTGTACACATTTTTTGGGAAGGGATTAAAGGGAAAGCAAACAATTTAACAGTTTATATTTTTTTTAACAAAGGGGAAGCTTGCTATTTACTATTACCATTACCAAACATTACTCTTGGTGCACAAAATTGCATTTTTGTGACAAAAGTATGCTTGTTTTTCGTTAGTTCATTTTGTGTACAAAAACCATACACTTATGCTACAACATGTATTTGGTCTACCAAATTTACTTTTTGCCAACATGTTACTCTTTATAAATTTTTGTATACAAAAAATATTCTGTTTCAACCCACTGTTCATTTTGTTCACCAAAAAAGATTTTGGTCATCTAAATATATATACTTTGGTGCTACAGTGTTTTTTTGTTGACTAAATGTACATTATGTCGACTAAATATAGTTTTGTCACCAAAACATTGGTTTTTGATGACTAAATATGTTTTGTAAAAACCGAATGCCTTTTGGTTGACTAAATATAGTTTTGTCACCAAAACATTGGGGTTTTTTTTATGACTTAATATGTTTTGTTACCACGGAATTTATTTTGTTCGACTAAATATATTTTTGACACCAAAGTTTTTTTTTAGCCCCCTGCCCCGCCGCTGGCGGAGAGAGGAAGGGAAGGGCCCGCTATGAGGGGTGGAGGCACCCTCTCCATCTTCTTTCTTCAGCTATCTACTGCGATGGCATCTGAAGTCCGCAGCGGAGTGCACCTCTTTATATAGGTTTGCAGAAAACCCTAATCTGTTTCTGATTGGTCAATTTTTTAATGCTTGGTTTACATGCTTTACATTAACCAATCAGATTCCATCGCAGTAGATGGCTGAAGAAAGAAGCGGCTGGCAACATTGGCTCCGCTGAGGCCGGCTTTATAAATGGAAGCGGCGGTAACGTTCAGATAGCCATAAAAAGATAACTATTCATTAACTTTTCGCGGGCGTTTCCCGCCCATTTATAAATCACCGAAAACACGATTTTTGTGAAAATGGCTGGAATAACGGCTGAGATATATATCGCGGCGATGGCGCTCGCTGTTATGAATACGGCGATAGCGCTGTTTTCGCGGCCGCAATGTGCGGCGGTAATTTTTGGGTGCTATTTTCAGCCCTTTATAAATATGCCCCTAACTCTGTTACATAACATACATACATAGCATAGTAACTCTTTAGTTGCCACCATTCCAGCGGATTATCCAATCATTCACTTTCTGTATAATGAGGTATCCAAGTTGGTTTTTCCTGGCTATGCAAGGCTCTGGGTCAGGGATTTCCAACCTGCAACCCTACAGATTTTTTAAAACTACAACTCCCAGCATTCCTCCATTGCAGAAGAAACCAAGGAATACTGGGAGTTGTAGTTTTCCAACATCTGGAGGGCCGCAGGTTGGACATCCCTGCTCTGAACAATAGAGAAATACATTGTTAGTGGATATATATTTAGTTATCAGATCATCTCATCATTGGGGGACACTTATAATTAATGTAAGTAACAGGGCTGTGATAATTACAACCGGATTGTATTTATACTGCAGTAATTCTGACAGCCTTGCTGCATGATTTCAATGTACAATGATTTCTAACTGCCCTTTGCTGTTTGAGAGTGCTTGTCAGGTAATGGTGGGACTAGTAGTGTAACTACATATGTATTAGAATTGCTCACAATTTTGCAGGCTATTTGACTAAAGTAAAGCAAATTCAGGTTCTGAGAACAAAAATCTATTTTTTATCAACTAGCCACTTACTTGCAAATCTAAATACAAAGGCAAGACCTGCCAGTTTGACTGCTCATTACAAACTGAGCTTCTTTGAAAATTTCATGAAGTTAACACCCCCCACCCCCCCAAATCTGATTGGTCCAGAACAAATCTTAAATCTGATTGTCTCTTGTATTATTTACCAATCATATGTCGGGGGTGTGCCAAGGAGACAGTATAAAACAGCCAGAGGCCTTCAGCAAGTCCTAGTTCTGATTTAGTATCAGAGCTGCTAGTTTGTGCTGCAAGCATAGCAACTGTCAGAGGTTTGGTGCCTAACTGGGCTTTTTAAATGCGCAAGTTTTGGTGCCTGGTAGTTGCAGTGTGGAGGCTCTCTGTTTTGCTACATCTAATTTATCATTGTTTGGTGCTTAGTTTATAAAAACAAGATTTGTATAGTTAGCTCAGAATTTAGTTGCTATGTATGAAGCCTGAATTTTTCTCAGCCTGATCAAATTCCACTGGCTTTGAACAAAATTATTGTTGGTGTAGTTAAATTATATCTCCCACCATTTCCCCTAAACACACTCTATAATAACAGAGGGCAGCCAGGGAATGGTTGGAGTTGTATATTGGAAATATATAGAGAACTACTGGTTAATCAGGTAAAACACATGCAGCCAGGCTGAGTCAGAATGATCACAGTATAAAATACAATTAATTTACAATAATGCAGCCCTGCTAATTACATTATCTGTCTGTCATGCGCTGTATAATACAAGGTTTGTTACCATATAACTTTCATTTATGGCTTTTACATGTGTGTGGGGAGAGATGGGATAAAACGTTTTTTCTTTGATTACCGAGTTGTTTCTGAGAGTTTTACTCAGTATTCCCAGGGAATAACTAGAAGATTTATTGACTTTATTAATAATTATCAGTGGGACTAGAAGAGACGTCTTGGAACTTTCTCCCATGATTTGCCAGTACACGTGTGTCCTGCTTACTCTTAAAGGGTATGTACACTGGACTTTTTTTTTTTAATTGGCCATTATTGAAACTTTGATTCATCCCAACTATCACTGTATCATATTGTTGTTTATCTGCCCCCTATTTCATTAGATATCCAATCTGAAACATCTTACGTTTTAGCATTTCTGAAAGCAATTTTGCTGTAGCTGGAATGGTTTGACAGGTGGTGTGCTGTATGCTGTATGCAGTTTTGACAGTTGGTATGTGGAAAAATAGTCAGGTCAGTGGTCAGAGCCTAAGCAAAACAAGTATTGTATTGAAGGCATGCAGCAACACACACACCTCAGAGTAAGTGCTACTTACACGTATGTATTTATAGATTAAAATGACTCAAAGTCATTTTTACAGTAAACATACACTTTAAAGTTCATACATACCTGCAATCGCGGGTCGGCAATAATCGTGCCATGTATAGGCACTTTATAGGGCAAAACAGCCGCTCGTTCGGAGATCTGCCCCGGCCGGTCGGGGCAATGATCCACGGCTGATAAAGTTCTCATACACGGCACGATTATCGGCTGAAACGCCAATTCATACACATCGTGCGTCGTGGGTTGGCACGCACAATTGCATGCGTGTAGGAACCTTTACACATATGGCCATATTTATAAAAGGGTTAGTTAATTTATGATTGCAGTCGTAAATGTACAATCGCAATCGTAAATATATGTTCACAATCGTAAATTTAAGACCGAACCTTGATTAATTAATCGTAGAATACCGCATGGTAGTAAACTACCGCAATGGTATTCTATGGGGATCATAAATCTACATTTAACGATCTTAAATTTATGATACCGATACTGACCAGCTTTATAAATATGGCCCATAGTGGTAGCGTCTGTGCTGTTTATAGTTAGAGGGATATGGTAATTTACTTCAAAGGGAGGACCGTGGATATGGTAATTCACAGCAGTAGGAGGGCGTGACTATACATGCCATTCACTTTGATTGACAGTTTCTCCCTCTGAATCTTTAAAACTTATAAATCTAATATCTACAAAACAGGCGGACGAATTGGATAGAGAAACACATGTTGGGGGTTGGGATGAATTATAGTTTAATAGTATGAGGTTTTTAAAAGTTTGAATTTGGACACTATAGTTGCCCTTTAAAGGGTATGTCCACCCCCCAAACTAACTTTTGATATGTGACAGGGAATTGCAATAAACCTCAAGCTCAGATGGTTTATAGCACACCCAGCTGTCCCTAAATGTACTTAACAGTCTTCTTTCCCCCACAGCCTTCTGCTTAAAGGGTATCTTTACTAAAAAATTTCAAAGATAGTACCTTTAGATACAGCAATTTTCCACTTAATAATATGTAACCCATGCTTGACCTCTTTGCCTGCCTGCCAGCACACTTTCTGCAACATTTAAGAGAATCAGCAGAGAAAAGACAGCAGGGGGAGGGAGGGGGAGATGTTTAAGCAGAGCAATGTCCATGGTGTACATAAGTGTCGCAGACACTATAAGAAGGCAGTGAGTAAGGGAGGGTGGGGAATTAGGAGCACTCGCTAAACATTAATAATTTAATGACAAAGCAAGCACAGATAAATATGTGAGTACCATCATTTTACTTGTCTCAAATTGTAGTTTCAGAAAATGTAGTTTCGGTGAGTATAGTGACCCTTTAACTTCCATGCCTTAGCCAATCACAGGAGTGGATGCCGGTCAAGCCCCTCCTGCTTGACTTCCATGCACGGAAAAGGCATGGAAGTTAAGCAGAAGGCAGCGGGGGAACGGAGGCTGGTAAGTACATTTGGGGACAGCTGGGAGTATATAAACCTTGTGAGGTCAAGTTTATAGCAATTCCCTGCCACATACCAAAAGTTAGTGTGGGGGGTGGATATACCCTTTAAAAAGCAGAATAGTAACACAAATCAAAATCGCCCATTTTAATGACCTACCTGTTTAGTAAACTGATTGTAGGTTATGATTGGACCATTGTGAAACACAGGGTAATAAAATACATAGACCAACATGGATGGGAAGGAGTAGGAGATCTGGGAATTTAGCTTCTGTTTAGAGGAATATTCCAGACTAAAACTTGTATAATATAAAGAGCGCACAGTCAGAGTGAACAGCAGTAAATAATATTCATTTTCACTGGCGTACCATCCGCGCTGAAAAATACAATATAAATATGATTAGTTCTATACAATTTTTGGACTATAGCTTTGCACTTAATTTAATTTTGAAAGTTACCGTAAATGTCTTTATTATAGTTTTTTAAAAAGATATATGTATATACAATTTCTATCAAAGACGGAGAACTCCATGGACTTCAATAAAAACATTAGTAGGTTTGTGCACCTACGCGTTTCGGCCCAATGGCGGCCGTTTTATATATATATATATATATATATATATATATATATATACACACACATTACACAAAACACTCCAGTACTCAACTACACATACTATTATAAATGAATTGGGTAAAAGAATTAGACATGTATGCAAGCAATGAAGGGTAATCGCCTGCACTGTAGTTCAAATGGATACCTATAGTTACATTGTTTGTAAAACATGTTCAAGATGATGCGCCACTCCAAGGCAGTATCCAAGCATCAGTCCTAACCTAGTGAGAAAAATATACATTCCCTGGTGGGCAATGTATCAGTATGGACATATTCAACCCAAAGTTTACTGCCCAGCTGGGTGTTTTTTATTGAGCTTACATGCATAGAGGAGGTGACTTATGGAACCTTGAATGTTCCCTAAGCCCCCTTCTCTGCAAATAAAGGGGAATATCGTCTTACTGGTAGATTCCAATTTTAGTTTTAGGTGCTAATTTACCCTTTAATCTAGTTTTTAGGCTCCATTACCATAACCAGATCCTTAGATCTACTAGAGACATCTGAAGACACAAAGACTAATCCAACACTGAAAAACAAGTGTTCTACACTTCGGACAATAAACCAATGGTTCCTCCGGACCGAGCTTTCGGCTCTTCCGACTGGTCGGCCAGGAGTAAATGTACTTTAACGTGGGAGTGACCAAAAGAGGGTGTGGCTAAAATGGTGGTGCACAGAGCTCACCACTATCCTTTTGGGAACCCCTCCCTTGGAAAGATACAAAGATTTTGATTGCATAAAACTGGTTTCTATTTACACACATTAATATAGGGCTTATCTCTTAAACATTAATAACAAATGTTGCAACATTTTGATATTTATATTACCTGCATATTTTCCACAGATTTTATATGCAGTGTGAATAGCATTATTATTGAGCTCAGCCATACTAAAAGAGGAATTTTCAGCTGAGCAATTAAAAACGATACACAGACATTCAGGAAAATTAGTGCCAAGCCTTTGGATTCCAGGACTAGCCAGCAAGCCACTATACCATACACCATTAGGAACCATGGGTGAATCTGTAAAGAGGAATGAAAAAGAATGTAAGTTTGATCGTCGCTATTAAAGGAGAAGATAAGGCAGATATGCAGAAACTAGGATGACTGCAGGTACTGAGGCTACATACACTATGGCACACTGACATTTTTCGTCAAAGACCACGTGTCTGGTTGAGCTAAACCAGTGATGGCGAACATTTTAGGGACTGAGTGCCCAAACTGCAGCCCAAAATCCACCGATATATTGCATAGTGCCAACACGATAGTTTAACATGAATAATGAGGTTTTACTTCAGAAAAAAACAACTCAAAACAGACAGATACAGTAGATATATAGACTTTGATTTGCGGTTGGATTGCACCTACTGATTATTGGAAATTGCCAGCCTTGGTGTGCTAGAGTGAAACTACACTTGATCTCTCTTGTTACCAGAAAGACCACGTCTCTCTGCCTTTCTGGTGAATTCTGCTGTGCATGAGTGCCCACAGCAAGGGCTCTGAGTGCCACCTCTCCCATGCGTGCCATAGGTTCGCCACCACTGAGCTGACCTAATGGTTGTACTGTGTTAAGGAGGCCATAAAAACACCAATATTCATCATATGATCACAGAATTTTATGGTTGAAATTGGTCTAATAAAAAAACATTTTCTGATTGCCCAACAGGAAAGAAAATTGGAAAAAAAACAGGCAATCTCCATAACCAATCCAACAATCGTACAATATCGTAATATTGGTGCGTGTATGGCCTCCTTAAAGGACATGTCCACCCCATTTTTTATTTTTTTTCTGTAGTGTGGGTCTCTCTCCCCCCCCAACTGCTATAGTAATTTGTCTAAAAACTACCCCGATCATTACTAACTTTGCCTCTCTCCTCCAACGTTCTGTCACGGCCCTCTGCTTGCATGAAACTGCAAGCAGGGGCCAGACCGACAGCCGCGTTCGTGATTGGCTGAGAGGCAGCCAATCACAGAAGTGGCTTCTGGCTGTACAGAACGCTGAGGAAAACAGGCAAAGTAAGTATAGATAGGGAGAGTTTTTAGACAAATTACTATAGCGTTGGAGTTGGGGGAGGGAGCACTACACTATAGAAAAGGGAAGAGCAAAATGGAAAGGAGGGAGAGGGAGGGCTGCACTGAGCATGTGCAAATTCTCCCGGAGTCCTATATGGACTCAGCTAGGCTCCTGGTGGTCAGTTTTCTGGACTTTGGAGGGACATTGCAGTAGAACCATTTGGAGCAGGGATGTAAGGTAAGGATTTTTATACACTACACAGTGGGGCCAGTAGTGAGTTAAATTATAGTTTTGGGCGTGGACATGCCCTTTAATTCCCATCTTAAAGATAACCAATCAAATTCTTAATCAGTAGTCTGGCTAAAGG
The DNA here is from genome assembly GCA_019447015.1 of Hymenochirus boettgeri. Lineage (NCBI taxonomy): Eukaryota > Metazoa > Chordata > Amphibia > Anura > Pipidae > Hymenochirus > Hymenochirus boettgeri. The sequence goes on along the minus strand of CM033473.1, from coordinate 22,123,686 downwards.
GAATATTGGTTCAAGGTTGGCCCCCAGTTGACGCTGCCTTTGACTAAAAATAAATAACTCATTGAAATCCTTTGCGACAATTGAAGTCAGAAGATATGTTTCTGCTGTAAATATTTGGAAAGGTTATTTATCATCTTCACCGCAATAGAACAAAACAATTACTAAACAACCCAAAACAGGATGAAGTTACACATCATTGATTTTTATGTCAATACACAGGGATTTAATTACATAATAAAACATATTTCATTTTTCATTATTTAAATCAACCAACATCAAGTCCTACACAATGATTAATGGTCTGTGTGCAACATTGTAATAAAAACACAAAACTCAACAGTGGGGAAATCTAAAATCTCCCATATCTTTGTATTTTGAAAACCATAGTAGTAGGTGTGGATACAGCAGCCAGAAAGTAATGATATTCTGGATTCTAGAACCTATTTTTTGTATAATACAATAAAAACAAATGCAATAGAAAACAATACCTTCTACTACCTCATCTTGACCACCCATACTATCCTTTTGCCAGAAAAAAAATCATACAAATTATAGAGCCTTTGGACTCCATTTTCAACTGAAGCAGTACAAATCACATGTCATTAAATTGGCGGAGCCAAGGACTGGGGCTTTGAGCAGTAAAGACAAGGATAAATGATCACTGGTTCGGCTTAGTCCAAATCATCAACCAAATACCTGGGTATTCCTAAGGAGGCAGAGTCTCCAAAGGGCCACCTCAATGCCCCTACATAGTAATGAGAAAGGTGGGTTGTGTTCATTGTGCTATACAGTTAAATATGGTAAACATTTCAATAGTGAGTGAACAGTATGTTGGTTTACCTGGAAACTTCACAATCTTACCGTGACGTTTCAACAGAGATGGAACTATAAAATGTAGATTCTATTTTCAACTATCGCCCTGTGTATGGGCACCCTAAAGAAACCAGCATATTACACTTGGGCTATTGTTGAAAAAGCAACGGTACTCTTAAAGGGTATCTCCACTAAAAAACATGACATTGGCTATTATAGCAGTTTATAGCAAGATTAACTCATACCCGGAATCTCACCTTACTGTGTGCCATATTTGTTCCGATCTGCTGCTTCTGCTGTAGCAGTTGTCTGATCCTCCTCTTTGACATGCCCGCCTGCCTCTTATTCACCTGACGCTCATGCTCCCGTTGGACATGCGCACTAAGTCCCTTCCATAGTCGGGACTAGCTTACCCCACATCTACTGCCAACAGCGAATGGAGACGTAGGCGTCTCGTTCCCATGGCAACAAGAGCTATTGGCTATTCTGTTCTCTTGTGCTGCCGAAAATAGCAGCTCTGTCTATAAAAAATGTAAAGTGTGTTTTGGGCATGTTTATTTCTTAGGGACAGGGTCAGGCTACACCCAAACATTTATTAGCCTTTGTCCTCTTGCAGGTTAAGGTTCGTACACACGTGTGATCACAGGTCCCTACCCGCCGTGTGTAGGCCCTTTATCGTCCGAAACGGAGGTTCGGTCAGGGATTGTTGCCTAAACGACCTGACGGATCTCCGAACGACCGTCTGTTTTGGCCGATAAAGTGCCTACGCACGGGCCGATTAGCAGCCGAAACATTTGTTGTACACATCATGCGTCACGGGTCGGGACCCGCGATTGCACGTATGTACGAACCTTTAAGCTGGGTACACACAGTACAGATCAGTGAAAGATGACAGACAGGATCTGCAAGATCCTGTCTGCCATCTTTCAAAGATCTGCATACAAACAGTCCCGAGCATTCTCCCTATGAACATCATAGGGAGAACTCTCGGGACTGTGTGTTTCCATTGGCCACGCTAGACTCCTCTATAGGGAGTCTAGCACGGCCGACGGATATTTTCAGTCTTTCCCGAACAAGCGTTCGGCGGCCGTACACTCGTTCATAAAATGAAGGTTTTATGAACAATACCAATAAAGCTCCGATACTGTCGGATCCGACAGTATCGGGGCTTTATCGTTATTGTGTGTACCCAGCATTAGTCTCTCTATGCACAGATATGTGGGTGTGGCAGAAATCATGAATATGCATGTGATGATGCATATTGTAGCAGACACACCCCCCAGGAGCTAGCACAGCTTCCAGAAGCTGCTGCAAAGGAACAGAGGTGATTTGTTGAAGAAACAAAAGATAGGGGGTGGGTTGGGGGAAGGTGTACTTTCATATTAAGGGTGGGGTAGGTCAGAGCAGGCCACTTTTGTAAACTACAAGTCTCCTTTTAAGGGTCAACTCAAGTTACACATCCTTAAAAGGCATGTAAAACAAAAAACTGGTCACATGTTTGTTACCTGCCCCCAACTCCTACTGATATATTCAACACATTATTAGATGTATTATTAATCAGATATTTAAAGAGACACTAAACAGATTTTATGTACTCTGTTTTTAAGTACATAAAATCTGTTTCTATTATTCACAGGGAGGTGAGAACACTTATTCCCACCTTTCTATGAATAATAAAACGCCCAGTCTCTTTCTCAGGTGTCAGGAGCGCTGTCCTGACCGAGCACCTTTCTTCTGTGCATGCGCACCAATACAAAAGATATGCGCGCGATCGGGCAGAGTGGCTGACAGCTAAGGTGCAGCCGCAAGTGGAGCGGCGGTAAGGTAAGTTCGGCAGTGTCCCCTGGGCGTTCTATTATTCACAGGGCGATGAGAATAAGCATTTTTTTAGGTACCTATAATTACCAGTTTAGTGTACCTTTAATAGAGATGTTCGAACTTCGCAAAATCCTGTCCACTCCAGGATCCGCGAATTTTCGAAAAAATTCGAAAATCCCCGAGCGGACCCGGTAAAATGAAAAATATTTTCAAAATTACGAGATTTCTCGTATTCTCGAAAATTTTCGAAAATTACGCGCTTCGCCGTTTTTTTCGAAAATACGAGTAATCCTCGTAATTTCGAAAATTTTCGAAAATACGTATTTACGAAAATAAGAGACATCCTCGTAATTTAGAAATTTTTCGAAAATACGGATTGACGAAAATACGAGAAATCTCATAATTCCGAAAATTTTCGAAAATACAAGAAATCCGCGGTTCGGAAGTTCAGAAGCCGGAAAATCCGGAAAAATCCACCGTTCGCGAACGGGATAAATCCGCGGCGGATCCGCGAACCAGCCATCCCTAACCTTTAAGTATAATTTCTGCGCATACCCGCCAATACAAAAGATATGCGCCTTACTAGTGCTTCACTCGGCTCCTTCTCAGCTGTCAGGAGCGCTGTCCTGACCAAGCCCTATCTTCTGCGTATGTGATTCAATACAAAAGATATGCACAAGATCAGGCAGCGCGGCTGACAGCTAAGGAGTAGCCGAGTGTGGAGCACAGGTAAGTTCGGCAGTGTCCCCTGGGCATTCTTTTATTCACAGGGAGGTGGAAATAAGCATTCTAATCTCCCTGTGAATAATAGAAATGGATTTTAGGTACCTATAATTACCAGTTTAGTGTCCCTTTAAGTATGATTAAGTATTAAGTAAGCTGGCACTCCATGCAGTCAATCAAGGCTATGACTGCTGACATCACAACAATTTACTGCCTGCAAAACTCCTTTTATTTGCAAAACAGATTGGAACAAAAAATCCAGTTGGGTTACCCAGTCCACCAGTTGACGGATGCAGAATTATTCTATTTCACAGTAAAAGGTCGATTTCCCATGGGTTTCACCTCGTAAAAAACAGTAGAAGATATTCTGGCAACCTATTCACATTATGTTTCTATCAATTCACTGCATCCACCTGCCTGTTAGTTACACCCCCTGTCTGCTCATATATGCAACATGTCAACATTTACTAACCGAACACTAAACAGCCCAGACCTGTTCTACATAGAAAATACATAGAAAAAACTTTCACACATAAATATTTTCCAAATTTATATACGGTCATGACATCCAGCTGTCTACCCAATTTCTACCTAAATATTCACCTATGTAAAGTCAGGAAATGTCTCTCCCTACAGTAAATCCTCCAGTTTCTCACCCGGGGATCATATAAGTGGTAACTGTACATGGCCATGGTTTGCTAAGATTTGGGGGGATTTTTTGGCAAGGTCAAGACAAATGATGTTTATTTACTTGTAGAAATGGACCCAAACCCGGTTCAGAAGCAGATTTCGTGGATTTACCAGAACTCCGACACTGCACATTTTTCCAGATTTTTCCAAACCGTGGAACTATTTTCGAAAATTCTCAAACAGTCGAAAATTTTAAATTTCTAGAAAATTTAGATTTACAAAATCGAAATATTTCTACATTTCTAGAAATCCCCGGACCGTTTCCCAGCGCCCGGAGCCATTTACAGTAAGTTACATTGCTATTTATACGTTCATTTTAGGTGTAACTTTCGGATTTTTTAATTCCCACTGACTTCAATGGGTCCACTTGTGGATTTTCAAAGTTTTTGGAAAATCTGCAAATCTGCAAGAAGAACAGATTTCAGTCATTTTGTCCATCTCTATTCACTGGCTCCTTGAAGGCTTTACCGTTTAAATCCACGCTGTAATCTGCATATTACTAAAATTGGTCTACACATGATCAGGGACTATCGAAATGTGAAGGGTTAAAGAGACACTATTATCCCCAACATATTGTTATTTATCGCTACATTGAACTTCTTTTATTCCTTTATTTGTTAAATAATGAACACTGATCATTATCAGGGCGTTGTAAAGTCTTGCTTCTAAATTACCTGTGCCCCTACAGTTTTAATAACAGGAATGCCAGTGCTTAATATGACATTAAAGCAAGTTAATGAACTTTCTTGTACAAATCAGATTGTTTTGTTTCATTAGCAGACTCAGGTTTTTAATAACTTTTAAGCTGCCTCATTAGGCACAAGGTGAAACGGCGCTCAGAGGTGCTGGTAATCAAAAGAGAGAGTATTGTATAAATAGAGACTACTGGGGCCATTAGTGTCAGAGTGCATGCTGGGAAGTACACAATGTTTCATATACATAGAGGGTATCAGGGACGCAGGAATCTCCTATAGTAAATTATTCTAAAAACACTTGCAAAGGGACTTGGATTACAAAGGAACAACCAATCAATCATTTCCATACCTTTCCGAAGCAAAGTCTGGAGAACTGTGAAACGAACACATGTCCCAGCAACAAACATAGTGCAGGCCAACGAGCCCACTCAGTCCAGAAACTCCATTCAAAGTCTGTTGAATCCTTGTAAAGAAAGAAATAAAAAGTCATTATTAAATCCTGTACCGTAGAGATTAAACACAAACAAATCACAGCCAATGACGGAATGCAAGTCCCCTAGATGTCTCCTCTGAGCATGTGCAAGCTTGTAAAAGAGCTTGTAGAGAAGACTAAAACCTTTTAAGAGGCAGAGGGAATGGGGAGAAAAACATTTCCCAGTCCTACACCTGTAAGCTTTCTAACTATTGTGGTTTTGAGGTTTTCGGGAGTGATTTATCTATATTTTTTAACAGATCAATCATTATGATTGAAACATCTAAAGGTTCGTACACACGTGCTGGCGCGGGTGCTGACCCGTGATGCACGACGTGCACGTTTTGGCCGATATTCCTGCTGTGTATGGGCACTTTCTCGGCTGAAATGGGCACTCAAGATCCGTCCGGCCTGTCGTGCAACGATCCCTGACTAAACGGCCGTTTCAGCACGATTATCGGACGAAACGGGCATTCATACATATCGTGCCTCGGGGGGAAGGACCCGCAATCGCGCGTGTATAAGAACCTTAAGAATCGATTCCTTTCAATCTGCAGTCTGACAGATCCCAGATTATTTGCAGTCTATTGATGGAAAGGCTGATCAGGAATGTTGGAAAATGTCTGCCTGACAGGGGCAGAAGGTAAAAGTGGGGGATTAATGGCTGCATACTTAGTACTACTTTTAGCAATACAATGAATGGCTTGAATGGTTCTTGGTCAGAGTTCTTGGTCAATGATTGATTGTATGTACCATCTGCCATCCATCATTACGTGTATGGCCATCACTGCTTTGTTTGCCGAGGAAATGTATATCACCATGTACCCCCAGCTCTCCCTGGTATTAAAAGAGTAAAATAACTAACTATATATATATATAAATACCAGTACCAGTCCATTTCCCTCAGTTGTACCAGCACAACAGGATTAAGAAGAATTCCTTAAACTCCAATGCAAATCTTCCCATCACACACTGGCTGAAGCCCCACTGATCCCCATTATTAGGGTGTGTTGTTTTTGTGAAGTAGCTAACACCGATGTCTTGCTGCGGGGAGTCTTGTGTTTTATCCTTTGCTACATCTACAAGACATCTGTATAGTCTGTATAGTCTCCCTCTGGTAAGTGTGAACATGGAAGAATAATATACTAAAGAATCCGCTCAAAAAAAACCCCCCAAAAAGCATATATATGTATGTGTATTTATTAGTTCTTATTTGCAAAGTAGGTTAATGGGGCCTTAGTTAATGGTCTGTAATGACCACAACATAAGCTACAATTAAGTTCTTTCATTCCTTTATTTGTTAAATAATGAATACCAATTTCCAGCAGTTTTAATAACAGGAACGCCAATGCTTAATCTGACTAATAGCAAATTAATGAACTTTCTTGTACCAATCAGATCGTTTCGTTTCATTAGCAGACTTAGGTTTTTAATAACCTATGAGCTGCCTCATTAGGCACAAAGTGAAACGGCGCTCAGAGGTGCTGGTAATCAAGAGAGAGTATTGTATAAATAGAGACTACCGGGGCCATTAGTGCCAGAGTGCATGCTGGGAAGTACACAATATCAGGGAGACAACCTTCCCAAGAAAGCAGGAGGTGTCAGCCCATATAAATACCCCAAGGTAATTAGTTACGACCTTACATACTGGGGTTACCTTGATGTGGGTTGAAGGCTTTTTATGTTTATTCATAAAATTCTAAACTAAAATCATAACATCTGTGGTAGAATGGGGCCCACGAATGTCCTGCATCCAACACAAGGTCATAGCAAGCAGGGAAACCAAGTGGGAAAGAGCCCTTGCTATAATTTTTATAATATTAGGGTAACTTACTTTCTTTAGGTTGAAGAACGAAGAATCTGCTTCAAGACTGAATTCCTGAGAAAGTTCTACCTCGTGCCCTATTTCAAAAATGAATATATTCAGCAAATGGCTGGATGATATTTGCAAAGATTAAAAGTCACAAGAAGTGTAAAACAATGTATTTACAGTGATTCATTCATTCACCAAATAGGAAATTAACAAAATACAAACACCAGCCAATGGTAGTTTGTGGGGGAGTTTGGGGGAAGGAATACGGTACTGAAAAAATGACTCATTTTAATCTATAAATACATACATGTAAGTAGCAATTACTCTAAGGTGTATGTGTTGCTACATGCCTTTAATACAGTACCGTACTTGTTTTGCTCAGGTTCAGTATCCCCCTCCCTCTCTTAAATGACTCCTCCATTACTCTGACTTGACTTTTTTTAAACTGAGCATGCTCAGTAATCAATATCATCTAGCGCTGAGAGATGGAATTCCCCAACTATCACTAATCCATTTACAGTTACACCCTTCCAGTTACAGCAAAATCTAGTCAAGTTTATCAAGTTTATTATAAGGTACTTGACGGACAGCTGAAGCATCTTCTGTTCAGATTAGATATCTAAATAAATAGGGAACAGATCAAGTTGGGAAGAATTATAGTTTCCAGTAACAAAAAAAAAATTACAGCAATTTAAAAAAAAAATTCTGTTGTACATACCCTTTAAACGATTAGTTCAGTGTCAAAGTGTAGATTTGCCTTTTAAGCATTAAGTAAAGCACGGGAGGTAAACTAGCTAAGTCTTACCTCCCGCTCTTCACTTAATGTACCAGGAGAGAGGAGTGAACTTACCCACATTGCGATACGCCGCTGGCTCCTGACAGGTCCCGACTGCTTCCGGGTGTAAGTTAACTATAGCGCGCATGCTGGAAGCAGTTGTTGCCTGTCAGAGGATCCAGTGGTGGATTCGGACTGCAGGTACAGTAAGTTCTCTTTTCTCTCCTGGTACATTAAGTGAATAATGGGAGGTAAGACGTAGCTAGTTTACCTCCAGTTCTTCACTTAATGCTTAAAAGGCAATGTACACTTCGACAGTGAACTAATCCTTTAACTATAAAACTTACCAGGTTTTATATTGTAGCAATTTAAGGCTGGATAGACACATTTCATTACTGAAATGATAATCGGCCAGCCCGAAATATTGGGTGGTGCATGTCCAATTTTAGTAGATTTCAACTAGACCTCTATTTGTGTTTTACGAATTACATAATTTAACGTTGGAACCTTGTGGAATTTTAAATAAAATGACATTTTCTATGCACTTTAGAATATAAAATACCCAATGGTTAAAATAGGATTTAAACATGTATTTCTTACTTCTGTTTCTATTCAGATCCTCTGTGTTTAAACAACTTGTTTTGTTGGGCCCAGTTGACCCAGGAAACCATAGCTGGGCCGTAGTTTAGATAATAACCCAGTTTCTCATTAGGTGGGAATCACATCCTTTCTTTGCCCAATGACCCTTTTCTCCAAAAGACATTATTACATCTGCTTATTAACATGTGATCTCACCTCTAGAAGACAAATAGGCTTCATAAAAAGAATATGCGTGGATCCCAATCGAGAGTAAACTATAAATATGGAGCTCCCACGTAGCCAGGCGACTCTCTTTCATCGTTCAGTCTAGGATGATAAGGATTACAGAATAATATAATCAGATAAAATAAGAGGCATAAACACTGACACTGTGCAACATTCTATGGCAGAACACAATATTATCATCACCTGTTATGGCTGCAACCAGTTAGATTATGAAATACAAATACCGGAACTATATGTACATAAGATCACTGTTTTCATACCTTTTGGTGAACATATGACAGCAATTCAGCACCCTCGGATCACTGCCCTATTCTATAGGGGCATATATAGGAGCACTAGTAGCTCAGAGATTGCTGCAAAAATACTGAATATACTCGAGTATAAGTCGAGGGTTGACAACGCCCCATATAAAGCCAGTAGCAGCCAATTCCTTGGCATAGCTGCTCTTCCGGCTCTCCCAACTGTCCCGGCCCGATATAACCTGAGGTAAGGTTTTTAGGCTAATTTTAAAACCTTAAAACCTTGTCTTATAATCGAGATTACATGGTATGTAAAATAGTGTAAAGCTGGCTATACACGAGATTCCTATTGCATTGTGCCAACAGATCACATTGATATCTGTCGGCATACATGTGGTTGGGGCTGCACACAGTGACTGACCAATCACAATACGTGGTATGGGGATCAGTCGGCCATGCAGCAATACAGACCAATAGTATCAGTTCCCTTTACATAAGTTAAGGGAGCCAATACCGCCTGACGGAAATTTTCGGTCTTTTCAGACTGACCGTAATGAAGGTCGTTTGCCGGTATTGCGGTCGGCCGGTCCACAATGAGATTTACCCATTATTGCCAATGTGTGTGGCCATCTTAGCATCTCCAGAACACTAATCTTCTGTTATGTAAATAGGGAAAAGCACAATTGAAATTTTTCAGCAATGCAAAGCAACGAGACTAGTAATGTGAGTAAAAGTAATATGTTGGGAACTAAGTGACATCTCCACCTATCAGAAGGTCCTGTGCCTTCCCTTGAGGCTGGTGGCACGGACAGTGCATGTTACAGCTGCCTACCTTGACTAAAGGCAGGTGAAGAGTTGTACTTCCAGTGGTGCTTTAGGTGTGGGGTCCGAAAACGATGCCGATGAACTACCGCCGCCATTCCTGACAAAGTTTTAGTAGACACCGCAAGATGTTAGATAAAGCTGGGTACACACCGTACAATAATTCGGCCCGACCAACCAACATTTCAGTGTTTCAGTCGGTTGGGCCAAATTATTGTATGGCAGCTCAGACAGATCACCGTCCTTTCCTTCGTCCAAATCAGACGGAAGCACAATCGGACGGGTCAGAAAACCATGACCGATCATCATGATCGGTCACTGTAACTGTCGGACGCGGCTGCTTTTGCCACCACCGACAGTCCTTCCTCCTGGCCTACCAGTCGAAAGTTTTGAACAGTCGGTCAGGAGAAAAATTTAAACTTGTGTACCAGGCTTTAGGTTTCAATTTCATTCTTTAAAACCCAATGATATTTTTTTTTATTATTATTTTTTTCTGTGTACCGTATATTTTCTTTTTATAACCAGGGGATGTGACAATGTTTACTTGGAGGGAAAAAACTTCAGATGATGCCCAATTAGGGGAAAAAATCAATTTTAAGTTTGCGAAGGTAACTTCGCTAATAGTCGGAATTCTGTTTTAGACTTGTTTTGTTTTTCTATTAAACCTTGTTGAAAGTGTTACACTTCTCATTTCCAGAGCCGTACGCAGTGTGACAGCCCTGCTTCCAGATAGTAGATGTGAAAATAAAGCATTGAAACCCCCGCTGCGCCAGAGGATGGCAAAACAGCAACTGAACGAGACTGAACTTCCCTTGCGAGATGCAAACACACTTAAGCTTCAGAACCGAGGAGATGGAGGTAAAAGGATTTACACAAATAGTGGAGAAATGTGTAGGTGTGAGAAAGAATACAACAGTAGGACACTGAGTGGGAGGAAACAGCAGGACGGCTGATGGGTAGAAAACACAATGTGAAATCCAATAGGGAAAATAAACAGTGATAAAAAATAGAATATAATCTGATTGTTTTTTTTACGTACGAAGTCTTAACTCAGAAGCTAGCTCTATGGCAGCTCCCGCTGTGCTATTTTATGAGGACAGCATGACAGGTCTGCCCTCAAATTGTATAAGTTATTGATCATTTCTGAATAATATGTTTGATTTAAGGCTAGAGAGAAATGCAAGCATCATGTATCTTACACACAAGTAGCTGCCAATGTAAAGGGATGTACAAGAGGTGATTACACTTTTACGTATACTTAAAAACGGTGCCTGGGCTACATGAAAACATATCCTAACAAAATACTTTCAAGGAAAATCAATAAAAGTTCTTATTGTTAAAAACGGTGCTAATTTTGCCCCAATTAATCAGATCTAATTTATCATTTGAAAACTAACATCTGATTGGTTGAGGCAAAATTAGCACCATCTTTAACGAAAAGAACTTTATTATGACTAGAGGGAAATGCAAGCACTGCAATGCAATACACAAGAACCTGCCAATACAAAACAATTACAGAATTTGATTGCACCTCATATCCTCACAAAATGTTTTCATTTAGAATATGTTTGATTTAAGACTAGAAAGAAATTCAAACATTTATCTGACACACCAGAAGCTGCCAATATAAAAGAAACTAAACTGCATGAAAACATATCAATACAAAATGCTACGGCTTCTGTTTCTAGCCGGATCCATTACGATGTGAGTAAAGGCATGTGTAATCATCTTTGTACATTGCTTGCATAAAGTGACATAGTCGCTTGTAAATTGCCACAAACAGATTAGTGTAGATTTAAGACAGACTATGTATAGACCATTTGATGGCAAGGCTGAAACATCATCAGTCAGAGCAAATGTAATGATCATTCGGTCAAACTGAATGATCAGCCAACATAATTTTCCGTCATGTCCCATCAGTCTTTGGTCTGATGCAGTTGGAAATCAGATGGCTGCGGCACATAGTGTTTAGAGATATACCATATAATGTGTACAGATATACCATATAATGTGTACAGATATACCATATGCATATAATGGTACCCCTTATAAGATGGAGAGATATACCGATACCATAGAATGTTACAGATTATCCATATAATGTGTCAGATATACCATATAATGTGTACAGATACTAGACCTATATGTGTACAATATACCATATAATGTGTACAGGAGTATACCATATAAGTGTCATAACAGATATAACCTTATAATGTGTAGTCAGATATACCATATAATGTGTACAGATATACCATATAATGTGTCCCTTATCATATGTAGAGATACCATATATGTGTACAGATATACCTATAATGTTTACCAGATTACCTTAAATGTACAGATATACCATATGATGTGTACAGATATACCTTGTAAAAATGTGCAGATATACCTTATAATGTGTACAGATATACCATATAATGTGTACAGATATACCATATAATGTGTACAGATATACCTTATAATGTGTACAGATATACCATATAATGTGCACAGATATACCATATAATGTGTACAGATCTACCATATAATGTGTACAGATATACCTTATAATGTGTACAGATAATACCATTATAATGTGTACAGATTACCATAGATTGTATCACAGATATACCATATAATGTGTACAGATATACAATCATGTGGTAGTAGATATACCTTATAATGTGTAGAGATATACCTTATATTGTAATATATACCATATATGTGCACAGATATACCATATAATGTGTAAATATACCTGTGTGTACAGTATACCATATAATGTGTACAGATATACCTTATAATGTGTACAGATGTACCTTATAATGTGTAAGATATACTATATAATGTGTACAGATATCCCATATAATGTGTAGAGATATCCATATATGTGTGTACAGTATACCATATGATTGTTCAATATACTTATAATGTGTACAGAATATCCCTTATAATGTGTACAGATATACTCTTATAATGTGTACAGATATACCTTATAATTTGTCAGATGCCATATAATGGTGTAGATATACCATACAATGTGTAAAGATACACCATAATGTACAGATTACCATGCAAAGTATACAGATATAGACCATGTTTACAGATATACCTTATAATGTGTACAGATATAAAATATAATGTGTACAGATATACCTTATAATGTGTAGAGATATACCTTATAATGTGTACAGATATACCATATAATGTGTAGATATACCATATAAAGTGTACAAATATACCATATAATGTGTACAGATATACTATATGTGTCCAGATATCCATATATGTGTACAGATATACCATATAATGTGTAGAGATATACCATATGATGTGTAAAGATATACCTTATAATGTGTACAGATATACCTTATATGTGTACAGATATACCATATAATGTGTAGATATACCATATAAAGTGTACAGATATACCATATAATGTGTACAGATATACCTTATAATGTGTACAGATATACCTAATGTGTACAGATATACCTATATGTTACATGATATACCTTATGTGTACAGATATACCATATATGTGTACAGATATACCAAACAATGTGTAAAGATACACCATACATTGTGTACAGATATACCATGCAAATGCAAATGTACGATACCTTATAGCATATATACTATATAATGTGTACCATATATACCATATAATGTGTACAGATATACCATATAATGTGGTACAGATATACCATATAATGTGTACAATATACCTTATAATGCGTACGAATACCATATAATGTGTACAGATATACCTTTAATGGTGTACAATATACCATATAATGTGTACAGATATACCAAACAATGTGTAAACTACACCATAAATTGTGTACAAATACCAGTGCAAAGTGTACAGATATACCTATAATGTGTACAGTTACCATATAATGTGTACAGATATACAATATAATGTGTACAGATATACCTGCAAAGTACAGATAACCTTATAGCAGATATACCATAATGTGTACAGACATATCTTATAATGTGTTACAGATATACCATATAATGTGTACAGATATACCATAAAATACAGATATAACCATATAATGTGTCAGATATACCTTAATAATGTGTACAGATATACCATATAATGTGTACTATAACCAAACAATGTGTAAAGATACACCATAAATTGTGTACAGATATACCATGCAAAGTGTACAGATATACCTTATAATGTGTACAGATATACCATAAAATGTGTACAATATAGCAAACAATGTGTAAATATATACCATACGTTGTGCACAGATATACCATCAAAGTGTACAGATATACCTTATAATGTGTACAGATATACCATATAATGTGTAGATATACCATATAAAGTGTACAGATATACCATATAATGTGTACAGATAAACCTTATAATGTGTACAGATACACATTAATGTGTACAGATTACTTATAATGTGTACAGATATACCATATAATGTGTACAGATATACCATATAATGTGTACAGATATACCTTATAATGTGTACAGATATACCATATAATGTGTACAGATATACCAAACAATGTGTAAAGATACACCATACATTGTGTACAGATATACCATGCAAAGTGTACAGATATCCTTATAATGTGTACAATATACCATATAATTGTACAGATATACACTTATAATGTGTACAGATATGACCAATAAATGTGTACATATATACCTATAATTGTACATGATATACCATATAATGTGTACAGATATAACCATATAATGTGTACAGATATAACCATATAATGTGTACAGATATACCTATAATGTGTACAGATATACCTTATAATGTGTAGAGATATACCATATAATGTGTACAGATATCCCATATAATGTATAGAGATATACCATATAATGTGTACAGATATACCATATGATGTGTACAGATATACCTTATAATGTGTACAGATATACCTTATAATGTGTACGATATGCCATATGTGTAAGATATGCCATATGTGACATATATACTATATAATGTGTACTATATCCATATAATGTGTAGATATACCCATACAATGTGTACAGATATAGGCTACAATGTTACAGATTACCGTTATAATGTACAGATATAAAATATAATTGTAGAGATATACCTATAATGTGTAGAGATATACCATATGATGGTAAGATATACCTTATAATGTGTACAGATATACCATATATTGTGTAGATAGACCATATAAAGTATACTAGATATACCATATATGTGTACAGATATACCTTATAATGTGTACAGATATACCTATAATGTGTACAGATATCCTTCTAATGTTTGTAGAGATAACCTTATAACTGTGTAGAGATATACCATATGATGTGTAAAGATATACCTTAATGGTTACAGATATACTACCTATAATGTGTAGATTACCAGATCCAGTGTACAGATATACCATTATAATGTGTACAGATATACCTTATAATGTGTACGATATACCTAAAGTGTAAGATATACCATAGAAAGGGTAACAGATTCCCATATAAATGTGTACAGATATACCAACAATGTGTAAAGATACACCATACATTGTGTACAGATATAACGCCTGCAAAGTGTACGAATATACTATAATGTGTACAGATATACCTTAATGTGTACACATGATATACCTATTGGTTATTATATGTGTATCAGATATACCTTATAATGTGTACAGATATACCTTAAATGTGTACAGATATACCTTATATGATGTGTAATATACCATATATGTGTACAGATATACCTTATCTGTGTACAGATACTTATAATGTGTAGAGATATACCTATAATGTGTAGAGATATACCATATGAATGGTAAAGATATTACCTTATAATGTGTACAGATATACCAAAATGTGTACATATATATAATGTGTATCAGATATAGCCATAAAATGTGTACAGATATACTATAATGTGTACAAGATTACCATATAATGTGTACAGATAATATCACAACAATGTGTAAGATACACCATACATTGTGTACAGATATACCATGCAAAGTGTACAGATATACCTTATAATGTGTACAGATATACCTTAATAATGTGTAACAGATATACCTTATATGTGTAATATATACCTATAATGTGTACGATACCTATATGTGTCCAATATACCTTATAATGTGTACAGATATACCTATTAATTGTGTAGCAGATATACCTTAATGTGTACAGATATCCATATAATGTGTACAGATATACTATATGGGTAAGATAGTACCGTATAATGTGTACATATATACCTATAATGTGTACAGATATACACATATAATGTGTACAGATATACCATATAATGTGTACAGATATACCTTATAATGGTGTACAGATATACCATATATGTGTACAGATATGCCCAAACAATGTGTAAACTACACCATAAATTGTGTACAGATATACCATGCAATTGTACAGATATACCTATATGTGTACAGATATACCATATAAAGTGTGTACAGATATACC
Source organism: Hymenochirus boettgeri (assembly GCA_019447015.1). NCBI lineage: Eukaryota > Metazoa > Chordata > Amphibia > Anura > Pipidae > Hymenochirus > Hymenochirus boettgeri. Next base: position 22,107,547 of record CM033473.1, on the reverse strand, counting down.
AAACAATGTGTAAAGATACACCATACATTGTTACAGATCTACCATGCAATTGTACAGATATACCTTATAATGTGTACAGATATACCAATATAATGTGTACAGACATATCTTATAAATGTGTACAGATATACCATATAATGTTGACAGATATACATATAATACAGATATACCAGATACAAATTTTACTATACCTTATAATGTGTACAGATAACTCTTATAATGTGTAACAGATCTAATAACCATAAAATGTGTACAGATATACCAATAATATGTGTACAGATATACCATATAATGTGTACAGATATACCAAACATGTGTAAATATATCCATACATTGTGTACAGATATACCTTCAAAGTGTACAGATACTACTTATAATGTGTAGAGATTAACCATATAATGTGTACAGATATACCATATAATGTGTACAGATATACCATCTGATGTGTACAGATATACCATATAGATGTGTACAGATATAATCCTTATAATGTGTACAGATATACCTTATAATGTGTACAGATATACCCATATGTGTAGCGATATGCCATATGTGTACAGATACATATGTGCAACTATAAATGTGTTACAGATATACATTAATTCGAACCAATACATGTGTAAAGATACACCATACATTGTGATACAGATATAGCATACAATGTGTACAGTATAGCATAAATGTGTAAGAGATACCTATAATGTACATGATATAAAATATAATGTGAGATATACCTTAGAATTGTTAGAGTATACCTTATAATGTGTAGGATATACCATATATGTGTAAACATATACCATTATAGTCACAATATCCATATAATGTGTAATATACCATATAAGTGTACAGATATACCATATAATGTGTACAGATATACCTTAAATGTGTACAGATAATAAATGTACATATACCTATATGTGTACAGATATACCTTATAAATGTGTAAGATATACCATATTAATGTGTACAGATATCCCATATAATGTGTAGAGATATACCATATGATGTGTAAATTATACCATTATAATGTGTACGCCAGCTATAACCATATAATGTGTAGATATCATATACAGTGTACAGATATACCATATAATTGTACAAGTAGACCATATAATTTGTACAGATATGCCATATAATGTGTACAGATATACACTATGTGTACAGATATACCATATATGTGTAGAGATTACATATAGTGTACATATATACATATAATGTGTACAGATATACCATATGATGTGTACAGATATAGCATACCATGTTGTAAAGATACACCATACTTGTGGTACAGATCACATGCAAATGTACGATATAGCTACATGTGTAGATTACCTTATAATGTGTCAGATTAAAATATAATGTGTACAGATATACCTTATAAGTGTAGAGATATACCATATAATGTGTACAGATATACCATATAATGTGTACAGATATACTCAAACAATGTGTACAGACACATCATACATTGTGTTCAGATATACCATGCAAGTGTCCAGATATAGGCATACAATGTGTACAATATACTTATAATGTGTACAGATATAAAATATAATGTGTACAGATATACCTTATAATGTGGGTACAGAGTATGACCATATAAGTGTACAGATATACCATATAATGTGTACAGATATACCAACAATGTGTAAAGCTACATCATACATTGTGTACAGATTACCATGCAAGTGTACAGATATACCTTATAATGTTACAGATATACCATATAATGTACAGATAACCAAACATGTGTAAGATACACATACTTGTGTACAAGATTATACATATAATGTGTACAAGATATACCATACAATGTGTAAAGGTACAACACCATACATTGTGTACAGATATACCAAACAATGTGTAAAGATACACCATACATTGTGTACAGATATACCATATAATGTGTACAGATATACCTTATGATGTGTACAGCTATACCTTATGATGTGTACAGATATACCTTATGATGTGTACAGATATACCCTATATGTGTACAGATATACCTATAATGTACGATATATATGTACATACCATATGTGTAAACAGATATCCTTATATGTGTACAGATATACCAATATGTGTACAATATACATATAATGTGTACAGATATACCATACAATGTGTAGATATACCATACAATGTGTAAAGCATACACATATACATTGTGTACAGATATACCATAGCACAAGTGTACAGATATAGTCATCCATGTGTACATATATACCTTATAATTGTACAGAATAAATATAATGGTACAGATAACCTTATAATGTGTAATATATACCTTATAATGTGTAGAGATATACCATATGATGTGTAAAGATATACCTTATAATGGTGTACAGATATACCATATAATGTGTAGATATACGCATATATGTACAGATATACCATATAATGTGTACAGATATACCTTATAATGTTACGATATACCTATAATGTGTACAGATATACCTTATATGTGTAAGATATACCATATAATGTGTACAGATATACATATAATGTGTACGATATACCTTATAATGGTACAGATATACCTTATAATGTGTACAGATATACCATATAATGTGTACGAGTATAACTTATAATGTGTAGCAGATATAAATATAATGTGTAGAGATTACTATAGAGAACCTACTGGTATATATTTGTGTAGAGTATCTATAGATAACACATATAGGAATTCAATAGTGTATAGATATACATAATGACGTATTATTATAAGTCGATAACCAAGGTACGATATACAAAAATGAACATTAAATATGTAGATATACCTATATACAGCATACCTTGAATGTGTACGCATACATAATGATATGACATATAGGTCAATATCAATTATGTACAGTGATACTTATATGTGTACAGATACTGTACGATATTAACCATAAATTGTGTACAGATATTGCCATAATTTGTACAGATATGACATATAATGTGTCCAGATATACCATATATAATGTGTACAGATAACCATATTAATGGGTTGTACGATATAACCATATAATGTACGATACATATAATGGACGTATA